>JAQMYK010000023.1:5930510-5942491 GCA_030014345.1 Clarias buthupogon | reverse complement strand
AACCTTGAGAGGAACCAGACTCAACAGGGAACCCATCCTCATTTGGGTGAAACAGATAGCAGGAATTGATCTGCATTCATATTGTGTGTTAGGTGATTAGTTATGAGAGTAAAAACTCTATTTCTTAATATAATCCCCTGCACTTATCCTAGTGTTTCACTAGTGGATATAGTCAGTTTTGGATAGAATCAGTCATACAGACTCTGTATGCTGGAGTCATGATCGCACTCCTGCTTCATGTCTGAAACGGTGTCCTCCCAGGAACCCCTTTAATGCCCAAAACATGTATAAATGGCTTGGAGCAAGGTCAGGACAGTAAAGGTCATGTGCCAATAACTCCCAGCTGAGTTCCTGTAATGTGCAAGTGGTGTTGGTGAATGGTTGTGTTTACAGTTCCCACAGACAGTTGCATCTCTTCCACAAGTTGGCATCAAGTTATCTGTTGATTTTCAAGAATCAGGTGTTCTACTTGCTGTATGTTTCTGGGGGATGACTGCAGCCACCTCATTTGGGATCGTTATTCAGGCCACCCAATTCAAATCTTTTAATGGGGCCACGAGTCTCATCATTGTATCTTTTGGTTTTAGACCTTTGTTCACAAGAAATTTTCCCTTAAACGCTGCTTGGTTAAAATGGTCCTCATACTTAAATGCCCACACATCCTAGTTTCAATTTTTCTCCATTCCCTTATGGGACTGTTTTACTTTGTTTAGACTATGATGGGATATTTTAAACACTTTCTTAGATCATTTAAAGTTATTTCCATATGGCAAACCTGTAATTTGGCCACCTAAATTAGAATTTCTTTAAAAAGAAGAGCTTTTAGAAATGAACAATAGATATGGGCGTATGCCGTATACATACGTAAGTGTGTATTTGAATCAAAAGATTTCAGCTTTATTATATTATTATTAATTATTACTATTAATTATTATTATTCGTAATGGTAGTGGTAGGAGGAGGAGGAAGGGGGGTTGCAGTAGTGTTCTTTATTGAACAGAAAGTTTATTGAACTTTCCACTCTTGAGATAATGATGTATTCCAAGTTAATAGTTTACATTAAATCCACAAGCAGAAGCATGTTAATTTGAACTATGTACATTTTAGAAACTAAAAAATGGTCAATAAGCCTCTACACAAACATTACATACAAGTTCTATTACACTTAGTTGAATTAATAGTGGAATTTACTTATCTTTTAGTTCCAGCTAAAATATAAAATAAACAATTTATTTTTATATATAGCACACAGACTAGTCCTTACCAATATAATCATGATAATGAAAATAATAATCTAGAAAGTAGAAATTTTCATCAAAGGGACTGTAAAAAGCAGGTCGTCTTCAGTAACTGTAGATTTTAGTTGTAGTCTGTAATTACAGTAAGGGCTTTCTATTTTAAGAAACTTCCCCCAGTTCCTTCAAAAAGTTGTAATTTTTTATCCTACATAAACAGTTTTGTTATTTTCCAACTAAACAGGCAGGCATGGCCAGTTTTAAGAGACTCCTGCTATCAGACGCTTAAATCTCTAACCTGACCAATACACACCCATTCCTTTTTACATTGTCGCAACTTCTAATCATTATTCTAAACACTACTCTGTCCTGTTTTTGTTGAAGCTGTAAAACTAGACTGGTTTCAGGAGTCATTCATGTGTCATGTTGTTATTGCCACTATTACATGTTTTCCTGTCTGTTGCTCTGGTTTAGACTGCTACTGTCTAATATAAATTGGTTTTCTTGTGCGTGAATAGGCTTTACGGATTATGAGCAATGTCTAAGAGCAATATTATAGTAATTATCACATTACTAGGAAGCAAACAAGGTGTTTGTATGTACACAAGAGTATATACTGTATGATAAGTGTGTGATATATTCCACAGTTGTTATACTGAAAAATAGAATAGAATTGAGCACTTTCGCTTTGCACCTCCAGGATCCGTGTTCAATTCCCGACTCAGGTGTGTGTGCATGGAGTTTGCATGTTCTCTCTGTGCTTGGTGGGTTTTTCTCTGAGTGCTCTGCTTTCTTCCCACAGGCCAAAGACATGCATATTAGGCTAACTGGTGTTCCCAAATTGCCCACAGTGTGTGAATGATTGTGAGAGTATGTGTGTGTTCCCTATGATGGATTGTACTCCACCTTGTGGCCTAAATGCCCCTGGCTTCTCGTGACCATGTACACAGGATAAAGCACTATGGACAATGAGTGAGTGTGTGAGAATAGAATCTTGTCTCGCTTTTGTATGTATCTTATTGAAAGAAAATAAACCATAAACTGTATTACAAAATCACAACTTTACTTAGCTTCACTGTCATTCATCATTGATTATTTTCCCATAACATTGCAACAAGTGTTTAATATAAAAAAAAACGGTTTTAAAGAGGAGAGAGAGAGAGAGAGAGGGAAAGATTTCATGAAACATTGCAATGGTCCTTTGAGGTCAGCTCTTTTGCTGTATCACAGGAAATGGTGAGTGTTTTCTTCCTACTAGATTTGTAGGTCATGCATGTTTAGAGTTGCAGTGTGAAATTTCCTTGCAGGGGTGGAGAGTAATGAGCGAAGCCTACAGTATGAATTTGAGTCAACTGTGGTTTATTGTCAATACTGTAGCTCCAAAGACCACCAGTCTTTTGATAAACTCTTTTTTTTTTACTCAGTTACATAATAGTGTGAAATGTGATTCAGAACTGTGAGTATGAGGATTGTGAGTGCAAACAAAGGCTAAATAGCGATGTATGGACATCTCTTGTAAACCGAATATACTTTATTATAATTTCACCTGTATTCAAATCTAACTGTTGTTTCATGTAATAGGGGTGTTCAAGTCAAACCAGTACTTGTGATTAAATTTTTTGTGAATAAAGGCATAAAAAAAAACGATTGACATTTACATAAGACTTGGAACATATTACAGTGATGAGACTCTTAGCCGCTGTAAGACATATAAATCAGGCAAACGTTCTAAAGAAGGCTGTACATCAGTGAATAACAATCTCAGCCAAGCTGGCTTGGCACCTGATGCAGGTGTTCCCATAAACATTTAGCAACTGAAACACCTGATCTTGATAAACAAGATCTGCACAATATTGTTATAATGCACAATCAAAAATCCTGTTTTGACTCGAACAGCATTTCAATTCACTGTTCAATTATATTTGAATATTATTCAATTATAATATGAAGTCTTATACACAATATTAATTATTGTTACGATATATTTCATTAAAAAAAAAAAAGACCTTATTATGGCAACAGAAATAATTCCTCTGTGTTAAACCTTTTTGTGCTCAAAATATTTCATATTATAATATTATATAGTTATTTCAATAATATCGTAATTGCCCAATAATATTTAAGCACTGGAGCCATATAATACCCCCCACAAATTTTCCACATAGTAAAAATATTTCTATTAAAATGGTTATTAAAATTGTTATTATTAACCAACTAATGGGTTAATAACTAGGGAACAAATAAACAAACATACATGAGGAGCTCTTTCCTAAGTTTTACACACCCAGACCCCACCCTAAGAACCGATAAGGGGTGGCTCGGTGGTTAAGGTGTTGGACTGCTGAAGGTCCCTGGTTTGAACCATGACGTTGCTGGGTCACCATTGCTGGACCCTTGAGAAAGTTCACCCCCAAGTGCTCAGATACAATCAGGCATCAAGCTGGTAACAATGGTAAAAAACTGCCACAGAAACGGTGGATGTATACCTGTTGCACGATGTAGATGGAACTACCCATCCCTACTGTATGTATGTACTAAAAAAAAAAAAATGTTGAAAAATGTTCCCTCAAATACCACAAGGAGGCAGCATCTGCACGTCTTAGAGTTTGTAACAGGATTAAACAATAAAAATGTTTTCTGGCATCCACATATTTTCTAAAGTACATTTTATGTAAATATATTTATATTTACAGAATAATCCTTATCCAGTGTGACTTACAGAATTGTTCTGTATATTACATTAAAAAAAGTCCCCATACCAGTACAGCCCAGGACAGTTTAGTGTCTCTCTTTAAAAATAACTAAATAAATAAATAAAAATATTCAGACAATCCAGTAAAAGTCCACTAGAGGTTCCTCTCGAGGAAGTGGGCTCATTGAAATTTGTCCACCAGTTCATCTGATAAAAAAATGGTTTCTTGGCCAAGGGCAAAGTGTAAAACTTATTATTTAAGGACAAGAGCAACGTGATGATCAGATTACAGACAATATACAATTTGTATGTAAGTATCCTGATGGACATGAACCTTGACTAGTGTATGTATAAAGACCATGTATTGGACACACCATTCACATGCATTAATTGAAATTTTATACTACTACTTTTCTGATATATCTGGAAACATAACGGAAGTCCATTTCCATTGCATGCACAAATAAAACCACAAATAAAATTATTGTCTAGTCACCACATAGAATCACCAACATAAACTGAATATAAGGGGCTTTCAAGTCAAACTGGAGCTTTTGATTGTGCAGATCAATGACTTTTGACAGTTATGAAAGTAAAGTCTACCTTTATTTCTCTGTATAATCCCCTGCTGCACTAATGCACTGGTCTCATCTTTTCACTAATGCTTTGATACTATCAAGGTAGACAGTTGATGATCAGACTTTCTGGTTTAAGTCATCATGACTGCTGAAATGTTGATCTCCCAGGAACTCTTTTAATGGCTCACTGGTCATGACTGTATGGGGGGATGTTATTGCCATGACGCAATAACTCCCAGCTGAGTTCCTGTAATGTGCAAGCGGGATGGTGGGCAGTATGTTGTGCACTGTTCTGCAAAAACAAAATTCCTTTGGTCTTTTTTTGAGAATGTTCCACTTGTTAAATGTTCACAGGAATGACTGCAGTGGGCTATCTCAGGTGGGATTTTCATTCACAGGTCTTCTTTAAAAAGTTTGCACCATTCAAAAGCTGTACTGTACCTAAGAGTCTCATGACTGTAATGTTATTGAAATCTTCTGTAATGTCAATTGGTTTTATGTCTTCATTCACGAGAAATTTCAACACAAGTTCTGGGTTGTCAGAAAAATTCTTTTATTTCGTGATAAACTGTTAAACAATAGTTCTCAGTAGTACTCAATTACAAGTGTGCATCATGTCTGTAAAGATTCTCAGTCATCCAGGTGAGGTTAACTGGGAGTCATGTCACCTGGAACAATAGTCATGCTTTACTTTAAAGTATACTCTATTTAGTATTCCTCTGTTCATGTGTGTGTCAAAATCTGTGAAGATTCTCAGTCATCCAGGTGAGGATTTCTGGGAGTCATTTCACCTGAAAAGAACTCCAGCTGAGATGATTCAACTCCAAGATGTGTGTACCACCTTTGGCAAATCTGTTTTAGGCCAGAAATTGCAAAAAGAATTAAGAAAAACAAATAAGCTACATTTAATACAATTAATACAAATTAGTTTTTAATATTATTGGAATTTTAACACAATTTAAGGCATCTTCTCATTTTCTAGAGTTAATCACTTCTTGACCTCTGACCTAAAGTTAGAATCTATGAATTAACAGCGAATTCAAATGACTTAAACTCCCAAAGCCTCAACTAAATTGCTTTATCCCTCTTTGGTCAATCACGCTTTAAACTTCGAGTCTTTGGGAAGCCAGCGAAGCTCAGATCAGTCCGATTACTGAAGCTCTTTCCTTTTGAACAGAAACAATAGCCGTCCTGTATAAAGATAGAACCATGAAGTATAGGCTTAGTGGCTTTACAGTAAAATAACATTTTCCCACAGTTAAAAAAAAAACAGATTTATTAAAAATAAAACAAAAATATAATAAGAATAGATTGACCTTCAAAGAAATTATCCAGACTGACAGTTCACTTTTCTAGTCAAGTTAGTCTGATATATATAAATTCAATATTTAATTTCTTACTTTACTATTTAAACTGTAATAAAAGCAAGGATGCTTCTAATACAAATAGGCAAACAGTAAATATAATGAGGTTAGACATTACTGTTTTCATCAAAATATTTTGTTATTGAGTGCAGCAGGGCCATGTACAGTACAATTAAACTGATAGCTTGGAGAAAAGGTGGTAGTAGTAATAATTACCTTTTTTTATAATTGCTATACTTTTGGTAAATAAACAAATTATGACCGAAAAATCTAATTTACTGAGAGGAAACAGGTTTAATGTATGTATGATCATAATTGTGTACAATGATGATCTTCTTATGAGGATTCAGAAAAGACAATGATCTTCACAGGAGGGCAGAGTGGTGAACATAGACCTTCTAAACCAGAATCTGAGGCTGGAACAGGCTGTACATCGGATGCCTCCTTTTTACCGTCTGACTTGGACGTCACTGATGTGGATGCCATATCAGCCTTTTGGCTTATGCCAGTCTGGGTCACTTCATCAGCCCCAGACTGGGAAATACTGGAAAGACATTATCTGTGTTCAGTTGCAACGCTGGTGTCCCAGAGCTGCTCCTCTCTGCTCCATCTTTTGGTCCTGTTTCCTGTCACAACTCAGAGAAGACACCGTTGCCAGTGCAGATTCAACTTTATTTACATGTAACATACTGTAGTGAAATAAACATGCAAAACATTATGACACAATAGCAAGAACTATGACTATCTATCTATCTATCTATCTATCTATCTATCTATCTATCTATCTATCCATCCATCCATCCATCCTCCGTTAAACACCAGTTTGGACATTTAGACTTTACTGTGGCTCTGTTTTCCATTTGATGTTGACTCTATTAAAACAAAGTTAATTACAGATGGAGCCGCTACTTCATTCACTTTATGATAATATCATAGATTACAATCGGACAATCTGATAAGAGATTGCAATCAAAGTTTTTTTTTTCATTATATATTTTTTCTATTTAATATTAAGTCATCAGCAGTAGTCACAGTATATCCACTACAAATAAGACTTAACCACAGCTCCTGTCTGTCTTCTAAATGATAAAACAAACTCTTAACATTTGAAAGCATTTATCACAGTGTGTCCCAGAAATACATCTTTGCTGTTTTGTTTCCAAACTCTCAGGAGTTATAGTATTCCACAGACATTATAAAGCACTTGAAAGCTGGAATGTTATGATTTACAAAAGGTTCACAAGCACCACCAGGGACATTCTTCCATTCAACTACAGAACCTGTTAACAGTGCTCTCTTTGGAGGTATTTCCAACACAGGATACTGGATAAATCACTGAAAGACAGTGATTATTTATCTTTGTGTCTTACAGTATTTTTATATATAAAGGATAAGTTGCTCTTTTGAGGGTAGCATTTGGTGAATTGCTCCATGTTGCATCATGTTTAAGTTGTACCAGCCATATAATATCCATTCACAATTGCAAATTTGGTTATTGGTAAAAAGTGAGAGTAATATGTATAGCTATACTGTACACGAAAATTATTTAGCCTACATGTTTTAATACTATGTGTTTTTTTGCGTAAAAACATAATTTGATCATAGTAAGTCTTAGTATTAGGCAAATACAATCTGAGACAACCAACACTATATAACTTCTTTCAACATGCCATTATTATTTCTTAACAAAAATGAAGCCAGAAAGAAAAAAAAAAAAAACATGTGGGCAATACTAAGTGCCCCCATGATTTAATAGCTTGGAAATCCACCTTTAGCAGCAATAACTAGATGTAATCATTTAATCTAACTTTATCAATCGCTCACATCACAGTGGAGGAATTTTGTCACATTCTTTTTTAGAACATAGCTTCAGTTCTTGGTATACAGAGGAGTTCATGGTTGATTTATTGACTGCATAGAGTCCAGGTCCTGTAAAACAAGCCTAAATCATCACTCCTCCACCAATGTGGTTGACAGTGGGTATGAGGTGTTTCTGCTGAAATGCTGTTTGGCTTTTGCACTGGACATTAATGCCAGACAACTCAACTTTGCTCTCCCATAGAATATTGTTCTAGAAGCCTTGTGCTTTGTTCAGATGCAGTTTTGTGAACCTCAGTCATGACTCCATGTTCTTTTTAGATAGAAGAGGTTTTCTCCCGGCAACCCTTCCACACAAACCATACTTGTTCAGTCTCCCTCTAATTGTGCTGTCATTGACTTTAAAACTGAACATTCTCAGCGAGGCCTTTAGGGTCTGTAGCTCTTGTTTTTTTTGTACTTTTCTGAGCATTGCATGGTCTGGTGAATGGGCTGGGACGTTTACTCCCGAGATGACTGGCAACTTTGATGCTTTCTATTTGTGAATAATCTTTCTCACTGTAAAACATTAAGCTCCAAATCAGTTGCTGCTGTAGTGGTACCTTAGTTTAAAAACGTTTCTACTATTATTATTTACTAAAAGTTAAAAATGTCTACTCTCCATAACTGCACTTTGCAATATTTGCTAAAAGTGATGTAGAAGAGAGTCTAGCTTCATTGATTGTTGGCAGTATGACAGCAGCCTTCACAATGCTATGAGATGGTCTTATCTAATTGATTAATCTCCCGGACATGTTGGTAAATGTGCAATACCGTGTTTCCTCATACATTCACCACATATCATTTTGAGGGCACTGTTTCACGGTCTGGAAAAAACTCAGTGAAAAAATGGAGAAGAGACGGTTTTGGTTTATTACCAAAACAAAACCGGTAAACGAGGTGCCAGTTAAATTTTTTTAATTAAAATGATAAGTTCAGTCTTAGTTTCCGTGAGAAAACACCACTGTGTGGCATTGTGTTAGCACCCATCTGAGTGCACCAGAACAGCAAACTGCCAGAACTTCTGCTTTTATGCAAGTCTGAACACCTGTTGATCATTGAATCAAGGGCTGTAATTAGCAGCACCTAGCCTCAAGTTACCCTCTTAAATCCTGTATAAGCATAAGGGGGTACTTAGTATTGCCCGCATGATTTTTCTTTCTTTTTATTTACATTTTTGTTAAATAAATAATGGCAGAGTGAAAAACATTATATGTTGTTATTCGCACTAGGTTGTACTTTCCAAATGCTAAGACCCACCATGATCAGATGATTTTTATGTTTATACACAAAAAGCATGTAATGAGAGGGTACATACAAATTCATACAACACCGCTATATACATATATTCAAAAGTTAGTATATATACAGTGGTAGCCAAGGGTATTGAGAAAATTATATATATATATACTGTAGTATTCTAATACATAGCATATTTTGTCTTAATACGTTTGTCGACCACTGTAGACAAACCATCAGACAATGGAGACACACATACAGTAAAAACAACCAACACCACTACGACAAACATTATCTCTGAGTTTGTCATCACCAACTAGGGCCGTTAAATGCCAGTTTTGTTTCCATTTAAAGTTGATGAACTTTTGACAGATAGGAAATGGGTAAAATACACTCACTTGAGTCACCACAACATTTGCTTAATAATTCTGCAATGAAATGCAGACGATTTGAGCATATGATAAGATATCATAGAAACATCTTGGAACCTCTGTGTGGTAAAGAGATGACACCAAAGGACCTGTTCCAATTCTTTCAAACAGTGATGCAAATCTAGCTACTGCAAATGATCTGGAAATGCATCTTGTCTTTGGGCCTAGTCTGGAAATTAGAGGTCTGGTCTGGTTTTGGGTTTGAGCCAAGCCTGAATCTTGAGGGGTGTGGTCTAGTATATGAAGGTCTGAATTGTCTTAATTGGACTATTAGAGGTTTTGGCGATAAAAGCTGTGGTTTGTGTTTTTAGCTGGTAGAAAACATGAGATAATCAACTACTGTAGATCACGTCTAGATCAGCATTAATACAATACCTTTAACTATATTACGTTTTCCGGTCAACCAACATTTCTATTTAAACCTACGGTCATGAACAAGGTTTTTGGCAGAAAGAATAAGGATACAGTTCCAGGTGGTGGAAATTATGTTTAGGGAACCACATGGCTCAGTTTACTCCCTGTGATAGGGAAAGGAAATTGACAATTCAGGAGACCCTTACAACAGAGAGGCTACTCCTTCAAACTGACAGAAGTCAGTCGAGGGCACCTTACAGATATGCCCATGTTAGAGCTGCATCAGGCAGGCCCCACTAGAGATGTGGGATTATGTCTGTGAGATGATATTTCTAAATTGGCTTGGAACCATCTGTGGATCCCCAGGAGTAGTTACAATTTGTGACTGGATATAGTGCTGTCTGGAATTAAGTTTTGTTTTAATGCAAATTGAGCACCTGTGCATACATTATACTGTATGTCTGGTATGTGTAGATATTATACCAACAACCTAAATGTTCTATATGTGTGGTGATCATAGACCCTTTATTTTCTTTGGCTGCTAAGTGTGTTTAAATGGCCAGTGTCCAAGAACTCTGACTGAAATAACAAAAGACAAAACTTGAACTCTAGGTCTTTTTGTAGTCTTAGATGTGCATATTGCAGAATACACACAATTAAGCGGTTAACTGACTTTTTGCTCGATTAATCAAATAGTGACCCTATGGGATTAGCCAGTGCTGTTTTGCACTTCATATATCTTAAGATCATCAAGAAAGTACACCAGGAATCTTGGTAACATGCTGTGAATTTGTTGACATTGGAGAGCACTTAGAGAAACACACACAGAGATATTTCAACACCTATGAACCAGCAACCATAAGCTTATCTATAATCCCATCATGCTTTCTTTTATGGGATGACACACATCAGCTCTGAGGAAAATGTTGAGAGTCTTCAAGGAAAAAAGTTTTTAAAACTACATTTAACAAAAATTCTGACACTGAAATAACCATCTTTGTTCAAAACCTATTTAAACTTGGACAGAGGTGCACCTAAAGCCATTTTGATACTTTCAGATTGATGAGAATGACACAATTGCATTGGCTTCTCTGTGAACCCCTAGACACATCAACATCCCTCAGAGCAGACAAAACAAGACATAAACGTGCAAACACAAAACATCTGCACAGGAAACAGGCACAGAACCGGAATAACCAAGAACCAGCAGAAAAAATGAGTACATGCTGTTTACAATTACTTACTTTGACTTGATACTTGGAGTGTACAAATGCGCTTTCTATCAAAAAACAATTGCTTCCTTCATCTTCATTTGGCAAATCCACTACACATCAGCTTAACATCAGTTTCTACTATTAAATGTTTGTTTCCATCGCTTTATGTTAGTGCATTTTATTTAAATTTACAATATTATTAATCCATTTATATGTGTCAGTGTGAGAATGTGAGAATTCACCCTGTGTGGGACAAGATCAGAATACAGATGAATTATTTGGTTTCCTGTGCAGATCAATTTCTCATCATTTAATGATATTGTATCACCTTTACATCTACAAGCTGTGGTCCAAAACAAAGCAAAAAATGTTGATGTGCTCAGCATGGGGCTGACCTCAACATCTGTTGAGTAACGAGTGAACAGACTGAACATTGTAAAAGGAGCTAACAGAAGTTAAAAATCTAACAAGCATCTCTGTGTGCTGACTTTCTGAATTTACTAAAATTATAACATGCATAGGGCACGTTTTGAAGTTTGCATTTATCTCATAAAATGAATTGCTTATATTTATTCCATGTGTGTGACCATCAAAGTTTTTTTCAATTAAGTTTGGATGTATACAGATTTTTTAATTATGAGCATGGTACATCAATCAATATAACCTCGAGATGTGATTAATTTATTTAATTTTTTTTCGTTTTTTTTTACATGTCATTTTTAATGTTGTCCATAATTTGTATTTCTATAAAACTGTTTTGTGACAATTTCCACTATTAAAAGCACCATACAAATAAAACTGAATTGAATTGAATTTAAATGAATTAAAATTTGATGGCGAAGAAATGTGATTAGTAATATAAAATAAGTGGATTATTTAAAGGGGACATACAATGCTACATGGACTTTTTCAAGCTGTTTGGACTGCATTGTGTGTTAGAAGAGTGTGTACACAATCACTCTACAATGATAAAGAGCCGCCCAGCGATTTCCTTTTAATTTAATAAAATAAGATGCC
>JAQMYK010000023.1:5896952-5914155 GCA_030014345.1 Clarias buthupogon | reverse complement strand
AAAAGATGTTCCCATAGCGTTTTCACGCAGCATCTCGTTCCCGCCTTTTCAGGGAACAGGGTTACAGCAAAGTAACCTGAGTCTTCCATGAGCCAGATGAAAAAACTACTACTGTACTAACAGGGCCTGTATCACATTCATAAGACATGCTAAAACTACAGAATTATTTGTGTCAGTGATGATGCGACCACATTAGCATCACATCTCTTTACAAGCTAAAGTTACTATGCAAAATCTATGGGTTTGGGTTTGGAAAGGGGGACAACTGGCAAAGACATATGTGCATTTTAGGCTAGAATGTTGTCAGAGTCAAGCCCAGACAAGAACACAGATATTAAATTCTCTGAACACAAAATGTTTTATTTTAGATGCATGTACTTAAAAGATGAAAACATTCCATATGCCAAATAGGCCATGTTCAGACTGTCAACCCCAATCCAATTTTTGGCATATGCACATTGGAATCATTTTAGAATCAGATTGCTTTCACGTAGTCTGAACAGTAAAAAAACTACAACAAAAAAAAAAACTACAAAATCTGATTTTTGCATGATTGTAATGATCACTGTCTAAGCTAGTTACTCCAGTTGTCATAGAAAAACATGCATATTTCTGCAATAAAATCATGCTGCTGGTGAAGTTATTTTTAGGGATAGAAGGGACATCCTGGTGCCAAAATGAGGCTGAGTGTTCCCTCTTTTTTTATTGCAGCACAGGCTGCTCATTTAATATTCTAAAAAAGGATTTTAATTCTAACAATGACAGATTTTTCTGAGGCCCTTCTTCTTAATCAAACTTGCACTTGCAATTTCTCAGCAAGCGGGCATGATACAGCAATAAACCTGGTATCAAAATGGAGCTTATTGGCTCAGAAATCTGAGATTTGGTGTGTCACATTTAGTGACTATTTACAATAAGTGTCTTGCTTTTTTTCTGGATATCATAAACAGGAAAACTCCTACCTTGAACTGCCTGACATTTCCCTCTGCCACAAGGTGATGTTCGTGCTCTGGTGTAATACAGTATGCTATTCTCTGAAATAGAAATCATTTGAATACAAATAATTAGCTAGATATTTGGAAAGGACTGGAAGCTATGGACATAGAAAGAAAACTAAACATAGAACATAACACAAAATATGATGTAAACAAATAATGGGGAAAAGAGCAGAGATTATTATATGAATCATCAAGCATAATGGTACATATGAGAACAGAAATTATAATACAGGGTGTATACTGTAGAGCACCTGGTAATATTAAATCAATCCTAACCTGCTTGAAGGTGCCTGGCAAACTGAGAAACTTGTAGATAGCATAGAGTGGTACGAAGATCATAGAAGAAAGGGCAATGCCCCAGCCCAACACAGTCGCCCAGCTGGGAAAGATATAGCCTTCATATTCCATATTGTTGGCAGTGACAATGCTGGCAATCACCACAACCTAGAAAACAAGGCCATGCTATGAGAGACTGCCATGTACAGTAATCATCCAGTCAGATGTGCTTGAGCTGAGACATTAACGATATTATCTCTTCTGTTTTGTTTTCTAACACTTCCTGTGCTTATTTTAATATCAAAGGCATGAAAATCAAGAGCACGTGTTTGTTGATCTGAAATATTTCACTACTTTCCTTCATGGTCAGTAAGATTTGTACTGATTATTTATTGTTTAAGAGGTGTCACGTAAGGGCAGAGGTGAGCATTTGTGAGCAGCAATATTTTCATTCCTAGAACGAGTACAACAGGTAGAGTATTTGCTTTGAGGATGCTGATGGAGAAGTACAGAGAAGGTAATAGGGAGTTGCATTGTGTCTTTGTAGATTCAAAGGCAAGACATGTACTGTATGAGGGCTGTAAGACAGTGGTGAGATGTGCTGTAGATGTGAGAAGAGAGGTGGAGGTGGGTCTGTATCAAGGATTAGCCCTGAGCCCCTTCTTGTTTGCTCTGGAGATGGCCACGATGACAGATGAGGTTAGACAGGAGTCTCCATGGACTATGATGTTTGCAGATGACATTGTGCTTTGTAGCGAGAGCAGGCAATAGGTGGAGGAAAATCTAGAGAGGTCGAGGTATGCTCTTGAAAGCAGAGGAATGAAGGTTAGCCATTGCAAGACAGAATACAGTACATGTGTGAATGAGAGGAACCTAAGTGGAACGGTGAAGCTACAGGGAGCAGAGGTAAAGAAGGTGCAGGAATTTAAGTACTTAGGGTCAATGGTCCAGAGCAAAGGAGAGTGTGGAAAGGAGGTAAAGAGGCATTTTGAGGCAGGTTGGAATGGGTGGAGAAAAGTGTCAGGTGTGGAAAGGTGTACAAGACAGTGGTGAGACCAGTGATGCTCTACAGCTTAGAGACAGTGGCACTGAAGAAAAGACTGGAGGCAGAGCTGGAGGTAGAAGAGATGAAGATTTTGAGGTCCTCTTTGGGAGTGCAAAAGATAGACAGAATCAAGAATGAGTTCATCAGAGAGACAACCCATGTTAGAAGTTTTGGAGATAAAGTCAGAGAGGCCAGATTGAGGTGTTCAGAAAAGAAATAGTGAGCATATTGGTAGAAGGATGCTGAGGTTGGAACTGCCAGGCTGGAGGACCAACAAGAAGATTTATACAGTAGATGCAGTGAAAGAGGACATGAAGTTAGTTGGTGTGAGATAAGAGGATGAAGAGGATAGGGTTAAATGGAGGCAGATGATTTGCTGTGGCGAGGAGCTGAAAGACAAAGAAGTACAGATGTCACGTATGAGACTAAATCTGTTCCTTGGTTCCTTCTCAGAGTTCTTGGAGTTGTTAGCAACAAAGGAAAGAATCTTGCCTTGATCCAGGTGGAATGATGTTTTATCCAGACATGCGCATATGCTTCACATAATCCTGTTCATGAGCGTCTTTTAACACAAGCATCTGGGTTTAATAAATATCTATTAGCTCCAGAAGGGAACCCTGAACTAAAAGGGAGCTCTTTAGGTTGTATGCAGCACATTATTATTTCTTGGTTTGTATGAAATCCATCAAATAGATGTAAAGAATGTAGATCTATCTTATTCCTATTATTAAACCCATCACAAAGCTCCAAGACCATTAATGTTGATAATGTGATTAGGGAGTGATAATTGGACTAATTCAATTGAGCTTTGCTTCACAAAAGCTCAGGGCCACTTCATGCAGTTTCGGGCTCATGCTGCATTGAGCAAGCCAGTTGCAAGGGGAAGAATACCCTTGGAATACAATAAGCAACATTGAAGGCAAGCAACAAGTAATCCCACAACATGAGATAGTGTGATGAAGTGAACCAAGAGCCATAGTAGATGGTTTAAATTCATGATTTAAAAATAAGTAAACTAACTAACAGGATAAAGCGGTATAGAAAATGAATGAATAAACTAACTAACTAAATAAAAAGATTTTATACGAAATGTAATGCTACACTACAAACAAGAAATTAAACCATCATAAATAGCACGCTAATACTAATAGTGTCATGTTAAATACCTGCTTTAGCTATGACCAGAAACATTATTGGAGACACACATTGGACTTTATCACCACTTCCTATGTATTAGTCTTTCTTTTTATGTAAATATATGCATGGAATTTTGCTAAAAATGTGGATTGACAGAGCACTACTGTACGTTTTGTCTGGCTTAAACAGAAATCTGGCTTGAAGAAAGCATTCTGCAAACCACACTTGCTATTTAGAAGAGACATGGTATAATTACAGACTTGAAAAACTGCCATCATAAATATTGTTAGTTTTCTTGCCTTTCAACAAATGTTTTCGTATGTTAGTGTTTAAACATAAGCCAATTTTCCCAACATCATCATCACTCATCATTACCAGCAGAAAAACAGGACTGACGAACTTCCAGCAAAGCCTCCAGTAGAGTCCTGGCTTGAAGCCCATCATCCGTTCAATGTCTTCACTGAATCTGTCCACCCCTGACACACATATACACACACAGAGTAAGGGAATGCACTAGCCAGTGCACCTTATCAGTCAGCATATCTACTCCCAAATTGGCCAGAAATCTAACCTATGCAGTGAAATTACAATAATGAGGAAGGAGATGCTTGTGCCCTGCATTGGAGTCCCACCAGTTGATGGTCTCCCAGTGTGTGGTTTGTCTTTAGTGCCGGTTCCATTTCTTTAAACTGTGTTACAGTATCTGTGTCAACTGTGTCATTTCCATAAACATTCTGTAGTGCAGTGGGAGACCATCAACTGCAACCAAGGGGATTTTGTAAGAGGATTTGAGAGTTAGGTTCAACAACGATGAAAAAGCATTGCAGTACCTTTATATAGAGGAAGAGTTACTCTACCAACTTGAACTACCTATGTTAATTAATAATAATAATAAAAAATCTTCCCACTTTTCCATAAATTTAGGGACATCCTTCACATTAATTTCATATTAGTCTCTTCACACACTCTTGTAAATAAAGATTAACAAAAAAAGAAATAAGACAAATCTTCCCTAATTAATACCATTTAAGTATTAAAATTAAAAATTCTTATTGCCCTCATTTATCATGCTGTATATGCGGAACAGCCGTCACAACAACTGCACTTGGGTAGAGTTTCTTTTTGTTTTTGTTTTTTTAATGTTTATAGCTAACATTCACTCATGTTCAAATCAACTTATAGAAGGTTTTTCGGAGTTTCTATCAAAACTTTATGATACTTCTCTAAGTCATTAGAAATGTAACCTTTTTAAAAATATATATATATTATTGATAGTAATTAAGGAATAAAAATGTGAGCTAATGTCACCTTGTCAATTAAGACCAACATAACTAATGATTTAATTTTTGGCAATGAAATATTACCATATAAACCAAGGGCAGGTCAGTCTGTCTATGCATAGCTGTAAGCAGAAAAGAAATACCACAGCTGATGGAAGATGCAGTGCTTGCTCATTATTTTTAATAACGATAAATTATTTAATACTGTTATTGCCATAGAAGTGAGTAAAATCATTTCCACCTGCTTTTAAGAATAAAATCCATTTCTGTTTTTTCAAGCTTTATCTTGATTGATTGTTTTGCAAGCTGTTTGTGCACTTCATAACAGTTATGAAGTTTTGCCTAAGAAACAGTTTTTATACAGGATATGAACAAAAAACCTAAAAATACAAAGTTACCAGAAGAATCCATAATCTCTAGCACACTTAGTAAAACCTCTGAGATGTTTTATTTACAGTACTTACATGGATACCCATGATCCTGTCCTCAGTTTGCTGGTGTATAATTGGTGCTGAATGATGCTCAGTTCACCTACTGGTGGTGTTGATGTTGTGGTTGATCGGTGTATAGTGTATGGTAGTGTAGATTGCAATATCATGTTCATGTATAATGTTTAAGGTCATTAATACTTTGTTAAATTAAACTATAACCAACCATTGGACCTAATCGTCATGAATCACCCACCATAGAACCAGGACACTCCTATGGCTTCCACAAGAACCCCAAAAAGAATTGATGTCCCTGCAGCATAGTGGTCCAGTAGGGTGAAGACATAGATCCCTCCCTATGGGCAATGATATCAAGAATAAAAAATGTCCATTACTTAGAAGCCACTTTAAACCCCTACATAAGTTTATATGTCAGTCCATGTAGTAACCTACTGACCTAGACCTTATTGCTGATTTCCTTAGATTTCAAAATTATTATATTGAACTCATGTACAGTACAAAGAGGCAGGTGTGCTGCAATACAATGATACTTTGTATATGACAGCCTACAACTCAAATGAAAGTTCTTCTTCAGAATTTATGAAAATTAATGACATAGAATGTTTAAATGTACAGTAAATATTTTATATGTTTTATCCTGCATGTTCATAAGGCATAATAGAACTCAGAAAGAAATGCATGTTCAGCTCAGAACATTGAAGCAAGACTTTTGTGGAAGTTTAGACAAGATTGTGGATGTTCTTAGGTTTCAATTAACTTGTTTTATATCTTTATGCATGTAATCTCACATGAATTGGCCATTTAAAATACACAATCCCAAGTTTCCAATATCTCACTTCCAGGGTTAGGTAATGAGATGATTCATACTTTTGTAATGCACAATAAGGCAACAAGGAAGGTCCCGAATGCTGTGATGAAGGTGAACAGCTTCCTGTTTCTCTTCAGGATCTTGAAGTCATCTGTGAGTCCAGTGATGACTGCTTCCATGCCACCCATCTGAACAGAAAGGACATAGTGTACGGTTATGGGGGAGGTTTAAATGCGAGTATGTTTATGCACAATGTGTTTGCTTTGCTAATCTGTTGACAGTTTTTGTTTAGGTTTTATCAGGATTTCCATTGCGTTTTCCTGTCAACAAGATTTCCCTCCTACACCAGTTTGTCGGTGACAAGCTGGTGTTGCACAATCACCTGTTTGTCCTTTATTTTGTGGAAAATCTCCATTGTACTATCACAAATTATTATTTTTCAGTCTTAATGATTATTTAAAGCAAAATCACACAAAAATGGCAAATTGTGTTAATCCTGTTATGTTTGCTCATGTTAGCATAGTAGTTAGCATTAACAATAAACATAATACTTATCTTCTGTATCAATTTAAATTAGAAATTCTCTCAGAAATCCTGTCAGATTACTTCATGATAGCTTGGCAGTTAAGATCGTTTCTATTTTTGTGTAGAACTTAAAATTCTCTTAGAAATTCTGTCAAGTTATCCCATATTATCTAAAAAGCTACACCTGCCAATTTAGATACAGAACATTTTTGATTTTAACATTCTCTCAGGCTTCCTGAGGCTCAGGCTAGCTAACACATTAAACCTCCTCTCAGAACTCCTGTCACATTAGCAAGTTAGCTAGTGGTCTAGTGTTAGCCATCAATATTTAGAACATTAATGAGTCCTACTTCAGGCTACCTCGTCTCAAAGAATTTCTGTTATCATCATGCTAATGATAGATGGTTGGCGAATGAACAGTATATTGATTTGAATGACGTCCTTCGGTTTACTTTCATACAAACATAAAAACATGCTTCAGTGGGCAACTTAAAATATGCAAAGAAAATCCCATACAGTATATATAGAAACGTTGATTTTTATATTTAGCACTAAAGAGAGATAATTCATTGGAAAAGGGATGTTTGATGTCAGCTTTAAGATTAGGTTTTATGTCTTTCTCAGTAAGGGACTTACAGAGCTGTCAATGCCTAGGGTTAGAAGCATGATGAAGAAGAATATGGCAAAGAACGTCGAGCCAGGGAGAGTGGAAATGGCCTCTGGGTAGATAATGAACACAAGTCCAGGCCCTGTATTCAAACACACATTAGAAATTCAGTAATACAAGGTCATATATCAAGTAATGGCACATAGAACTAAATTTTGCAATATTAAATAGCACATTTCAAAATAAACAAAATATTGCTCAGATAAACTTTAAAATATTACTTTAACCTGGTATTTATTACATTTACAGAATTTCAGGTATTGGATTTTCTGATGATCAGGACAGGGTTGTTATGCAGCATTATTTCATGATTTAGCATTATTTACTTATGGAATCGAGAACACAGCATTCAATCCAAGCTCATTTTAAAGCTGATAAAGAGATGTGACATACACACCATCTGTGGCCACTTCCTTAATGCTGACGCCATGCTCATGAGCCATGTAGCCCAGCACCGAGAAGATGGCAAACCCTGAGAAGAAACTGGTGACGCAGTTTATGGTGCTGGTCAGGAGGGCATCCCTGCAAAGGTACAAATGCACCTATGGGTTATTTGGGATTTACATTATGGTTGTCTTAGATTGTTCCTTTTCCCCATATTTAAAGCATATAAAACTGTTACTACTGTATTTCTGTATCTATTACGATAAATAATATTTCTTAAAGATAGGGGTCCACACACTAAATGTGACTGCTTATAGACTTTTTATTATTATTTTATTTTTTTATGGTTTTGATTACAATTTCCTATAATACAATAGTTCCAATGGAATGGTATTTAGTTTACTGTGTATTCCTGCATTGCAATCAGTGTTCGAGGCACAACCTTCTGATCTTCCATGACCTGGTGATGGTAAAGTGGTTACTGAAGATGAAAACATGTAATTTTATAGGTCAAGCAAAGTCAGAAGATTATGGCTGAATCTATATATAATATTGTTTTAAAAATGTATTCTGGGTCTCACAGATTCATTTAAATGCTTGGGTCACTTGAAACCATTTGCAACTTATATAATTTTTTTTTTTTTTTTTTTTTTTTTTTTCTTTGTAATGATGGTAGAAATTATTGTAGGACTACTAACTACTATGATCCCACCAGTATGTCAATCTGTACTATTACAAAATCTAAATACACTAAATATAAATAGACATTTTTATTATAATCATGTCTTGACTCTGTGCAACATTTTGTCATTTAATCCAAAGAAAAGACAGCTTTGCTTCCCCACTAGCATGGAGTCAAGCTATCATTCATCTGATAAAGAAAAATAAGGTTAATGATGAATGGGACAGCTCAAGTTTAATTACCTCATCAAGGTATCATCTGGCCTGGTTAGCATGAGCTCAGACTGTTAACACAGTTCAACAAATGACTTCAGAGTGTCATTGGAGTGTGGCCCAGTGATTTTGTAATCTATGTGCCAGAAACATGGCCAAATGGGGCCAATTTGTAGCCTATAAGCAAAGAAATACAATTAAAGTAAAAATTAAAAGATGATGCACTTGACCAGCTTAAACTGCAACAGTGCCTTATAACAGCTTTTTGAGAAGTTATTTGTTGTGATTATGCAACTGATCAGTTGTAGAATTTGCATTTTTGATTAAAACCGTCTGCAAGTTCTCCTACATAAGTGGTGGAATAGAAAAGCATTTGCCCTGTCCATAAATCATATCTGATTGATGCAATAATCAACCATGGGTACAAAGTCAGGGGGGCAACATTAGCCACGCTGTCTGAATGAAAGGGGTGGCTTTGCTGTCACACCTGTTAAGCACAGCTAACCAACTGTAGGTATATGTGAGCTCATTTATGTGAAACAGAACAGTTAAATAAATTTGAAAAACTTAAAATAAATCATTTTAAATGTCTATGAAGAAAACATGTGGTTGTCCCAACCATCTCCACTTGCTAGGTGTCATTTGATAGGGTAGAGCTAGAAAGTTAATGAGTAATAGAAATGTACCAAATTGGGAGATGTTCATTGTTTTCTTTCAAGAAACTACTTGAACACCAACCATCTCACTGTAAATTTTCTTGGAAAATCTTGGAATTTATATGGAAGAATCCAACTTAATACATAAAATTTTGTAACCAGGTGTAGCAGGTAGCCGTCAGGATCTAACCTCTAGTATACTGTATTCATATTTAAAATTTGAAAGAAGGATAATCCCCACTACTAAATCTACAGTAGTCATAACATTTATCATGGGAATGTACTGTAGTTACATGTTGTTACAAACAATAGTGACAAGGTGGGGCTCTTTTTTTATGAATATTCCCCCCGTGCTATCAATTTCTTTGAATATGCAGTAACATTACATTGGACACTTATATATTTGATGTTGTTTGTAATTTCAAACCCATAAGTTTTTCAATTCATTAGATTTATCTTTTAATCAAAATGCCCCACTGAGATACATGGCCCGAGCAGAAACACACAAACTCTAATTAGTAAGGGTTAAGGGTTCTTCTATCCGACATGTCCTTTGGAAACAGAGATAACATTTGCCTACTAAGAGCATAAATTTAACACTGGCCACAGCTCTTATTCAATTAAGCAATAGCTCCAAGGAGAAAGATGAAGATAGCCATCATTTACCTGAACTGCTGTCTATTTAATGGCATAGAATGACGGGAATTAAACGCTCAGAGCTGCAGTGGCCATGCTATAGTGCTGGTGATGGAGCTTGTGATATCCAATCCCAACAGATCACATCAGAGACTGTGTCTTACCTATAGCAGTTGTTGTCAAATTTATTGTAGCTGGCAAAGGCGATAAGCACACCGAAACCTGCCCCAAGTGAGTAGAAAATCTGAGTGGCGGCTTCAATCCAAACCTGAAACATACAAAAGACAACGATACATACACGGGACAAGACAAATTAAAGATAGCAATACAAATAATAATATTGAAAATTTATCAAAAGATTGTAGCTAATTCCAAGGATAATATTGTGTATAATGTTAAAAGGATATCCTATATGTCAGGAAGTATATATAATATTCTAAATTATTATATATAGTATAATATATATATAATTATATATATAGTATAATTATTATATATATATATTCTAAATTATTATATATAGTAAATTGATTAGATGACAATTAGTTCTAAGTTCATTTAAACTGAAGTTCATCATATGCTCACTTGAGGGTTGTTGAGCTTATTGAGGTCAATGTGGAGGTATGCACGAATTCCATTCATAGCACCTGGTAGTGTGATGCCTCGGATCAGCAGCACCAGAAGTACAATATAGGGCATGGTGGCAGTGATATACACCACCTACACCAGATTTAAAAAAAAGTCCAATAAAATGTCCAATCAAGATAAAAAGATAAAAGTAAAATCCCATTCAGACACTCATTAAGAATCATAATAAATTATACGAAATGTTGCATTTCCCTTTCTGAATGTCATAAATATTTCATGCCTCCAGCAATTTTCATATCTTCTTACAACTTTTTCATGCATAAACCATATTCAGCTTATTAGATGATTGCATTAAACAAAAGTAACATGCAAATTAGAGAATTAAATCTAAAAAAATTACTAATAAAAAAGTTACCAAAGTTGTACAAGTAAAATATTACATATGGCATCCATAAATTTTGACACCTGAAAGCGTCTGTGATTTCATTCAGTTCAAGCTTACTACACATAGTCTTTACTGCATTGTCGTTTAATATTTTGTATTAAATTTTAGTATTATACTCTGGCTGTTTGGTACCTTTCCAGAAGACTTTACACCCTTCCACAGGCTAAAGTAGAGAATAAAGACGACCACGATGAGGCAAAGTGACAGCTGCCAGCGAGGTTCTTTCAGGTCATGGATTCCTTGACTCTCATGGATGCGCAGTACTTCTCGTCTAAGCAAGGAACACATACCTGTATTGTAATAAGTCTGACAAATTTAAAAATGCAATTCAAAGTATTACTTGATTTTTTTTTTTTCATTTATGATACACAGAATTTTTTTTTTTCAATCAAATTAAAATGTGACACAGTGTTTGATGTATTTAAAAAGGTTAGGATTAACATCTGCACAACTGTACAGTGCGGTGAACAACCACTGGTGATCATGCTGTAACTCATTATTATTGAATGTGGCAGAAGTCACAGAGTGTTCAGGAATGTCTCATTTGCTATTTAAAGACATGACCATCAGAACAACACATTCAAACAAAACACTGAGACAACCACCACCGGGTTAATCAGAGGACTACATGAGAACTGTTTGTCCTGGCAAAGACTATTTATCAAATTAAGTTCAAACAAGTGTGCATTTCATTGCTTTCAGGAACTCCTCAAATCTAATAAGAACTGAAAGCGACTGTAGTCTGTCCAGAAGACCTCAAACATGACTGTGGTGTGAGTTGATCACTGGGCTTGTGAAGCTATTATGTGCAAGCAGTAACTACACTGGGATTATGTCATTAGTTTATGTCAAGGGAGATTATGTCAGGAAAATAGTGGAAACCATGCAGTACATTTGGAAATAGTTAGGAGTTTACAATTAAAAGTGTATAACTTCATTAGCTAGCCCATTGGTCCAAGTTGGTGTAAGGTTCTGCTCAATCGCTACTGTGTTTCTGTCAAGTTGTAAGTGTGTGAGTGTGTTTATGTGTGTGCCATGCGATGGATTGGCACCCCGTCCAGCGTGTTCCCCGCTTCATGCCCCAAGTTTCCCAGGATAGGTTTCTGGCCCCCGGTGACCTTGTATACATGATAAAGCGGTATAGATGATGAGTGAGTGAGCGAGTGTCATGTTTCTGAATTTGCTGTAATATTTGTATTTTTCCCGAAAAATTCCTGCAGTGGTTTTGGTTTGTTAATATGTTTTGCACTCACAAGCTGCCATCAATTTGTCCACTCCTGAAGTTGCCATGTTAGTTACATGTTTTGTGTTGAAATCCTCAATGCATGAAATCATTTTCATGAGGCTGTCATGACACCACTGTGTAACATTCCACATTGTCTGCAAGTTTCACTCAGAATGTAATTTTGTGGACTGTTTATGATTTCAGAAATACCCAGGTACTGCTCCTAGTCAGTTATATAATCCGTTTCCTTAGTTGAACACATACACGTCCCTTTGGGACTTTTATCTTCCATCACGTTTCAGTCCTTCTCTGTGGGTTTCCAACGGTTTTAGAGTTTTATGACTGCATAAATGAGAAAAGATGAAACGTACCACCCAGACATGGGGCCTCACTTTTAGAAGAGGTATTGTTCATGCTGTTTTTTCTCTTTCTGGGTGTCAGAACAAAATATTAAGTCCAAGTATTCAAGGAAAAGACAATCATCATCCAGATTCCCAGAAGTTTAAAGTTATTGTTTCCTTTTCATTTTTTCCTTTTCATTTTAAACTACTGTCGATATACTGAGTAGGTCTAGACTTGAAACGTTGGATTACTTTCTATGTCTATTTCTATTTTTAAATGATGCACAAATAGTTATCTCTGTGAAACATCTGAAAATATTTCTTTTATAATCAAAAACAGATCTTATCTGACACCACTAAACTTTCCACAGGCAAGGTTTAAAACTGTAACCTCCAGCTTCCAATATGAATTAACAGCTTTCGTTTACTGCTGAGTCCAACGATTTTGCATAAAATAATATTTTTTAAATGATTCTTGCTGGCCAGAAAACACCAAATAATTTCTTATAACAGTACGGATAACAGAAAAACATATAAAATACATAAAAATGTCATTTTAAAGTCTTTTCTCTAGTAAGTCACATGACTTTGTTTACCAGTTGCCCTTTACTTTTAGCTAAAAAACATTGCAGTCTTGACAATTTGCTCTATAAAGAGAATGCAGAATGCATATGGAGAATAATTAAATGTCATGCTGTTAGGTAACATCAGAATATAGATGCTATTATGCAAAAATATGTTATAGCAAGTGATAACAAGTGGACATTCTACATTAAATGCAACTAAGAGGGGCATTCAAGTTAAACTGGGACTGTTGATTGTGCAGAATAACAGAACTCTTTAATGGAACGTAATCAGTACTGTACAGCTATAACTCCCAGCTGAGTTCCTGTAATGTGTGTAATTGGTGCCCATAAATGATTGTGTCTACATTTCCCAGATTTTCAAGGATCAGATGTCCTAAATGCTGAATGTCCATGCAACTGTGACTGCTGTGGGTCCTAAGCCACCTCTGTTGGAGTCATCATTCACAAACTACAGACTTTAAAAAAAATGTTTGCACCATTTAAATGTTGTACTATGACTAAGATTTCTATCACTGTAGTTATCTGTAAATGTTACTCGATTTTACGCCTCTCATTTATGTGAAAGTCCCATTTGACTTGAACACTCCTTCTAAATAAAAATTACATTATTTAACAGAGAAAAATGGATAACTGCTAGAACGTCGTCATGGTTTTACCAGAACAAATCACTCTGGAACATATATAAAAAAAAAAAGAATTATGGTTGTACTTTTCTGTAAGTAAAGTCCCTATTCATTGCTTATTATTTACAGAAACTACTTATTGGTCAAGACAAGTCATGGTGCTTAGTGGGCTGCACTAATTAAGTCAATATGATATATCTGCGCCTTTAAGAGATTACTTCAGTTGGTAATGGATTGGAAAGAAAGAGGTAGCATGAATAAAACAAACTGCCTCACCATTTAACAGATTGCATGAATAGAATATTTGCTTTGCTTCAGAAAATTTCTGACAGCTATAAAAATTTGCTCAGGCAAGTATTTTTATCCTTATTTAAGGAATAACAGTCTTATACCAGAGTGATTTACCAACCCATGACTCTTTTAATAGTTTGTAGTTATGTTTAATGATATGGAACATGCACTGAACAAGTTAGTTCGTATTATTTCTAGCACTGTAAATGTTGATATGTTCATAAACAGGCCATCTGCTATAGGAGACCTTATAAAAACAATAACACAAGACCCTATTAAAAAATTCTTTATCAACAATAAACAATCACACTTATGTAAATTTTCTGTTTTACAGCAAAGTTTCAGACAAATATTTGCCAAATTCTTAATGCAAAAACAAAAAGCAATGTGAGTAATTCTTAGTGATGTAAATGATCATGGACTACCAATGTTTGTATACACTTTAGAAGGAGAAGATAGTTCTGTAACTGCTCTATCATGTTTTTTCCACCAATTTCTTTTTCCACCAATTTGAAAAAGTAATGGGTCCAATATGCTTAGTTGCAAGCTGATATTCTTCATTCTTTAAAGTCATTATTCAAAGAAACTCCATTTGACATCCATTCCAAAATGAGAAAATGGCTAATTTTCAACTAAAATTAAATTTCCACTAGAGAATCCTTACTGACAAAACAATTCGTTCATGACTATGCTTAATCTGTGTCTGGAAGAATTTTTTGACAGCTACTATTACTTTCTGCCCACCAGAGACAAAGATTGACTGACAAAACAATGCACTGGAATGAAATGTGGGTGGTAAGCTGGATGATGAAACTTCCTCATCTTGACATTGCCATTATCTAGAAGTCATAATTGATTACCTATTGTAGAAAGACAGTGGTGGTGACATGTGACATAAGTAAATCAATGAACAACTTCCTTAATTTTGGGGTTGACAAGCTTATCTATTGTTTTCAGTTTTTTAAATTTACTATACGGTGAGATGCCTTCAAAACCAAATCAGTTGAGACTTTCAAAACACAATCCATCAACAGAATAAATTTTCATTATGTCTGTCAGTGAATATTTCTTTCTTTCTGTGTAGTTGCTGACCGCAAGTCCCCCCTATATGGGACCCTGCATTCCGATATCTGGTGTGTTATGATTCATAAACCTGCATCCAATGTAAATTAATATTCAAAATTAGCGGCATCACCAGGCATAATTTGAGGAAATCAGCGAATCCAGAAAAAAACTGAATGGACAAAGGAAGATCATATACAAACAGAAGTATAGCCAAAATGTATAGCTATGCTTAATTGATTTGTATTAAATATTTAAATAATTGGATTAGGTTTCTTAAATAAATGTGTATTTCTGGGATTCATAGAATCCTTTTCTAATAAGGGGATCTGAAAAGAAAAGAACTTCTGCAGGATACACTAATGAGACTAATCATGCCATAGTGTTTTTTTTCTTTTTTCTTTCTTTTGACTTAATGTCAGGGTTAAGAGAAAATGATGCATCATTATGTAAGAAACTACAAAGAAACAAAAAAGGTATACATGAAACACACAATAGAGAACAAGATACAGTACAGTAAGAGAAAGAAAAATAAACTGCAATATAAAGATGAAAGGAGAAAAACATAGAGACGGAATTAAAGAGCAAGGAATTAAAAATATGCAAACTAGACTAAACTTGCAACATTTACTTCAAAGGGCATATGTTTTATTGCCTGTAAGTTCAGAGTAGTATAATCATCTTAAAAGCCCAGAGTTTATCTCTTGTGGCTTTCAGTATGCTTCATGTATAGTATTAAACAGCTTTATGGTGAGTCTTTTGAAATTCACTTTAACAAAGACATCAAACAGCACCTTTCCCTGTTTAGATAAAACTATATTTATCGGAGGAAGAATTCTGCCTCATGAGTTTTTCCACATACTGTAATTCTCAACCTCAGGAATGCTTCTGCAAGTAAAAACTACAACCCTTGTCCAAGTAGACAACTCCTTTGTACTTGCTTCAATTATTTCACTCTGTGGGGAATTCCTCTGGGTTATCTGGTTGCCTTTCACCATAAAAATATCAGTAGTTGGTAAGTACTCTAGAAGGGATAGACTGGAATCCCAACCATGGTATATCCCAATGTTCCAGGAACAATTGCTGTTATGGATGTGTTTCTGGATGGATGGACAGATGGATGAATAGGAAGGAAGGAAGGAAGGAAGGAAGGAATAGATAACTGTGAAAGAAAGGTTATGATATGCCTTTCAACCCACTCATATCAACATCGGGGACAACAAGTCAAAGTAATTCTAAATCATTCTAAATGGACAGAGCATGCTTATTAAATTCTACAACAAGTGAAATCACAAGTTTATATTAACATTTTTGCCTTAATTCATTACACATGACTGTCTAAGACAGGTGCTTCATATAAACAGATGAGAAATGTGATTATTCATCATTTCTGATGGAGAGACGATAATTTAGCTTTTTTTGGACAGAGTCTCTGGTGTCGACTTTTCAAATATAAAACTCAGTAATAGATTTTTCATTGTTAGTTGACTCAAAGTTCTCAAACGTCTTTTTGGCACCATGATAAGAAAATATACCATATCTAAAACAAAGGATATTGATTAATGACTCAGAATTCTTAAAAACAAAGACTAGATCCACTTAAATGTACGATGAGGTCTTGAGATGAACTTTCTCTTAGCCACAGTAAAATTTGAAAACATTTGAATGGTGCAAAGGTTTTACAAGAAGCTGTATGTCCATCCATAACGATCTTGACCAAGATGGCTTGGAGCCTCTCAGTAAAAAACAGCCTGGTTTGAACACCACAGGTGTTCTGTTTTTGTAGGACAACGTTTGGATTATGACCTCACACTGCCCATCGCACCACTTGCGCATTACAGGAACTCAGCTGAGAGTTACTGCCCCATCCTTACCCTTATAGTAACCCCTATAGTCCTGATCTTGCTCCAAGCCTTTTCTACATGTTTGGGCCATTTAAGGAGGTCGAGTTCCTGGGAGGCCAGCATTTCTGATATGAAGTAGGCAATCTAATCATGGCTCCGATGTACTGTGAAAATTTTCTACCTTGATGGTATCCAAGCACTATTGAAATGCTGGGTGTTGCAGAGGATTATATATATACTCAGCAAAAAAAGACACGTCCTCTGACTTTCAACTGTTTTTACTTTCAGTAAACTTAATGTGTAAATATTTGTATGAACACTAAAAGTGTCAACACCATAAGACATAAACTAAAAATGTTTCTGTAACAATGTGTCCCTGAATGAAGGGAGACTCAAAATCAAAAGTACCAGTCAGTATCTGGTGTGGCCACCAGCTGCTTGA
>JAQMYK010000023.1:5860077-5876658 GCA_030014345.1 Clarias buthupogon | reverse complement strand
ACACACACACACACACACACACACACACACACACACACACACACACACACACACACACACACACACACACTACATGCTCAGTCACTACCTTTCTTTTAGCTTTATTTGGCAGGATGTATGGCATGGTAACAAATCTCCTGTCCAATATTTTGTCATTGTCCATGTACCTCTGCTAAATTTGGCTACCCATCTTGTCAGTGTATCAAGAGTAATATTTCTGCTCTCTTGATAAATCAATATAAAATTTTTATCATGCAAATATAAGATTTTATTAAATGTGTGATAGATGTAGGATCAGCCAAGTTAGGCCAAATCCCAAAAGGCTTTCCATACGTGAGGTTGTAGAACATGTAGATTGCTCCACAGTATGCTCATGTCAAATCAGTGATTTAAGAATTATGAAGTTTTGAAATGTGAAAAACTTTCAAATCTTTAATGAAATTGATTGAATATACAGAGGTGGCCAAGAGAACTGAGACAAACAGGAAATTCAGTGCTTTAGTGACTTTTTTTTTTATAGCAATAAAAATCAATGTAATAAGAATAATTTGTTATTTCATGTGATGAAATGGTTATATTTGCTGTTTTTCTTCCGGCTGCCCTTTTTGACACCATTTTATCTGGGCTTGAGACTGGCATCAGTGGCACAGTGGCTGGGGTTTGGGCATTGTCTGGGAATCGAACCAGGGCCATCCACATCATGTACTAAATATTGATTTTTATATAGGCGAAGTCCTTTATTATTCGAAATTTACTGGACCCGGCTGGCCATAGAGTCATCTGTTGTATCACATGCTCAATCCTGCTTAATTAATTCCTTAAGTTCATGTACTGGAATGTTCCCTATCACTTTTTAGTCTTAATCATTTTTGTCCAGAGGTGGACACCCTGGTTTCAGCAAGTTAAAAAGTTTTCCCACATATTAGTTCAATCCATTAACTAAACCAGCTGATTCTCATAACCTCATAGTTTAGATGAATGCACAGTATGAGTATGATAAACACTTTCTGCACAAGCAGGGTGGTGGCAAAATTACATTGCATTACAACAAAAAAGGAGGAAGTATGTTTTTTCATTGTAATGCAATGTCATTTTACCATGACCATGTTTGTGCAGAAAGTGACACACCTTTTTGTTTGTTTTTGTTTTTTTCCATGATGTATCATACACATGCAGTGCATTCACCCAAACTAAGAACTCTGCTCCAGTTTGCAGTTATGTATGGATTAGAAGGAAACAGAGAAGTATTAATAGGCAGCATGACTATGAGAATTCTCGTTTGGGTCACATTATATTATTCGTAACCACCTTAAAACATCTGATCCATTTCATCCAGGTATTGATTTGATACTTTTGATCCATCTGCATAGACTCTCCTATAAATGCTTTTATACAATTTTGGATACACTCTGAATAAATTACATGATAGTGCTTGGCTTACTAAAATTTTGAAACATTTGTTCTTTCACTCTGCAAGATTAATAATAAAGTGCCGATTGCAAGCACAAATACATGAAGAGCTCAAAGACCAACGATTTATCATATGATCTTCAGTTAGGATATGAGTAATATATGTGGGAGAAGAAAAATGGGTTTCTGCTGTCACCTGGTGGAAGACTGCAGAATAAAAGCATTAAAATTGACACCCTTAACAACAGGTACATTTGTTTAAACAGCTGGAAAATCTTCCATCTGTTTATCCAGTGCATCTGAACACAAATGACACTATTAGAATCAATGCAGCTTTATTGTAAATTTAAAATAGTTCTTAATAAAAAACAGTCTGTAAACAGTAACAGAGATTTGGCCCCTCTTGGCTCACACTACTGGGTAAGTGACTAAGAGAGAATGAAGAATGCTAACTCTATAATATTAATATGGATATAAAAAACAATTGTTACACACCAAGGCCCATAAGGTATGAGAGAAGGAAAGGAAAGAAAGGGAAAATCAATGTAGATCAGAACCGAATTCTAAGCCTCAAATTGAATTATGGCAGCAATGTGTTAGTATTGTTTCCTCTTAAGATGTCTGTAAGATGGCTGGCGTTTACAGTATTCGAAGTTGTAACCTTTTTTTTCTCTAGATTAATAAAGTCACAGTGGTACAGTATAATCATCAGCTAGTTGCAGAAACACACCAGCATTTGAATGCTAGTTACAGTATGTAGTAACTTCATCTACATTTGGGGACAAAATATGTGCATATACTTAATGTACTGATCCATAGCAATATTTTCTTTTGGATTCTGCAGAAGCACATGAGAGTCACAAGATTTTAACCAAAGTACTGATTGCATTGAAGAAAAAAGGCCAATTGTTTCTAGCAGAAGCCTGCTTTCCTGATTGCCTCACAGTGTAATGGACATGACTTTGCTCTTGACATAAGGTGTTTAGTCATCCTTCTTGTCCAAGTTGCAATCTTCTTGCTGCTCGCTCGGGGGATTCGTAGAGGAGCAGATAAGGTTTGAGAGGGATCCTTCTCCCAGGAAGCACTGGTATCGCTGGAACTCAATGTATGTTGTGAAGAGTTTAGCATACTCGGGGTGGGTGTAAGCAAAAGACAGAAACTCATCTAATGTAAAGAAGGCAGAGAAAAAAATATATATTTTAGTTATAGCCTGTCAAACATACTGTATAGACTGGCTACATCACCACAACGGTTTTATCACTGTTATTGCACAGAACATATAAAATAAAATAATACAAAGCAAAAATTAAACAAGGCTAAATGCTTTTAAAAAAAAAAACAATATTAACTTGAGAGTCCTTAATTGCTAAATCCTTAATTAAGAATAAACAAGTGACAGGTACAGCAATGGGTATACATAAAAACAAATCAATTGCCTCCTAATTCATTACTGGACTATTAGTTGGTAGACAAAGACACTGTTCCAAAACTTAAAAAGCCTTTATTAATCCATGGCTTGGCAAAGATTTCAACATTTTCAGGTCACACGAGCTTTCATCAGGGTCTAAATATTAACTAAATATTTGTGGCACTTGGTTACTCTTAGATTTTTAGTATTTTAGAGGAGGTAGAAGATGTTACGCCTATTAAAAAAGAAAGTGTTAACAGTCTACAAAAATTATTGCACAAAGTGTATTAATAATATGATAATTTGTTTGTAAATTAGATTAGATCTACATCTAGATTAACATTTTATACTGTACTTGTATATGTGACACTTCTTTCCTTCTTTCGTCTTATTTTTAATTTATTAAAGCTTTTTTGTATAGTATTTTAGGGTATATACATATTTTTTTATTTATAGTGTAAATTTGGTTTGTCTTAGTCAGTTAATTAGGTGTTCTAGTTAGCCAGTTAGTTTCTGATGATTTACGTTGCATGTATGTACAGTAGCACTTTGGTCCTGGAGGAACACTGTTTCGTTTCACTGTGTACTGAACTGTATATAATTGAAATGACAATAAAAGCTTTTTTAACTTGACTTGATGTTATAAAAGGGAAATACTTTATAAAAGACCATGACATAAACATAGAATTCTGAGTTTTCCACAAACTGTTAAATGTAATGTTTAAACCAATTTAAACATTGGTTTATTTCAAATAAAAATATGCCCGGGGATGGACGTGCAAACTTTTTGCTCTGTATAAACTGTATACTTACCGTATGTGATATGTCCTGATCCATCAATATCAATCTCATCAAAGAGTTGGTTGACGTCAAGATCACAGACACCGAGAGTGGTGCGAAGCAAGCTAGTAAACTCATCTCGAGTGATGCTGTTGTCCTCGTCTATGTCAAAAAGCTGAGGCCAATCATCACACAGGGTTAGTATACTGTTATATATCATATTTCCAGCATCATTACAATATAAACTAATTAAAAGTCCATTCACAAATGCAAAGTCCAATATTTAAGCTCTGGGATAATAGGTCAATAGTTCAAATAGGTCAAATACTCGTAAGAAATGAGGATGTACCTTAAATGCTGTCTGGATGACTTCCTCCGTGTTCGCTGGTCGACACAACACTGTCATACCGATGACATATTCTCTAAAATCAATGGTGCCATCACCGTTCTACAGTGTAACAGGGTGAACAGTTTATTAGATCTACTCTAACATACATTTCTGGATAAGAAGATGAAAAGAATAAGAATTAGAGGAGAATAAAGGGGATAAGAAGTAACTTTGAAGTAATTCATAAAGTAAGTAAACACACGAACACACACACACACCCTGTCAAAAAGATGGAAAAGCTCCTGAAGCACAGGACTGACGGGAAGCTTGAGAAAACTGGCAAACTCCTCAATCCTGATTCGGCCTCCTTTACAAGACTGGGCAATGGCAGCAAAATTCTCCAGCTCCTTTCGCATGTTGTCCCATTTTAGACTTTGGGAAGATAAAAAAAAAAAGATAAAATAAGAAAACATACTGTATATTAACTTAGTTTTACTTTGGGACTGCAAAGAAAAAACTGTGATGTACATGAGCCATCCATCCATCCATCCATCCATCCATCCAACAATCCCGTAACCTCTGTAGTCCAACTAGGGACCCATGGGGCCAGTGGTGACTACTCTATTTAGTCTGATTTTTACGACAATGATAGGATTCACATGCGCATTCACACAATATGGGCTATTTCGGAGCGGATGAGCCCCCAATCCTGTAAAATTTATTTTAATCATACTCATCGTGTATACCGCTTTGTCCTGTATTCGGAGTCGCAGAGGGCCTGAAGGCTATCCCAATAGACTTAGAGCACAAAGCAGGATACCCTAGACTGGTTGCCAATCCATCGCAGTGCGCACACACACTCTCTGGGCAATTTGGGAACACCAATTAACTTAATCTGCAGGTCTTTAGACTGTGGGAAGAAATCGGAGTACCTGGAGGAAACCCACCAAATATGGGGGTAGAACATGCAAACTCCATGCACACAGAGCCAGGGAATTGAGCCTGGCTGGGAAGCGAACCCGGACCCTGGTGGTGCAAGTGCTAACCACTACACCACTGTGCTGCCTAATTTTAATAAAATGTTTGAAAATACAAATTTCATAAATATCTTTTCATAATCCCCTCTCTGTTGCAAATTGTTCAAAAATTGTTGAACATTTTAACAATAGAGGGTATTCATTAGGATTGATTTTGGAGCCACTAGTGGACATTCAAACAACTGCAAATTTTGGCTTCTATTTTTTCAGTCAGAGATTGTTCCTATGCACTACATGTATGTAAAGTGACATATGTCACTCATCACATGTTTATGTGCTTCAACACAAATTTCTGTTTCTGATTACATATACTCCTGATGTGTGTACTCAGATTTAGTTAAAATAAAAATAATAATCAAGTGTTTTCAGGTCAAAGTTCCTAGATTAATCCCTGCTCCTGTTTCTATTTGTTGGTCTTTCATAAAGAGAGGCCTGTACTTGCAACCTTATCTCTTTTTATCACTGATAATTATCATAAGCAAAGCATATATACTTATAGAAGTCCTGAGGTTTTTTTTTTTTTTTTTTTGCATTTTTCGGTTTTACCTTCACCTTGCACAGGCTTCACATTGAATATGGCCTGATCTTATATTGACTCATTTCATTATAATGTTTTGTGATGCAGCCATATACAGTACATACAATATTAAGTGTTATGGAGAAAGCAGCAAAGTCTAAACATGTGCTGTACTTAAGCTTTCTGCTGATCTTGGTAAACTCCACTAGCCCCGCCTCCATGGGCAGAGTCAGCTGCCCTGCTGAGATCATCAGTCGACAGTCCTCAAAAGTGTGATCTGTAACAGGCACGCCCAGAGCCCTGTTAAAACACAAGGTTAATCAGTACTGTCTGACTCATTTTACCCTGCTAACTTACTTGTACCATTATTCGATCCTTACTCTGCCATTTGTGTCCTCACAGACTGTGCAAATTTTATGGGATCGCTTTTCTCTTTTTCATTGGGAATATATGGCGGAAGGAACTGAAGGAGTGAAAAACAAAAAAACATACTTATAACAGATCATAATTTAGAGCATTTTATTTTAAGCTGTAAACATTCACATAATATTTAAAGAAATCTTTATCTGAAAAGAATGTTGTATTTCTTTTGATGCTGGTTGCATGTATGTTTTAAAGATAGGAAGTACAAGAGACATTAAAATAGAGAAGTTGACTTGGAGATGGTTAACCTCAATTTGCACTGTCGTATAAAGCTGACACAGGGTGAGGGCGACCAGGTTTCGGCTGTAACAGGAAGCAGTGATAACGTTACTACATGTCCTTAAGAAGGAACTAAAACCAAACCAAATGTATTCAGCAGTAAGAATGACATTGGCTCAATAGTTGCCAGTTTTAGATTTCCCAAGAAACAGAAATCTGTATTGGTGTATGGATTTCATGCGACTGAATACATAACTAAATAATAGTAATAATAATAATAATAATAATAATAATAATTTCAAAAAGGGACTTTGTTCCACCTCTGTATTTAAGCACCTTGTGAAAAAACACAAAATAGGAAAATGCTTGTGCTGCCTGTCCAGCGAGGATTATTCCCTGGAAATTAGGACTGGAAAGTATGACAATTCTCAGAGCTCATTACAAAACTGAAATACAAACCAGTTATGGCAATACTCTGAGAATATATTTCATGTTGAGGGTTGAGCAGTAAGCCATGTGATGTGGACATAGACATATCAAACAACGTAAGTCTGTGAACTGTTAACTAAATCTTTAGCACTTACAATGTAGGGCCTTGCCATGTCCATGTTACTGTGTCCTGAGGAATAGAACAAATTACACACATTAGTTCATAGATATAGCAGAGACTTTGACGATCTTTAAACTGTTTCTCCAGTACTTGGACTAATCCCCCCCCCAAAAAAAAAAAAAACCTGTTCCCAGTTGTGTTTGACTAATGGCACTTAGTTATTAATCTAGTTAACCCAGTGTAAGTATCCAGTGATGTAAACTTTAAAGCACTGTTTGTAAGTTGCTCTGGATAAGAGCCTCTGCCAAATGCCTAAATGTAAATGTAAATGTAGTTCTATTAGATAGAAATGTGCTTAGTTTCCTACTCTTTATCCCAAATATTACACAGAGCAGAAACCCCTCAAAAGCAGAGTTAACTCCATCCAGAAAATTCCACTGCATGTTCATATATTGTATGTTATAAAACGAAATGAGTACGAAACTACGAAACTACCGAATATTAAGTAGGTTCCCCCCTTTTGCCACCAAAACAGTTATGACCTGTGTGTTCTGACCCCTCTCTATTGAAATTACAGTAGCATTAAACATGGTTACATGGTTAAAGAGCTACAGTAGCTCTTCTTTTGGATTGGATTACACAGGCCAGCCTTCACTCTCCATGTACATCATTAAGCCTTGGCCAATTCACTGGTTTTCCTTTCTTGGATGACTTTTTATTATGTCCTGAACACTGCAGCCTGGGGACATCCCACAAGAGCTGCAGTTTTGGAGTTGCTTTGATACAGTTGTCTAGCCATTACAATTTAGTCCTTCTCATAGTAGCTACAGTTTCAATATCTTATTACAATGGTGTCTGGAAGTGGGTGGGATATATTAGGCAGCAAGTGAACCTTTTTTTCTAAAGTTGGAAGCAGAAAAAAATGGGGAAACGTAAGGATTTGTGTGACTTTGCCAAGGTTTAGATTGTGATGACTAGATGACTCTTGTGGCATGTTCCTGGTCTGCACTGGTCATGACATACCAAAAGTAATCCAAGGAAGGAAAACCAGTGACCTGGCAACAGGGTCATGGGTTGCCAAAGCTTACTGATGCACATGGGAAGCAAAGTCTGGCCAGTGTGGTCTGATCCAATAGAAGAGCTGTTGTAGCTGAAATTTATGAAAAGGTTATTGTTGATTGTAATACAAAGGTATCAGAATACACAGTGCATCACTGCTATTGTGGCAAAAGGGGAACCTACTCGATATGAGGCAGGTGGCCATAATGTTATGGTTGATCGATGTATATACTGTGTATATCTCACCTAGAATCAGCAGCACAGGTCATTAAAACAGCACATTAAAACAGGTCACTTACCAGTTTGTTGGGATATTTAATTAGCACTGGCTGAACAGGGACCCCTGGTAAGAAAGCACCTGTAAAAAAAAAAAAATTCTGAGAGTTTATTCTCATTTTCAAACAGATTCACACCCACTGAGCACAATGTGTAAATAGAAGGGTACAAAATGTACCATAGTTAACCCTGTACTTACTACAGTGCTGTTACTGCAAGTAAAAAGTCTATGCTTTTCTGGTACTATGTATTGATTATGTATCATTTCTGTGTATCGATCAGACTATGCCCTACATTATAGTGTCCTGTTTATCCTGCTGTGTAACATCTCATTTAATCAATCAAATGCTGTAATTTACAGTACTGTATATAGCCTCAGGACAAGTTCATCTGTTTAAGCGTTTGAACTGACTGTATGCAATTCTTAAATAATCTAAAGTGTGATTAAATAAAACTAAATATATGTAGCCATTGTTCTGTACAGTATAAAGGAAGAATGTGTCTGATATGAAGGTCTCATCTGAAAGATCTGTTCCTGTTTTAACTTCTTCTGCAAACAAAAATAAACCCTAAAGTTGGTTTCCTCACATACATTTAATTCAGTTAATGTGGATGTTGTAATGCCCCTGTTCAGCAAAGAGATGTTCTCATATTATTGCATGTATAAACTCTGACCACTTGTGTTAGTTCTTTCTTTCTTTCTCTCTTTCTTTCTTGATGACTTGCAGACATCCCAGATAACACACAAAAAAATATATATATATATATATAAATAAATAAATAAATAATTTACATAGATGTGTGCCTTCTTACCAGGCTTAAAAGTAATGAGACATGATCTGTTTGTGCATGTTCCTTCTGGAAAAATCAGCAGCTTAAAAAAAAGATAAAGCATATGCAGATTTAGAATGCATTATGCATAATAAGTTTCCTTATGTTTTAATCAGAATCAGTCTGATTAGCGTGTGTTAAGTTAGCGTGTGTTAAATCATGAAAAATTCATATTTCATACTATTTTCACAAATTAATTGGAAATAAATACAACAGTCAGTGAAGGACATTTCGCCCACGGCAGGAAAAAATCTAGACATTCTTTCTTCTTATACAGGAAATGTCGTTCTCCAAAGGAATTTCGAAGCAATTTCCTGATTTCAAAACACAAAGACTCAACTCTGAAATCCCCTGTTTAACTGATGAAATCAGTTACATCATATCTTTATGATTAGCTTACAATACAATACAATACAATTACATTAAATAAAATAAAATGTAAATTAAATGTAAATTAAATGTAAATTAAATTAAATTAAAATTAAATTAAATAAAAAATTAAACAGTAGAATGAAATGCCGTGTGTTATTCTGACCTGTGGCCAGAGGCCTTCAGATTTGGCCCGGTTGTTGATTGCCATGATTGTGTTTTTCCGTGAGTCTGGGTCTTCCCGTGAAACAGCGATAGGCTGTAGAGAGCGCAGAAATCCTAAAGGACATACATTTATATATAAGTACATGATTAAATGTGCATATTGTGCACAGAATCTGTATAAATATGCATAATAAATGTCAAAGCCCAATGGAACTTATCAGAGAAATGTTATGGTAAAAGTGTGTTTTGGACAATCAAGTTACACCCCATTGCACAAGAATGAAAAAGCAAATCATGGGGCGTTTCCTTATCGAAGGTGACTGATAAGAGGGAGTAGAGGGGGTATAAGGGTGTGAAAAGTTTTGAATAGTTGAATAGTGAATAGTTCATACAGTTCAGAGAATGCGAATTTCTATCTGTCCTGTCTCCAAAAGAAGGCACACTCTCACAAAATTACACTTTTTACTAGAATTCAGAGAATCTTACTTTCACAATTTACAGTACAAGAATTTGATACACAACTTGTGCAAGTATTGGTCATTGGAGTGTGGAGTTTTAATTAAAATTATTTTTTATTAATTTTCTTTTTATGATGTAAAATATATCATACCAGTTAAGAAAGGTAAGTAAGAAATAAAAGATTTAGGCTTGGAGTTAGGAATATAACGAACAACACAGTCAGTGAGACAGTCAGATATGAATTTGTACCTGTCAGAATTGTACTATTTAATTAAAGTGTTTTTCCTTTTACATCGCATCACTTTGCCAAGACATAATTTTTATTTGTTTATGTCAGGGGTCTTAAAATCTAGCACTATGCTTTAATAAGGTCCGTTACTTGGAAACCAGTTTTAGTCTTCGTACTGTAGCACTGTTCAGTCTCTTTAGCATGTTTAGCCTATTTAGCCTGATTTCGTTGTGTGTATATATTGTATGTATTGTAAGCACTTGTTTTACTCACGGCCGAACATGGGAACAAGTAGATTCTCAGCGCGGGATACTACAGATGGCATGCCTGATACAATGCATGTGATTGAGTCAAAGAATGAAGAATGAGGAGCCACAACCAGAACCGGAGCCTCGCTGCTGGTCGCCCGTTTCCCCTTGACTATGACGCGAAAGCCCATCGCAAAGAAACACAGACGACCCAGAACCGCCATAACTCTATGACACAAAAAGCTACACAAACATGCACATGGTCATGAGATGCAACAAACATACAAAAGTACTCTGAAGTCAGTACTTTGCAAAAGTGTTAAGCCATCCCCCTTTTCTTCATATTTTGCTTCTGAATACCCAGACTTGCTTGTGTTTTTAATATAATATTGGGGAAGAATCCTCCAGACTTTTTTGCCTCTCATTTTTAGTAAGCTTTTGGCTTTTCAGTTCAGCCACTGTAAAAAAAAACATCTAACTTAAGGCATGAACCAGTGAGAAACAGGTGCAGATGATGACTGATTGGTAATGGGATCAGGCTGGTGATTAGTATACTGGTGATGCTGAATACTAAGTGGTTGGAACAGAAAAGAGGGAAAATGAGGTTGCTGCTGAGGCTGGTTCATTAGCATTGTTTTTTATTGTATCTTTAGGGACTTTTCAGATTGTCACAGCAAAACATTACTTGCCATTTCTTTAATTTAATCTACAGTGCATAATTTATTCCTATTAAATAAAATTAAATAAAGGGTGGCTCAAGTATTTTGCATATATATATATATATATATAAATTTGCTGTATATATAAATATAAATAAATATATTAAAAAGAATCCAACAGTAAAGATAAATTAAAGGTAAAAAAAAATCCTTTACAGCTTCCATCTTCTAAACCACCTATTATAAATTGTCCAGTTCATCAGACTTGGTTCCAATTATCTTTGCTCTATTAAGGTCTTGCCATTCCCATGTGTTCGATTTTAATTATGAAGATCTGGTTTTCATATTTAGTTGCTTGTCAGTCTATCAGTTACTGTAAATCCCTTAGGGGGATATACAGTATTTTCTGAAGCCTTTCTAAAAACTTGCAGTGATTCAGCACTCTCCTTAAATGTGTGTAAATTTCAAATATTTACCAACATATTAGCTAATTAATTTATCTTATTTACAATACGTAAAGCACGAAATGGGCTTTCATAATATGGCTGAAGTAAATATGTTAGATTCATGTACAACTTATGTCAAACTACACACAAAAAAAATTCTAACTCTAGCAGAAAAGCAGAGAAAATGGAGAATAAACAAACCTGGCAGATTGTTTTGAAAACAGAATTGAGTTCATAAAAGTCTTGGTTGTGTGCCAAAAAAATTTAATTATAACACTTAGAAAGACCTTTTATTTGGGGTAAAGTGACTGATGTGCCTTATTTTTTTCAGCAGAGTGTCTGTTTCTCTTCATGAATATGTAAGATGGTTCTTAATTTAACTGTACATTTCTCTCTCATTCTTACTCTCATTCACTCTGTCACTCAGAGAGAGCCTGTGGAAGAACCTTTGAATTCCCTCCAGTAATAATTTGATTAATCAGATTAGAGACTGAAACACATCACTTCCTGTACCTCTACAATGCAGTGCATTTACTAGCGCAGCAGTCAGTTTACCTGTAGATAAGATGGTTTGATATACTTATTAAATAAAATTTCCTCATCCTTTTCACATGTTTATTTCTTTTTCTGGTGTGTGTTAAATATGTAAACCTCAGTTCAGAGGATTACTGTGAATTAATTTTATGTGTATGTTAAGTATTTGTAAGTATTTTTTTGGAATTCATTATTTCTACACAGCAAACGTTTTATGCATATCACTGATTTTGAGCACCTTGTTCATTACTTTAGACATGAGCTTGTGGGTATGTGGCCTTCCCACAATTTACCGCCTTTGTTACATTTAAGAATTTTCAGAATGACAATCGATGCTCAGTTCTCTGTTTTCTATGTGTGTTTGTTATTATGTCACCTGTGTTGCACTGATAGTTCATCACACTTTGTATCTGACTCTAAAGAAACAAATGGCAGCCTCAGACTACGTTAGAAATCAATATGCAAAGAACATGGAATTGTCTGAAAACAGTATTTACATTTTGAACAAAGTACGCTTAAATTAAATAGATAAACACGTCATTATTCCTGGTGACGCTGAGTGTGAAAGATTACTTATATATCATGTGCTACTGTATGTATTTTAGTTTTAATGATAATTACAGATTAGATTAGAAATGATTAATGATAAAGGATAATGATGCTTACCTCCTCCAGCCTGTGAAAGGTTCCACCTCTCCTTTGAGAGGACACTTGAACGTGATTAGAGAAGAAACGAGCCATGCTGCCATAAGAACCAGGAAGAGTAAGATAACCCGCAGTGGCACGATGATGATTCCCAGAAGAAAACACTGAGCACATAAATACACAAATGCACAGGGAAACAGATAAGGCAGTCTGGTGTTTATTACCACAATAGATAAAGATATACACTACGCGGGTTTTATTTGGCCAAACATGCAATAACATTGTATCCAAATACATACACTGTGCTTTAATATGGAGTTGGACCCCCTTTTGCAGCTATAACAGCTTTCACTTTTCCTGGAAGGCTGTCCACAAGATTTTGGAGTATTTTTGCCGGAATGTGTGCCTATTCATTGAGTAGAGCATTTATGAGGTCAGGCACTGATGTTATGGGGCCAGGGGTAGTTCAGTGGTTAAGGCATTAGATTATGGTTCGGAAGGTAACATTTGATTGGCTTATTAGATACATGTATGAATGCGGAGGTGTACATGAATTACTATTAAAGTGGGCTGTGAATATATAAAATATGTAAAGCACAAGTGTAAAGGGAAGTATTCAGTTTAGAAACTGATATGAAAAATTAAAATAGGGAAGTCAATTAACTGTGCATGAAAATAAATAATCTGCAATCTGCAATTTAAATGTCATTGCTGGGGAATCTTTCTGTAGAATTAATTTTTAAAAAATGTTATCACTTTTAGTAAGTGCATGCTATGATATGTTTGCTTTTGGAATTAAGCTTAAAAAGTACACTATTAAAAAGTATATTATTTCCAAACGGATACTTAGTTACCATATAACATATACAGCCATGCACATTTAATAGCACCACCCCAGTAAAAAGCAAATTCTTCAAAGATGGTGGAAAGTGCTGTCACTTATCAAATGTATAAAAAATGCATTAAGCTCAACTTTTTGTGGATTCATAAAGTTTAAAAGTACATTACTGCTATTAAAGAAAATGTATTGAAAAAAGAAATACATTTGGAGATTTTTATCACCCATATTTGACATTTTCTATAGAGTTTTCTCCCCCGCCCCCCCCCCTTTTTTTTTTACATTTCTAAATGTTTTTTTGAAAGAAAAAAACCATGTGACACTAAAACCACATGATCTGCATGTATATATATATATATATAAAAAAAGAAAAAACACTATACATGTTGATGCATATTTCAGATGTGCTATATATGAGGTGTAATAAGTTTAACTTTGATGTTTCTGTACTTTTACTTTTACACATTCAGTGCCACTGATAAATGATTGCACTGTGTGAGAAAACGCCTTTCCTGCAGCTGAGATGTGAGAATGCACGCATATATTTATAGCCTTCTTCACCTGTTCATTCTATAGAATATATATATAAACAGCTGGAGACTTTGGAATAACTTGTGCGTGTGCACGTGTAAGTACTGGAAGATGATGCACGACATTACATCGAACACGCGCGCTACCGTGTCTGTGGCAGCTGACAGATCCAAGAGAAAGAACAAACGCGGCACTCACTTTGATTTTGTCGCATTTGGTCAGTTTGATGTCCACGCGGAAGGGATTGATCACGGCTGGGAGCAGGAGGGACTCCTGTCTAGGAAACACTCTTTTGGGAGGCATCTTCAGTCCGTGACCATGTCCCGGCGCTCCGGTGTCTCCGTACGGTTCAGGAAGAGACGCAGAGTCACTGCCCTGCACTTCCTGATTAATAACAGGAGCTTCGCACAGCATACAGCAACTCTACTGTACAACCTTTATGTCCTTCTGCCCTCCTCCTTTTAAAGTGTTACTGCTCCGTGTCGGGCTCCCGTCGACCCGCCTATAGTTCTCTAAGCCTTTAATCCTCTCCTGAGCTGCACAGGCAGATCTTTATCAGTTTGCTTCAAGGAGAATGAGTAACGAGTCACTATATGCACTACTGTATGTGATGTGCATCAGTTTCAAACTGTTGCTATGCATACCCAGGGTTGTTGTTATACTGTACTGTATGTAGAGTAGGAAGCAAAAGTCTGAGATCACAGTGAAAATGTGGGTTTTTATTATTATTATTTTTTTTTAATAAAAAAAACATTTTAGATAATTTAGAATTTATATTTAGTTCAATTAAATTTTATTTTATTTAGATTTTGATTTTAACAGTGGTCATTGTCACAAAGTAGCTTTACAGAATGAAAAGAAAAATAGGGAAATGCCCACCTAGCATTGGGAGAACACGCAAACTCCGCACGCACAAAGACCTGAGGCAGGAATTGACCCTACTGTACACACTGGAGGGTTAGCAACTGGACTGTCCTAACCCACAAGCCACCGTGCTGCAGGCTAAGGTACAAAACTGTAGGAATTTCAGTCCTGAACTATTGAGCAACTGCAGTCACAAGTCCTTAGAGAACAGCTGTCTGGATCAGCCAAGTCCAGAACTGACCCAATGGTAAAGTGGAATCGTCCCCAGTCGTCACATTCACATCCCAAGCAGACCACACAGGGCCTCCACGACGAGACAAGATCTCCAACCAGAACCTGAGACCAGGATGAGTCGACAGGTCCGGAGAGCAGAGGGGGTCTGGATCACTGGGAGCTCAGAAGCGCCAAGTGTAGCACGACAGATGTTATATGTCAAAAATCTTGGATAGGTAGCAATCCATACTCTACAATCACACAGGCTCCCAGGAAACTTAGGGCACAAGATACCCAGAGAAAAGGAACACTGCTGAAGGCTGCTAAAGACCAAAACCATAAATCTGGGATCCCCAGTCTTATCCACAAAATGTTGGTGTGGCTGCATGTCTCCATTTCAAACAAACTGTGTTTCATATACAATATTATGTGTACCTGGAGGAATTACCTATTATGTATACCTCGGCTGTAGCTACAGGCGAGGATCTGTCTGTTCTGCTTTACTTTCTTGTGAGAATAGACCTAAATCTTTCTATTAAACATTCTTGAGTTGGGATTTAATGGTATAAGAGAGTAGACGACCAGGTACAGTATATGCGATCTGTAATTGTTGTATCTTAATGAAATATTTGTTTTAGAAAAAAAAAAAAGGTTATTTTTTTTGTTTTTTTGGTTAGTTAAGGATTACCTACCACTGAGCCACCAATGCCCACAGAATGATAACATACTGTACAGTATATGTTTTAAATATGACCCTGCTGAAAAATCAAGTGTAGGCTTGCCTTGATCCTGAACTGGTTAAGCAGTAATGTCGCTTAATCAGACGTGTTTAAACTTATAGGTCAGCCTGGTGAGTTGTTAAAATAATTTGGTGAAGTTGGCAAAACCATGGTTACATTGATAAAGCAGCTTGGTGAATCTGGTAAAAAGCATGGTTAAAATGTTTGACCAAGTTAGCTAAGCTGGTGAATGCATACAATAACTGGTGGATCACCTAGATTACGCTGGTAATGCCATGGTGAATCAGCTTGGTTAAGCTGGTGAAAGTATTGTTAAACTGGTGGATTATTTTGGTGAAATCAGTAAAGACAGCTTAACCCTGTACTTTAGTCTGACAAGCTGATGTTCTAGTTTGTGAAGCAGTGAAAATTGTTAAATCAGCTTTGGTGAAGCTAGTGGAAGCATGGGTATATTGCCAAAGCAGCTTGGTGAAGCTGGGTTGTTGGTGGATCATCTTGTTTAAGTTGGTAAAGCCATTTTTATACTGGTGAAGGAACAGGAACGCAACTAACATTACTTGACATCTTTGTTTGCTTTTTTCAAACCTCAAGTCTGTATGTCATCAAAGTTAGAGTTTTACTTTGGTCTATACCACAGTTATGTGGCTAAACATTTAGAGGTTTTTTCAGTGCGCACTAATAGTAAAACCAAATTAATCTAATCTCTCTGTCTCAATCTTGAATACTGTGATGACACACACACACACACACACACACACACACACACACACACACACACACACACACACACACACACACACACA
>JAQMYK010000023.1:5739931-5764012 GCA_030014345.1 Clarias buthupogon | reverse complement strand
CCCCCCCCCCCCCCCCACAAAAGATAGATTTTAATGTCTAGGTGTAGAATGTCATGGGGAGGTAACTTGCATTGTATTCAAGGTTGCGCACTTGAAAAATCATGTAAAACATGCTTAGAATAAAATCTTGGGGAAACTTTTATTTAATCTCCGGAAGATAATGCAATTAGAACTTCGTGGATCCTCATTTCATTACAGTGGCATTGTGGAGTTTGGTGATATCGCCTTGGATAATCTTTTCCCGTTTTCTCCCAGTGGAATAACGCATCACGCAATGAAACACAACGACGTTAATGCTCCCTTCATCCAACCCCACGCCTTATCCGGACTCCCCTCGCGGTCTTTCTGAATTTCATCGCTGCCCCGGATAATCTGTGAAGAATACAATATTTCACTACTCCTGCTGTACAAGGGCCGAACGCTCTTTGGCTGCAGATCCCACTGCGATTACACGCGTTTTCTTCGAGTGGCGCCAAAGAGCCGCGAGTAGAGCGCGCACCCGTGTCGAGAAGATAACGCCACAAAGAAAAACACGAGTTTGACCTACAATGACTGGCCCGTGGCCCATGAATACTTTATAGTGCCACGGTCCACCTGGAGACAACGCAATCATGGCACGGACCTGGGATGAGAATTGGGGAGAAACTTAAGTGTCCAAGCGTCCTAAATTGTGTTACGAGCGAGTGAGGCTACTTTAAAAAAATATCATAATAAGGTCTAAATCACACTAGAAAGTCCTTCATAAATTACAATTTATTATGGACGATTTAAGCCAATCAGCTTTATTGTCATACGTTTAGAGAACTATTTCGTAACATATACTGTATTATTAAAATTTACCCAGATATTACTGAATTACTTTTATGCAAGCAAAGTTTATGACATTTTGACTCTGGACCTTTAAAAGTATTGTTAATTAAATAAATGTTATTAAATAAAGTTGTTAATCATAAAAGCCATATATATATTTTTTGCTTAGTTGTGTTTTCATTAATTTAGGGGGGCCAAGCACTATAAGTAATAATACATTTACTAGATATATTTTTTTATTGACTATGACATTAATTACAACAGGGTTATTAACCAGAAAGCCATATTATGCATTTGAGTTATCAGAAAATTTTATTGTTCATTAACATACATAAATTAACATCAATTTGATATTTAAAATATATGATTTAAAATTTAGTAAAATCTTAAAAAAGAAAGATGCCAGAAAAAGTTTATTATTTAGCACAAAGAACTGCAACAATTCATTTAATTTTATATCCTGCATGATTTTTAAGAAGGGAATGACATCTTACTTTCATATGGAACAAAATGTTTTCTTAGTAAACCAAAAGGTTGTATATTTAAAACATAATATATTTAATAACATGTACTTGTTGTAAAATGATTTGGTTAACTAGTGCATATCATAACTCGAATCTTGACTGAACTCATAGTGTTCCTTTTTCTCAAGATAGACCAAGATCTAGTCTATGATTACGGTAGCCGACATAAAATCATGACATAGTGCAGTTGTTCTTGAACAACTATGAAATCCGCTGATCACAGCACTCATACATCTAGGCCTATTAAAGCTATTTATTTGCCTCCCAAGAACATGAGACACACCTGAGGCGGAGGAGAGTGGTGCAGAGGAAGGTCAGACTCTCTTATGCACTTTCAGAATAGCTTACAGGATCCTGAGCCTCTCACAAGGGCGTGCATGATAGCCCAAGTGCATATGGACCCACTAATGCATTATGTATAAGCAGCAGTTCGAAGTGGGGAGGGTGAAACTCAAAGCAGCTTTAATTGAAGAGGCAGGGTGCACTGACCAGCTCCTTCATTCGCCCATATCATTTTTCACACTCACTAGATCCAAGGAGCCAGTCGGTCTAAACCTCGAGACGTCAACGTGTCCCTTGTCCTCTAACAGCTATCGAGCCTGCAGTGTGAATTTTTGGTTTGGCATTACTGAACTTGCAGTTAAGATTGAAATCAGATACTGATTGCCTACTGGTAGTGCTTGAAAGAGAACAATTTTAATACATGTTTTTGTACCAAATTGTGCCCAGCATAAAGTCAAATTAAGCTATTCTAGCATGGATGAATTCAATAGATTTATACCATAGTACAGTTGAAAATCATATGTGATTAATTTGAAGAAATTTATTCATTTCCTTGTAAGTGTAATAATAATAATAATAATAATAATATAAACCTTTCCCCTTTTACTTTCCACTGATTTTCTTCCTAATATACAGTAATCTTGGACAATTCCCAGCTACCATCCAACGTTTACCTATTAAACAACTGCTACCAGCCAGGGCCAACACGTACTTCCTCCAAGGAATGCGCAGCTGCTACCTGCATCTTTTGATGCCTAGTGTGAACACATACACATGATTGGCTAGTGTCAATGTGATTGACAGGAGAGAGGGAGTTTTCCATCTTACTCACCCAGACATCATACCCAGTTTTTCTTTCTTAGACTCTTAGTAATGAATGGCTGTGCTATTGTTGATAATGAAACTCATAATCTTTGGATGATAAAAAACATTAAAATGGTGTATGCAAGGTGTTTAACATTTATATAAGGAGGCTCCAGTATCAGCACTTTGTTACAGTAGAAAGGTTTCTATAACACGAAAGTTCTTTGAGACAAAGAGATTTTTTACTTTCTGGTTTCTCTGTAACATGACGAGTTGCAAGTTTTTAATCTCTGACTTCTAGAACAGAAACAAACAGAACCCGACACCAACTGTGACCTTGGCCCTGTTTTGATATACTATAAAATCTAATCGCTTCATCTGCTGGTTACAACGTTAATTCCATCTAAATCCCAGAAACATGCAACTACTTGTTCTTGAGATATCACACTAATGAGAAGCTTGGATCAACACACAGATATGATACAGTTGTTGTATGTCAACAGTCAGATCTATAAGTAGACATATGCAGACAACCTTAAAACATTTTAGATTTTGTTTTGCCTTTATAACACAAATGCTAATCGGAGCGAACGCGTTATGAGACCATTTCACAATCCCCAATGGGACTATGAAAAGAAGTTAGATAAAATACATCAAAACATGGTGTTATTGGAAATTAGTCACTTCACACAGCACAAGCCAATCACACCACCCCACTGTTTAGTATTTTCCTAAAAGAGCATGTTTTATTACTTAATTAGATCACTTTATAATAGTTATAATTTAACATTCAAGAAAAAGAAGTCAAGACATGTTTTACTTTCTTTTTTTAAAGCCTGTTTTGCAAAAGCACTTTGCTAGTTAAACCCTAGTGTATAGTTAATACAAAATGTTGCGAGTTCACAATAACACAATTTCGGTCTTAGGTTATTAGAGTGTGTGCTCACTAGCTCATCTGTTAGCCTTGCATATGGATTATTAGGATTCAGAAAGGTTAAACCAACAGCTGGCTTCGACTTCACATTTAATACATTTCTCATGCTGCTTTAATGAATTTCACAAAGCTTTTATAGCTTATTTTCTTTATTAAATAATAATAAAAGTAAAGAACGATGAAGGGGGGCGCATTCAGAAATGTAGAAGACGGATCTCATTAGGTAAAGCTGATATAGACGATATTGATATATTCCTATGAATCCTTGACACACAAGGTCCTGAATTATTGTACACACAATCCCACACAGCCTTATGTGCCTTCATCTCTGGCCAGGTATTAATACAGCTAGGTTATTTAAAAATGGAAAAAAAGTAATAAATATTCTAATAAGCAGTGCTCAAATGATTATGAATGTGGTCATAGGAGTGCCCAGTAAAGCCCAAAATCAACTTTGCCTAAGCTGCAGATTTAATTGACCATAGAGAGACTTTAGCAGTGTTATTAAAACAATCACAATGAAAATGTTATCAGTTTTTCCTTCTTTTTTTTATTTTCTAATAAAGCCTCTGGAGGATAGTAATGAGTTAGGGTTTATTCACTGACATTTTTAATAATAGGTGTTCATTAAATGCTTGTGTGTGGTTTATGAGCTGGACAGAAACACAGTATGCTGAGCAGGACAATTTTTAAACCTTTTGAAATATTGAAAATTAATTTTAATAAGCAACGAATAAAGCAGAATGGGCCATGCTTTTATTCGAAATGAATCAGTGGAGTTACTGCCTGATGGCATGTTACAGTTCTCTTATACCATAACAATTTGTCAAGTCAAACTATTTATTTATTTAAAATGTTAGTCTCTGTGTTATAATAGCTATAACCTGTTGTTCACTTACCACTCATTCATCGTCTATATTGCTTTATCCTGTATTCAGGGTCGCGGGGGGCCTGGAGCCTACCCCATGAGGTTTAGGGCACGAGGTGGGGTACACCCTGTACAGGGTGCCAATGCATCACAGGTCGCACACACACACACACAGTCATTCACACTACGGGCAATTTGGGAACGCCAATTAGCCTAATCTTTGGACTGTGGGAGAAAATCGGAGTACCCGGAGGAAACCCAGCAAGCACGGGGAGAACATACAAACTCAATGCACACAGGGATGGGAATCGAGCCTGGCCAGGAATCGAACCTCGGAGGTGCAAAGTGACAGTGCTAATCACTAAGCCACTATGCCGCCCTCTTTTTTAAAAATTTCATAAGAAATGCACTGACAATAGAGAGTATGGGTTTCTTCCAGGTTTTCAAATTAGTGTGTGAGTAAAAATTTTGACTGGTTTTATGTTTAGGGTTAGGGCCTCATTGTAGAGCAATATGTAGTGACAGTAATACAGACGTCAGCTGAAGTGTGTGAGCATGTGTGTGTATATACAGTCTTCAATAGCTGGCAGATGCCACTACAGACTGCTGTAAAACTATCATCAGTGCTGCTGTCTGAGATTTGTAACTTGTCACACTTTGATAGCCTGGCATCCATGCACATGTGTATTCATGGTTTCATGCACATGTGTGTATGAGCATGGAAAAAGAAAACAGGCTGGTGTATGTTGTATGATGCCTGTGGCTAATTCTATGTACTTTGCCATATGTACATTTGTTTAGCATGCTTCTTGTTTATATGTTCTCATGGATGCATGTTCTAACACGTGTGCATACAAAAGCACATGGTTCATCATTCGGAAAAAGGCCTTGGGACATGTGTGTCTTCAAGGAAGATAAACCAGTGTAACTGAACTGTTTACTTCGTTCAGTGTTGTATTACTTCCACACTAATTATGATCATATTGTACCGTGGTTTACATCAATAGTGGCATTGTACATGGTTCAAATTGTAATAAGTTTAGTGGATTTGTTTATTCTGGATATTTTTCCTAATTTTATAAGTACTCTTCATTCTTCTTAACAGTGTTCTCTATTTCTTCAGCCTGAAGTCTTTCTCTCTCTGTTTCTCTCTGTCCCCTGGGAGAAGTCCCATCTGCAGCTGGTTGATGGTGGTTAAGTGAAAAGTGCTGCCAATACAAATAGCAGCGCTTGATGTTTGTTTGCATGAACTGTTTTGAGAGGTAGCACCAGTTTTTCCCTCTTGCTCACTCTTTTTTTTTTTTAAAGGCGGAGTTGGTATGAGGTTGAGGGGCCATGACTAAGCTAGAGAACATAATGCTTACCCAAGCATTGATGTTTAATTCTATTTGTTTTCTTACCATCTCTCTTTTTTTCTAAAAAGTTTATTTATTTATTTATTTATTTTATTTTTTGGTTTCGGTTCATCTCAGGGTTTCAGCAGATCTTCTCTGCGGCAGTCTGGCTTCTGTGGTTAAGTTACATAGGGACACAGGGCTAAGTCTCATTTTCTGTGAGCATTAAAGAAACACAGGCAGTAGTAATGTCAAATTTACTTTTCCACTTGTATTCACTTCAAAGCCTCGCTCTGGGTACCACGCAGCATTAGTAAAGAGAAGTTGTCCTAATTGAGAAGCAAGGTTTTGCCTTTCCCTTTTGATTCTGCTTGTCGACTGTGGCGACTCCAGAGGAGGAGGAAAACGACAAGGCATGTAGGGGCGGGAGAGTTCGAGCTTGGGTTACATGTGCAAAAAAAAAAAAAAAAAAAAAGCCAACGAATACTCATTTTCGCTCCATTATCGCAGGCACGTTTATGTTTCGGGTTCTCATCTCAGGGATTTGGGCAAAAGCGAAAGTGACCAATTGGTAGTCATCATCACTTATCTGCGGTTATTCTGCTGGTTTAGCAAAATTGACTTGACTGCTTTCATCTTCAGGTAAGTGCGCTGTGCTGGAGGTAACTAAGAACAGACAGGCCTGCACTGTGGAAGCCTGCCCGCATACCCTGCTGTCTAGCCGTGCCTCAGCGGGATAAAGCGGCATTTCCACTGGTGACAGTTCAATTGCAAGGGCCTCTGGACCTCATTTGCGGCCCAAGCTTTTCCCCTCCACGGTCGGCCTCCAAACGCAAGCCAGATGCCTCTAAAAATATTTCCTCCACACGTTTTGGTTTTCATCTGCCATTCCGTGGCTGTGTGGTATCATGCCTCGGGGCTTAAAGACGTTTTATATCCATGTTTTCAGATGGAAAAACAACAGTCCTACTCATGTCCTTTGCTGATGTGTCTGGGATTTACCTACTTTATCTTGACAGGATCATCTTCAAGCACTAAAAACACACTTCCCTCCCGGACACATATGTTACATGAGTTAATATGAGCTTACCACACCTTGCTTCTCAAAGTTACCAAGAAAGATAGCGAGACATAAAACGGTATGAAGTTTATTGCCAAAGCATTATATTGACACATTCAAAGGATCCTCCTAAATCTCACATGTCCCATCCAGCCTAAAGCAAAAAGTTCAACGGCTTTTGTTATAAAATGATCAAAGCAGAAGCTCTGTGAAAAAAGAGAGAGAGAGAAAAAAGAAAAAGACAATGCCGTTTAATTCCAAACAGAGATTTGGCTTTGTTACACTATTGTGTAAGACACCAGGAATGTCACCCTGCGCTCTAAAATCGATGTCATGCATTTTTTGGAGTTAGCACACCACGGTTACAGGAGAACGCCATTCAAAGACAACCATTTCATCTCTTTTTCTCTTTCTAAACGCCTTGAGTTATGTAGCATACAATGAGTCCTGAGCGAGGTTATTTCCCTTATACAGGAAACTCTGTTTATCTACAGCAGATGTTGTATATCTGCCAACATCAAACAGTGTTGTTAACTGTACAGAAGGTGAAATGAATATATCTTTGATTGGCAGATTCGCTGGTTATTGTAAAGTGGACCCGAACATCACTTTTACGTAGCTTTTGACCTTGGCTCAGATGGGCATACGTCATCCGATTTCAAACGCAGCAACAGCTTGCTGGGGTTAGTGCTAATTTTTGATTTGCAGACTGTCAAACTTACTTTGTAGATCAAGGAGCTTGGATCAGATCTCAAGGGTTTCCCTTTATTGATTTAGATGCAGCTCTTCTAACAAAATACGAGCTCCAGTAGTGGGTTACGTCCTTGAAATGCAATACACAACTTTTAAGATATTTGTTCCCCTTGCTGGTCTGTCTGATATATGGTTTTCAAGATCGCCAGTACGTTGGATCCTGTTAGGCAGTCGGTGCATGTTGTCGCTTTATTTTCTTAAAAATGGAGTGAATGAAGTCCCTTCAGCAGGTTTATTATTATTTACCTTAAACATGATAAAATAAGCCCATGGAGATACAGTCAGAAATGGTTGTTAAACTGTGTTATGGTGTGTGCAAGGCTTTAAATTTAAAGTGTCAGTTATTGCAGCGCGACCATAAGGTGCTGAAAGTAAATATAGACCGAGCTTAACCAAACACAAACTTAAATTTAGCCTAAAATACAAAATGTACACTGCAGACATGTATTACAGCCTCATAAATCTTAGTCAGTAGGGAGAAACAGTAGCCTCTAGTGGTACCATGTTTTAATAATGAGACAGCACTAAAAAGCAAGTTCCATTTAGTAATCATTTTAGTGCAACACTGAAGCGCTATAATTACCAAATTTATGATTCCACATTTTTGCCCATGAATTATTTATTTACAATAGGAATTTCTGTTTTCTGCATTTTATAGCAGGAAATTCCTTTTTTTTTTTTTCACATCACTGTTATATACAATATAGCATTTATTGAAAAACTATCGATACACAGTTGCAGGTTCTCCTTAGGTTGAGCGTTATGCAGCTTGACTGCATATGGTTTGAAGCATGAGTTTTAAGATTATTAATAAAATAAAATAAAACCAGAATGATGTGATACTTAACGTGTGAAGAGTGACTTCTAGCACATGGAATATTATTTTCCTTTAACAGAATGACCCGAACCAAAACCTGGTGTTTAATAAAAGTTTTATATACCACATTTCATATGACATTTATTCCAATCTTATTCGATTATTTATTAAATATGTACATATGATATATTGTTGTGAAACCTCTGTAAAACAAGTAAGCTCCTAGTATTATAAGGCAGCTATAAATTGTCGTTCAAAACACCTTGCTCATTCTTTAAGTTAAGCTATGCACTTTAGCATCCACTTTATAAGTCCACGATGTTCTTCAGTTTTAGAACACAATGAGTGCTTTAATGTAACTTGCACTTCTGTCAGGGATGCATTAATTGGCGAATCTTCTGACCAATCAGGATAAAGCATTTAACAGAACTGTGTATTATTACTGATTACATTCCATGAACTGCTCTTAGTGTCAGAGAATGAAACTTGTGTTCGAGGGTCCTTTGGATAATCTATTAAGAGCAATTTTAGTACTTCAGCATATCAAGACATCTTGGACAATGCTATGCTTCTAACTTTGTGGCAACAGTTTGGGGAAGAGCCTTTTCTATTCCAACATGACTGAGCCTCAGTGCACAAAGCAAGGACTATAAAGACATGGTTTGATTTGATGAGAAGAACTCGACTGGCCCACACAGAGCTCTGACCTCAACCCCATCGAGCACCTTGGGATGAACTGGAACAGAGATTGCAGGCCAGCTGTCCAACATCAGTGTCTGACCTCAAAAATGCTCTACAGAATGAAAGGGCATGAATTCCCACAGAAACACTCCAAAATATTGCGCACAGCCTGCCAAGGACAGTGGAAGCTGTTATAGCTGCAAAAGAAGGACTGACTCCATATTGAACTAATACAATATGTATTTGGATTGAATGTCATTGCCGGTTTGGCCAAATACTTCTGGCCATATAGTGTAGTGTAGTTTTGTCACTGATTCATGAAATTATGGTATCGTTAGTATTGCGATATTGATTGAAAATAAAGTGCCAGTATTATTAGTTATAAAATGTTTACATTAAACATGTGGAATTTAATCAGCCTGGCTTGATTTATTACTGGCATACAGCTTTTACAGTAGGTGGCATCTTCACTGCATGTGAAAAAGATATTGTGCCTTCTTAGAATATTCTCAGTTCAGCCATAATATAAAAAAATAATGAAATTAAATAAATCAAAAGCATTCTTGATACAACATTTTGAACATAAAAAATAAAAGTTATAATCTGGTCTATAAAGTGGATGGGATTAGAGCTCACTCCATGAACCTTTCAACATATAATCCCCTCACAAGAAATTTCATCACAAGTCATAGTTTGACTTGAACACCCTTGGCTCATTATACTACTGATATTATAATATTGTTACTACTGTTATTATTATTATTTTTATATAAAAAATAATAGCACTTTAGGTAACATTTTTAATCCACAAGAATAATGTTCAAATTGTCTTTTCTTTAATTTTCTATCCTTATATGGCAATGTGTGATTAAAAAAAGAGAGCAAGAAAGACCTACTGTAGTGAGTGAGCAAGAAAGAAAGAGAGACAGAGAGACAGATAGAGCAATGGATCTCTTTCAGCAGATGGAAAGGTTGGAAAGGTAACCCCATAATTTGCCGAGGTTCATGTCATTCTCCGCATGATTGGTGCTTTTTATGTGTGTTCTCTCCCACCACATGGTCATTTTTCAAATGCCTTTCTGACAAGCTCTGCTCACTGCCATGTCAGATCTATCTGAAAGAGTGTAGCTCTCAATTCCAAACATGGTTTTAACTTATTGTGTTGTTACATCTATCCATTTCTCAGAGTGACACTTTTATTACTTTACACTCAGTAATCTTGGTCGTCACATTCAAGGTTTATGTAAGAGGGATCAAGTGCAACTGTTTTCTAAAAACACAGAAAACTCAAACCAGGAGAACGCACCAGAGAAGGGTGCACCAGATGAGTAAACTGAGAATATTTCTCTCTAGCCCATCCTGTCCTTCGCTCACCTCATCACTCACTATAACACACCATGTAGTGCAGAGAAACACACGCACCAACTGATTCTTTCAGCGGCTCGAACACTCCTGCTCATTTAAAAACACCCTACCCACACAGAGGAGCATCTAAAAATTGCCTAATATCCAATAAGGAGGAATTTTTCCTATAAACTATGGCTGAGGATATAATGCTCCACCAATGTCTCACAGTCATCCAATCTTGTAGGAGGTGCTGCCTCCAGAGGGCCATACACGCTCAAGACATAGGCATCCAAAGGTCAAATTTCAATCCACTTTGATTCCATCTTGGACATGGGGGGAAATAAGCTCCTGCCACCAGCCAAAGCATATGCTTTTCTTGTAGTGATGAGTGAATTTGCTCAAATCTCCAGGCAAGTGTAGTTGAAAGTAAAAAAAGTGAATGGCTGTACCCTTTACACTTTTCCCTAAATATGTGCTATATTGATAAAGTTTAATGCTGGGAATGTGTGTAATGTTGTTTTCAACTTCACAAATTACATCAAAGAGTTTCCAAACTGTTTTCAGCATTCCATGCTGAAATGCATCTAGTTTCTACTTTTTAAAGGTAGTATTTAATTAGATTCAGTTACACAGGACATTTCTTTAGTCACTAAAATTTTTCAACAACATATTTAACCTACTGCATAAAACATACTAAACCGGGACCTCCCATGACAATCAATCATTTATATCATTCTCGCTGGAGGGGTATGTCTTGTTTAGACTACTGTCAGCAAATAAAATAGGCAAATTTCTTTATTTATTTAGTACTGTTTTCTGCTTTGCCCATAGAACCTGATTGTATTGGGGGGGGGGGTATCAGTAATCAGTACTCGCTTGCATCCGTGATTAGATTCAAACACACACTTGGTACAATAGATAATGGGGTGACAATGGGTTACTCCATACTTCTGACCTTAAATAAAATCTCTGCTTATATTTTTATTTTACCTAGGAGAGCTTGTGAATCTCAGCAGCTCAGTCAGTTGCCATGATAGCTCAAGGATTGCAATTGCCACAAACAATTTGGCACTCAAACCTCAATCACTGACAACTTCAACAAAAATGACTTGATAATAAAACTGTAATGAATTTAATGGTTACACGAATTACTTTACAGTACACAGTTATAGAAGGAACTTATGTAATCACACCATCTAATGTCAACCAAATTAGAATGCGTACCCCTTTTTATTCTGATTCCCCCAATGTCTCCTCCTCATACTGTATTATCCTAAGAAGTTTTTCCCTTTCCTTTTACCTCTGACTTGCTCATTAGAGATAACCTTAAATATGAATAAGATTTCTGCTAAACTACCTTGTTTTGATATCCTTTGTTAAATCTACTATTCAAATAAAACTAAATTCATTTGAAGAAACAAAACTCGTGACCAGGTTACATACAGTAGTATAGACATCTGCTTATACTTTCAAATGTAAGAAAACCTGTAAGTCATGTGAAGAGATATGAAAATCGGACACACCTATTAGTAATAAGGGGGGAAAAATAACACTGAAGGGCGAATGGGGCTCATCACATCACACATAGAAGACTTTGAGTCCTGTATCTGGAAATGTGTGTGGTGTTAGAGTGTTGGAGCTGAAGGGGAAGGTCAGATAGCTCTGAGTGCCGATAACCCCTCAGTACAGCAGCAAGCACCAGTGACATTAAACAGATGGCCTCTGTGACCCTCTGTCCTTGGGAACAGGACATAGTTACACAGGAAGGAATAGTTTTTTTTTGTCTAGTGTAGTCACATGGGTTGATAAGAATGGAAATTATATGTAAAGGAACACTTGGAGGAATCACTGACATCAGCGTGGATTACATGGAGAGTAGGAGTTCAGTATTGACTTTGTCCTGTTGGCTAGTTTGGACACCAGTGCAAGGGGAAGACTATGAATGTAATAAAAATAACTTAGTGATAGATAGATATGACATTAATTCTTATGTCTCTGTACTTGCATCATTGATTCATTTTCGAAAACAGCAGCCTGTTTTAGCTGTACGCCAAATCACATGTTTGGTATAATTTTTTATTTTTATAATAACAATCCTTTCACAGGGAAGGACATGACATGACACATTATACAAGGAAAGGTCTATTCAATATTCAAGTGTAGAGTATTTTGTACTTTGTGATTTTTCTAAAATTTGATGTGATCGTTTTGTAAACATTCAACAACATTACATTTTAAACATAATGAAATATGTTTAATAATATAAAAAATAATAATGTTATAGTTTAAAAACAAAATGTAATACACGGCAAATCTCTATGGGGTATAAGAGGACCAATTTACGATGTTCCTGATGGGCACAACACCATCACACTCTGTTATATGGGGAAGGTAATGATAATTATAATTAACATATCAGCAGCATATTATAACATGTACATTGTCCAGTTAATCAACCTGTTCACCTATATGATGCTGATGAAATTAGGAAAATATTGAGGTCTACCCCTGCACACACACTTTAAACATTTGTTCAAAGTGGGCAGCATAAATAGTGTACCTTGCCTCATTAACATGCCATGTGTGTGGTGAGAAGAGAGGAGGAGCAGCTTTCCCACTGGCAGCTTCACGTCACCAGCAGAAAGCTGCTGCAGACAGGGCCTGGTTGACCCCTGACCTGCTCTTCCTCCTGGGAGATAGACGGCCTCTGCTCTCCATCAGCGTGTTGTCCGGCCTGCACCCGGGGGGAGCTGCTGATGTGGGAACATGGTGTTTGAAATCTTGACACTCAGGAAAAGAAATCAAGCTGGTGGAGAAGCTGAGGGGGTGATTATTTTTTTAAGTGATGTCTCCTGGTCCCTCCCTGTTGTTTCTTTCATGCTCTCATTTTATCTGTACGCTTCTCTTCCTGCAGTCGTGTACTGTTTTTCCCCTCATCTTTCCTGTCCTCCAGTCCTCCTGTCTTGCTCCTCCCACGGTCAATAGTCTTAATTGGCCTCCTCCGTCAGTAATGCATTGATTGTGGTCACCAATAAGGGAGCTATTGACTGACACTTTGTTTAACACTGGCCTGTGCAGTGCATGATGCCCTTTAATGCAATCCCTACAGCAACCTCTAGCTGTTTCCCCTTCTCTTTAATGTCATAAATTATGATGGTCGATTAGAGAGATTTTCCCCCCTTCTAGTCATTTTTTAAAACTCTTGGAAGGAGTAACCCTGCTGAAGATGAGCCAAGAGGAATTGGATTAGTGTGTGTGACATTAGAGATATCCAAAAAAAAAATTTCACTGATTGTTTTTGCTTCATCTTCTCTAGTAATGACAACATTTTATCAAATCTATAAAAATCATTACTGTAAAAAAATGCATACACATTTTTATACTTGTGTGCAATATTTGCTGTATATTAGTAGAAATATTTAGCTTATCTTCCACTGATTACGATGATTTATGTTAAAACATATACAGCCCTATTTTAATATTTGTGCTCTGACTATTCTACATTTGAGTGTATGTATAATCCTAATTGCACATCATTCAGTGATTGATACGACATTAGAGCATAATTAAACCTCAAAGTCCTCCTGAGTGTCTGTGCAGAGACTGAAGAAATGGTACCAAGTACAGCTCTTCTCAAATTTAATTATCACCATTAAATATTCAATGATCAATAACGTCAGTGTACGGCGATCAATAGGTGCAGCAGCAGGAGAAGGACAGTGAGCATAAGTTAATATTTGCATTTCAAAGTATCTGGTGTCATAAAATCCATAGCTCTCTGCATGGCTGTATTTCACATGGCTCTGTTTCTGCTCCTTAAAGCTGACTGCTATTGATTCTGTATTGAGTATTTACGAGCTGGAAGCGGCTGTAGGTTTAAAGTGTCAAAATGTTTTTAGGAAGCCGATACACACTCTATTCCCCGTCTCACTTCAGCTCTCCATCAAACCAATACTCCCTTTTCGCCTCTGGGGCTCCGGAACATACAGTACTTCTACATCTCTAGATGTTTCCAGATGTCTTATTGCATCACTTCTTAGATCATTTTGAACTCTTAATGGTGTAATGATACAAGATAATGGTATGACTTGTGCACCCTGTTACTGAATATAATATAATATAATGTAATATAATCTAGTTACTGTAAACTGCTAATCACAGGGTAACATCAGGTTAAAAACAGGGAAAATTGGATCTCTAATCCATCTAATACTAAACATCTGGGGAAACTATTAAAGACTGAGGTGTGATGCAGCCAAGTTATGGTTCTCATCCCAAAAAATATTAGTTTAATAACAATACACGACAAATTGTTATGTTCCTCTTGTACCAGCGTAATTTGCAAAGGATTACAAATTGCAAGAAATATGAGCAACAAGTCCAGTAAAGTTGCATTTAGTGTTGGGGAATAGGCCAGGAAACAATGTTTAATTCCTGTTATTTCTAAATGTAGACGGTGCATCTGTTTTACATTTGCATCTGTCACCCCCTGACAAGGCGGTAGATGTGATAATACTTATTATAGATTATAGATTAATAATAATTTACAGACCACAAAATCTAGAGATGCCCTCCATACATTTTAAACACCTCCTCACCAAACTGGTTACCACATTAGTGATTATATGTTCTAAAATTAAGTTTTTTTTATCATAGAAATTATCATTTATTAGAATGAGTACATTAATAAAACTGCTACTGACCAATCAAATTGGGAAAATCTGGTTTCCTTCAATGTGTTCCTTCATCATCTGTTTTTTGCTTCTTCCAATATTCCCAAATGCTTCTTGAAAAAAAAAACCCTGTCATCTCCTATCTCAATATTACACTCCCTGTATGTGTGCGTATGTATTATTTAAATAGACTCCACTCCACAGCTAAGGGAATACTGTTAGCCACTTCAAAGTGTGTGTAACCCCTCTTCTGGAGGCCGGATCCCTAAGGAGCCCTGTTTTGTTTACCCGCTTGGTTTCTAATGGGATGTTTTTGCCCTAGATCTCTCGAACCAACACACCTCCATTTGCTGTTTTTATGCTCCTTCAAACACCTGCTCAGGTCGAGTCAGTTCTTTGATCCTATAGCCGCTCTGCGGCTCAGATACACGCACGTCTTGTTTGATCTCAGCATAACTGATCAATTTGCCCTTTTTGCTCAATTAATGTGAAGTAAACAGACCAACAACAAACACGCAGTGCATTCTGGCACATGGTCAGTTTCTCTGTATTGCCAGACACGGCTTATCTGAACTGAAACATCTACACTTGCAGAATATTTCTTTCAATAATATGTTGTCTCATCGAATAAATTTTGTGCAGAATGTTTAGGTAACACTTTCTATAAAGCCTGTATTCATAAAGCATAACATTACCCTGATATGGATTCCTTGTAAAATAATATGTTATCAAGCCCTACTAATATAAAGCAATTAATTCGATTTATGATCATATTATAAAAACAAATTTTAATATATTTTGTGCATCTAAAAAACCTCATAAAGCTCATAATTTAGATTCATTAAATGTACAGTACAGTGAAAAATTTTAAACCTTCTTTGTATTATGTTTGATAATTACAGTTTATAGCTCATGAGCTCATGGAAATCAAGAATTTAGTGCAACAAGATATTAGAATATATATTTTTAAAAGTTTTAGAAAATCACTATTCTCTAGGTATACATGTAGTTCAGTACACACATGGGGATGATTGCTGATTGACATTTGTCCAGAAGATGATTGGCCCCTTTTACAAGGAGGATAAGCCACAGAAGGTACAGTACTGGCTGAAGGGCTGGCTGTTCGTATTGAAGCATATTCGTGAGAAGTTGACTGGGGAAAAAAGTGTGATACATTTAAGCATTTGGCAGATGTCCTTAAAAACCCATAATCCAGAGTGAGTTACATTTTTATCTCATTATACATCTGAGCAGTTGAGGGTTCAGAGCCTTGCTCAAGGGCCCAATAGTGGCAAACTGGTGATCATAGGGTTTGAACCTGTGACCTTCCAAACTGCAGTCCAATGCCTTAACCATTGAGCTACCTCGGTACCCACAGGGTATGAAAAGGTGCACAAGCAACAGAGATGACCGCATACTTAAGAAGATATACTTTACAAGGCATAGAGTGAGGCTGGAGTTAGTGCATCAAGAGCCACCATGCACAGGGAATGGGCCACAACTGTTGCATTCTTAGTATCAAGCTACTCCTAAACCAGAGACAACATCAGAAGTGTTTTATCTTGGCTCAGTGGTCCAAATTACTCTTTTCAAATGGAAGTAAATTTGCATTTTTGCATTTGGTAATCATAGTCCAGATTCTGGAAGAAGAATGGCCTTTAACGTCTTAACAATGACAAAAATACTAGGAACATTCCAAAGGATTAAAATCAACCATTTCCAGAAAAAAAACAGAAAGAAAAAAAACAGCTAGAGCAATTATGGTTACAACAAACCAACCAAAATGGGCAGGAAAAGATTACAAAATGAGAAAATCAACTAGCTTCCTGTTTGTTTAAGGTGAGGTAACCAGTACATGTAGTGCCCTCTCCTTTTCTGTTAAACTAGAATAAAGATCACAAATATATCACTTTACATGGCATTATGAATAGTGACACTTTTTAGTGACATATTACAACATAAACTCATAGAGCATTTAGGAAGCATCATAAGATTTACTCATTAGTAATTAATTATGAACATAAGCTTTATAGAACATGTTACAGCAGTTTTATCCTTAATGTTTATTTATTTTGAGCCATTTAAAAAGCATGATGTATTGTTTTCCTCTTGTTATTAACACTGATGGTATACAGTGATGCAATGCTCATTTAACAGGCAATGATATTGATATGTGGGTAATCAATTGCATGATTTCATGCATGTATCTTTTATTGACTTTTATTTTATGTTTTCAACATCATAAGGCAGTGCATTGATTAGATATAAAAGTTAAAATATCTGTAATGGTACTTTCTTAAATTGTGTATAATGATCGATGGGTAAACACCATGTTTGGCTGAGCAATAAATTGAGACAATAATTATTGATCCTCAAAAAGTTAAAAAATGATTTTAAGTATATTTATTATATATTTATATGGATGCATGCACATTTTCCCCTTAATACATAACTATTTTATACTTTGTTTATTTACTAGACTTGGCATTTTTTCTCCTTTTCTTTGGATATAATTGTAATTATAACAGACACAGACACCTCATTGACTCATGCTCATAATGTGTGGTACTTACAATGAGGAATGAAAAATCCTTGATGGTCGAGACAAAGTGGACAAGTTAATCAATATTATATAAGTATGGGGTGTGACCAGGATGAAAAATAAATAAATAAACAAGTGTACTGGTTGTCTGTTTCCAGCTGTTTGTACATATGTATGTATGTATGGTGCTTTTATGCTAGCTTTTATTGTTTTTTGGATTTATGATTAATGTCACAGAAATAAAATAATAAAACACCTACATTAAAAAAAAATAGGTAAAAATTGAAAATAGAGGTTAAATGTGTATGTGTCCATGCACATACCTGTTCATCCTCTTACAAAACCTTGGATAAGCAAAAATATATTTATTATACCAAGTGTTACATGTAAACATAATTTTGTCTTGCAGAAATCTCTACCTGGTTTGTACATAAAAAATAAAAAAAATCAACTCATCATTCCTAGGTGCATCTGTTTATGTATCTCAGGACTCATCCATCATGATTGCTGTGCACATGCTGGGCAGTAAGTTTAGTTTCAATTGCTCCCAACAGTGCTTTTAAATCCATCTAAAATCAATAGCACTTTTAGCATCACATCACATAGAAGGGGAGCCATATTGATGTCCAGATGTCATTCTGAGGTGGACTGGAATCCTCAAGCTCTTCTCTCCTAGATCACTGAGTGTTTTAAGAAGACTATTCAGCCCTCTGTGTGTCCTTGGTGTTTATGGGGGTGTTTGGTCTGACGTGCACGGTTTACACAACAAGCTTTATTTTAAAGTGGGTTATTGATTCAATTCTCAAACAAAGCTCCTTAAATGCATCTTAATGTGTTATCACTGTTAGCTCCTACATGAGCTTGGCCAGCACAAGGTGAAGGCAATTTATCAATCAAAAGAGGCAGAATTAAACATGATTCAATAAGGCAGTATCCCCGTAGATCTGGAGAGAGAGAGAGAGAGAGAGAGAGAGAGAGAGAGAGAGAGAGAGAGAGAGAGAGAGAGCAGTGGACCTAATCTAAGATGAGCAGGTGATAAAGACATAAAGAGAAAGATGGATTAAAGGATATAGTCATATTGAATGATGACAGATAGCAGAGTGCAAAGCTCAAAGAAATCCCACCTTTAGTCCTGTGATTAATCATTCTCTCTCTGTCTTATGCTCACTCAGTTTTTCCACTGGTCTTGGATCTGAAATGCGCACTCCTACCTTCCCCTACAAAATGCAAACAACTTGTTACAATTTATCTATACATTATGGTAGATGCTGAAAGAATCCACTTCAATTGAGTTGTAACCAACAACTATTACACTGGGATACAGTTGTTCAGGTTCACTGAGAACAGCTTGCATAACCTTTATTATACTGTAAAAACAAAACGAAGGCTTTAATGACATCCAAGATTAATTGTCTAATGAAGTGTTGACTTTTATTGTTGGTGTTTTCCTTTTCAAAGATTTAGCCCTTGGTTCATCTCTCCAGTGTACACTTATTATCTTGTAGATTGTGAACTATCCTAGTCAAGTCTCCCAGTGCAGATGTGTCAAAGGTACATTGTATTCTTAAATCCAATAGCATTATGTTCAATGTTTACAGAAAAAGTTTGAAAAGAGGCTCTCTGCTTAAAAAAATTTACTTTGTTATGCAGTTTCTTTTTCTCTTAATAAATGGCAACAATGTAATTCTTTCAGGAATAACAGAAATACAGCATCAGCCAACAAACTGACAATAGAAATAGCCAAATACCTTAAATATTTCTATAAAACACAAAATATTAATGTTTCAGTGTGATATTTAATATGATAAAACTTTTCTTTTTTGAGCAGGTTTTCTGCATAAAAGGTTTCATGTATGCCGTTGTCGGCTTGTATGTGATAACCTACACAAAGAAACAAAAAATTATGGCACCAGAAAACCAAAACTGTGCTCTGTTTATTAACCTGGACTTTGGTTCAGTCATGGTTCCAATTGCAAGCTTCTAGGCATCTGTTCTAAAGCTGTATGCTTACTCTTAGAAAACAGTTTCTTAAAAGATCTTCAGTGGGTTTTGGTATAATTAAGGGTTCTTAGCTTCACAAAATAGCTTTGGGTTTGTGTTTCAACACTTTACTTGGTAGAGTCACAAGGCTGTATGTGGTAGCTAAGGATCATTAACCAACCAAAGAATCATTGAAGAACCCCTCTGTCTACCCACAGAAGCATATGGTCCTCATTGCTGGGTCAGACTAGTAGCATTGTTCAGCAGAGGCTGATTCATTGGTATCATTTGTGCCATTAAAGCATGGCTGAATTATTTTATTAACTACTAAAAAACTAATCAGCACAATTTCAATGAGCTGTAGGAACAATGCTAATCCAATTCTACCGTAGGTCATCTTACAGAGTTTTACAGTATTTTACTGTTGTTATATTGATGACTTTCCCATTCACATATTTGTAGTAAATAAACTGAAGCTACAGTACAACCCAAAAGATTCCCTGGTTGTTACTTGAATCTATCCTTGTTTTTAAACCTAAACCTAAAGTAGAAATACGTTCATAAATGACAACCTAGGAAACTTTTTAACTGTGATCTTCAGTCTCATTCTTCCTCTGTAGTCCTACAGCCCTGGAGTACCATTTCAGGGTTGGGTGGTAGTTAAAGACCCATAATCCAGCTGTGAATGGGTACCAAGAGGTTTGGGCAGGACCTAACGCCTGACTAGATAGAGAGAAAGCTCAATCTCGCTCCTTCTTTCTCTGCTCCATTGAGTGTGCTGCTTCTGTCATTATTTATTTAGCCGTTAAGTGTGTAAAGTGGAGGACTCCACAGGGACCAAGTGATGCTGATGAAAATATTCAGACTAGAAAACACACCGGCATAACCGAGAAAGACAGAAAAGATCAGACTACTCAGTATTTGTTTTCTCCAACTGAATGCTTTTATAAGGACAGCTAAAGCTATGATTCTGAGCCTCAAGAGTGCCTTCTGGATCATAAAGCAAATATGAGGGATGATGCTATTATGGGATGAGGCGGCTATGGAAAGTGAATAGGGGTTAAGAGGGTATCATATTTGTTATTTATTGGTGTAATGCGAGACCCACATGAATAAGTCATAAGTGACTGGGGGTCCCTAAAGCGATGAGGAGTAAAGGGAGGAGGATAGGGATGCTGATTCCAAGTGATTGGCCTTTCAGATGACACCACTGTCAGAGGCCCAGGTCAAAGGTTATCCCTGGAACCATGGAGTGAACCTTCTGCTTTGTGCTAAGTGAGGCCTTAGTGATAGGTATTGTCAAATTGTAGCTTTTTTTTTGCTAATTAACCTGTTTTGTCATGGTATAGATTTAGTGTCTGGATCCATTTTAACTGTATTGCAAATGTGGCTATATCTACAGCAGCAAGTAGATAGTCTCTTGGGTATCTTTTGCATCAATATAGCATGCTTTATATGACCTTGATTACAACATTGAACTGTACCTGTTTTTGCACAGATGCTGAACAACATGGGGACTAATACCTGGAGTTCGACAACCTCAAGGCTCTTGCTCAAGGACATTGTGACAGTGACACAGAACCTTTCCTCAGCATATTTAAGGAAATGAACAACGAACAGATTTTTGCCTTTTACACAAATGAAATCTGGAAATCTGGCAGAAATTCAAAAATGTTTTAACTTTTAGAATTTGCATAAAGTGTAAAAGATAAATGGTATTGTCCAGGCCACAGCACCAGCTAGTCCGATGTGTCCTTCGTGTATTAATGGTCACCTATAAAATGCTTATCAAGAAACAAAAGTTAATTGCCTTAAAATATTTGTGACCTTGTTAATAAGGGCCACCATGTCGCAGACTACCAGTATTAAAATAAAAAAATTAATTAATTAATAAACTTAAATTTGCATTGATAGAAAGTTTTTGAGTTTTTTTTGCTATAACACAAGAACTAATGTTTGGCCAGTATAAACATTGCATTTGCACTTATACCATATTTGACAAGAGGTTTTACTGGGTTTCCGCATTTACATATAGAATTTGTAATTTTGTAATACAAGTTTTGACCTGACCTATTATTTTACAATAAACAGAAAGGATACATAAAGAAATTTAGTCATAGCAGGTCTTATTAAACCCAAAACACATTTTCTTTACCATTTCTATACCTTGACTGAAATTTCTTTATAGCACAAAGCCCAACATTTCCTTTGCTCTAACAATTTAGTCTGGAAGGATAGAAGTAGATTCATGAAATGTTCCTACAGCAAGCCTTGCACTGCAGACTTCCCATCCTCCAGCGTCCGAATATCCCTCTGAATCCCCAATCTCACCTCATCTTTCTCTACACTTGCTCTATTTACTTTTCTTTTCCTTCATCCCTAACGCATTCTCTTGCTCCCTGGTTTAGCAAGAATAAATATAAAGTGCCTAAGACCAAGTGTCCCATCAGGGAACAGCCTCATGAAGCACATCAAAAAATGTAGACACGATCCTGTATTGATCAAAGGGCCTGAGTTTTGAAGTTGTCTGAGCTTTGTGAGCAGCCTGTGTCCGGCGAGAACTGCCTGCACCTCTCCCGCTTAACAATAAATATATATTTATATATATATATATTTGGAGGGGAAAAAAAAAGTCAAACCTATTGAGATCAAGAACCCAATGTTTAATGAATGACATGTGCTGGAACACATAGTCCACAAGATTTCATAGTGCGCGGTGAAGAGGTGAGCTAGTTTTAATTCTATTCTATATATTGATAGACATTCGTTTTATGTAACTCTATATTAAAGCTTATAAATAAAACTATTTTATTCCGTCTCTTTTGCTGTTTGATAAAATAGTCTTAGTCATTTAGATAGACTCGTGTCATATATTCTCACTTGTACTAAATATTATAAATGCATGCAGTTTATTGCTACATAACTGATGATAATCTTCCTCCAAATTCTGCATCCGTCTCATAAAAGTCAGATTTGCTCAATACTGTAGCTCCGGCTCTGTAGCAAAGACAGAAAATAAATGCAGCACTGTGGACAGGTTATTTAGATTAAACCATGCTAAATGGAATTTTTACACATTACAGTACAGCTTGCCCTCTTATGAATTGCCTATTCTCCAGTGCTGTATGTGGTGCTAAATGATGCCTGTCACAGCTTGCTAAGATTAACCTGGTAATGATTATTAATGGGAGTAATAAAGAGCGGATTACTTAGTGGAAAGTTATGAAAAAATAAATATCTGTAGTCTCAGTTCGTATTTTGTTTATATGTATTTTTTCTCCCATTTACTCCACGTCCTTCCCAACTTCACAGCTTACTTTGCTTTTTTCCTCTTAATATATTTTCTTTTTTATATATTTTTTACATAATGAAGCAGTGAGGAGCAGCATTAGTTTAATATACTAGCATCCAATCCAAGCTGCATTGCGACTTTATGTCTATATATGACCTTGTATACTCCGATTTCTTCATGAAATTTTCTATTGACAAAATATGCATCACATATAACCAGCTTCTTTACATCCAAGATTAATTTGTTTCATCTGCACCTGAAAAATCAACCACTAACTTACTTCAACTTCAATTTCTTCAACCATGTTCATAGATCTAACCTGCTAACAGACTGCATGCTACATTGATCATGATCCTGACCATTGATCCTGAGCATAACCCCACAGTGTAATTCCCAAAACATCAGTTTCACACACCCTCCACACACACTTATATATATATATATATACACACCCTAATCCGTTACCTCAAGCTCATCTTTAATGCATCTCTGAACCTCATCCTGTGCCTCGAGACACACTCAGTAAGCTTCTGATACCCCTCTCCCCAGGCTGTGTGTGTGTGTGTGTATGCGTGTAGCCATGTGTGTATCGATCCCCCCCTCCTTCTCCATAATGAAGTGCTCAGCATAGCTTCATTATGGAGCCAGGCTGCCATTGGCTGGAGGTAATATGAAATTAGGCAGTGTGCAGGCAGCCTGTCAGTATCGATTTCCCTACCCACATTACTTGTTACAAAAGAATAGAGCTGTCTGTGCCATAATTGAACAAGTTAACTCCTTGTCTCATAAAATGGAAGTCTGTATCGATTCTGAGCGGCCTGGTTTTCATGCACAGAAAAAGAAACTTGTAAAGTTGCACAGACTTGAATAAGATTTTTTTTTGTTGTTGTTGCTGCTGTTATTTCCTTCTTTCCATTTCTCTCAACAACAGCTAGCATAGTATCTTGCTGACTTATGGGAAAAGATAACGAGTTTATGTTCCAGCTTGAATACAGCTACTCTATTTTATTATTTTCTTCCTGCTTTTTCCTATACCGCTCTTTCCCATAGTGAATATTGGGTGCATGTCTTACATTATCAAGAAATATGTTTCTCTAAAAATGTCTAATTTTACCAAGGCAGTGCTTGTATAGTGTGTGTGTGGGAGGATTATTATATATATATATATATATAAATTATACTGTAAAACAGAATGTTTGCATCTGATTGGGTCTATAGCGTAATGACTTTTATATTGCATATACAGTGGAACCTCGGATTACGAGTAACGCGGTTTGCGAGTGTTCCGCAAGACGAGCAAAGATTTTAATAAATTTTGACTTGAAAAACGAGCGTTGTCTTGGTTTACGAGCACCGAGTATCATGTATCACGCATGCGCT
>JAQMYK010000023.1:5726215-5736776 GCA_030014345.1 Clarias buthupogon | reverse complement strand
GCACAAGAGGAGTTTTTTAGGTAGCATGCAGGATATGGGAGATATTCAGGTTTAAAAAATGTCCTCTAGAGAGGACACATTTTAACTGCCGGTAGTCAGGAGGTTATGGAATCTGAAGAATCAGACTCTCCATAAACACTTTCTACTGTATGTATGCTTCTCTTAAGGGATTCAAACCAAATAACCCTTAAACTTTATGCAACCCCGCAATGGAACCAAATTTTATTATACATAAGTGTACAGTATGTTAGACATTCTACATCCATTCAAGGCTTTCTTTTCCCTTTTACTTACAATTTATTTCAACACTTTACAATTGCTTCATAAGATGTCACGTGGATGCTGACGATTTGTACCCAAGAACTGCTCCTACAACCATAAATCCAACCCTGAGCTCATCTTAAGACTCATGCTTAAAAAAAAAAAAAACATTTTGACGCTATCCATGGTACCTCTCTAACACACAAATATTGTTGTTTTAACCCTGGTTTCTCTCATCGTTTCTTCATGTCATCTCAGATTTTTTCCTCACCAATGGTTTGTTTATTATGGATCTTTATCTACTGTACGTTCAGATTTCTCTATACTTGCCTTCTGACTATTGTCTATCTCTATTCTTAACCATTTAGCTCAATCTTTACTGCCAACCTACAACTCAAACATTTAAAAATAAGAAACCACGCCAAAATAAATAGTCTCAAACCTCTAGCATACTGTAGACATTCATTTTATCCCCATAGTGGATGCTAGTTAGAGTTACAGAGCTCAGTGGGCCATGAAAAAGTCTTTTTGAATATCCAATTTGAGGCTGAAATGATAGATTTCAAATTCAAAGTATCTCTATTTTAAAGAGATTTGAAGATGAGATAGGACAGTATTTTAGTTGGCAATCTTTGTATATTGGCCCCACTTTCCAATATACATCCTAATGAGTTCGGTACGTTTTAACACAGACAGGAAGGGTGATTCCAGTAGTGCATGGGCTACATTATTGATTATATAGTCCTGGTCCTGAAAGCTTCTACTGTATAGGCTACAGAGGGCAAGATAGTTAAAAAAGCATGCACGAGTAGTAATATAAAATGCTTAATGGAAAAATGTGCAGTCTCACTACAAAGTGACAGAAAGTGTAATAAGTGAGTACAGTGGAACCTTGGATTACGAGCATAATTCGTTCCGGAAGTGGGCTCGTAGTCCAAAACACTCGTAAACCAAATTAAATTTTTCCATAAGAAATAATGGAAACTTAAATTATTTGTTCTACAGCCCAAAACAATAAATACATAAAAATAATTAATACAAAATATAAAGTAAAAATAAAACAAATTAACCTGCTCTTTACCTTAGTAAAGTAAAAAATAAATCCCGACAGATAAGAGTGTGTGTGTGTGTGTGTGTGTGTGAGGCTAGAGTAAGTGGAGACTCTTCCTTTCAGCCCCTCTTGTCTCCCCCTTCTCATCTTACACAGTAAAACTTTCTCCTCTCGTCTGAAAACACACACACATTAACGGAAAGACTCCTTGTCTAGAGACTAATTGTTCTCTCCTAAATTATTAAAGCTTCTCCGCTTTATTTTAATGTTGCTCGCGACAACGTAACAGCCCGTTAATTCATGCTGGTGTAATGATGAGATGGACAACCTGCTCGATGCCCCCGTTCTTTTATTTGCTGCATTGTCAGGTTATAGTACAAACTTTCGGGTGGATCCTGCTCTTAAATCCAACTAAAAAAACTACTGAAGAACAAAACTCAGGCTCTATATCCTAGTTTACATCTCGCATTCGCGTTCACACACACAACGGACTGCATTACCCACAATGTATCTACCCACAATGCATCTCCCGCACTGGACTACACTTCCGTAAACAGATGTCATAAATCAACGTTTCCCTCCCGCTACACTGTTTTATCTGAAAAAAAAATAGCAATAAACATCGCTAATGACACTCGTGTGAGCGCAGACTAACAGAATCACTGCTGTAAACTAAATGAACCAGCATCTCACCTCTGTGTGTGTCTGAGCAGAGTGTGTGTCTCTTGCATTAATGTCTGTGCTTGTGTGCGTGTGTGCGCGCGCGAGCGTGGTTTGACACTGCCGGCTATGCGTGTGTGTGTGTGTGTTATGTGTGTTATGTTAACCACATGTGTGTTATGAGAAACGGTACACGCGCTGTACACACGCGCTTCCGAACACAAAATAAAATATTTTTTTACACACACACACACGGGGTCACAGTGTTATAGTAAACAGTACACGCGTGCACGGATATTGATTATACCAGTAAGTGACGAGCACTAAGACCCAGCAAGGGAGACGATTACCCACAATTCGCAGCTCAAGAGAGAGAAAAACCGTTGGCTCAATTGTGATCACGTGATACTCAGCGTCAAAACAAGAAGCGCATGCGTGATACATGATACTCGCTGCTCGTAACCCAAGACAATGCTCGTTTTCCAAATCAAAATTTATTTAAAATCTTTGCTTGTCTTGTAAATAATCATTACTAATAATTTTTTATATTAGAAACCTCACTTCCTTTGACTGCTATAAAGTGCTGACACTGGAGACTCCTCAAAAAATAAATAAATTAATGAACTTATACTGTGGGGCAAAAATGTATTTATTGTAGTCACCCACCAGTTGTGCAAGTTCTCCCACTTAAAAAGATGAGGCCTGTAATTTTCATCATTGGTATACCTCAACTATGAGAGACAAAATTAGAAAAAAAAAAATCCAGAAAATCACATTGTAGGATTTTTAAAGAATTTATTTGCAAATTATAGTGGAAAATAAGTATTTGGTCAATAACTAAATTTCATCTCAATACTTTGTTATATACCCTTTGTTGGCAATGACAGAGGTCAAACGTTTTCTGTCTTCACAACTTTTTCACACACTGTTTTTCACACAAAAGTTTTCACACACTGTTGCTGGTATTTTGGCCCATTCTTGTTGATGTTTTGGGGCTGTCGCTGGACAACACAGACTTTCAACTCCCTTTAAAGATTATATGGGGTTGAGATCTGGAGACTGACTAGGCCACTCCAGGACCTTGAAATGCTTCTTATGAAGCCACCCCTTCATTGCCCGGGCGGTGTGTTTGGGATCATTGTCATGCTGAAAGACCCAGCCACGTTTCATCTTCAATGCCCTTGCTGATGGAAGGAAGTTTTCACTCAAGATCTCACGATACATGGCCCCATTCATTCTTTCCTTTACATGGATAAGTCGTCCTGGTCCCTTTGCAGAAAAACAGCCCCAAAGCATCATGTTTCCACCCCCATGCTTCACAATAGGTATGGTGTTCTTTGAATGCAACTTTCTTTCTCATCCAAACACAAAGTTCTATTTTGGTTTCATCTGACCTTATGACATTCTCCCATTCCTCTTCTGGATCATCCAAATGCACTCTAACAAACTTCAGACGAGTTATAATAATAATATATTATTTTTAATATTATATTAATATAAAATACATTATACTGTTTTTCTTTTCCTGACGTGTTTATGGAGTTTTTTGGCTCTCGTGTATATATGTATACTTGTGCAGCTTGTGCAGCATGCATCCATTTTTTCAAAACTCACATCTTTTTCTTGATACAGAAAGATAATAGATACAGAAGAATGCATGCGTGCATGCAAGCACATTTGTGTGTGTGTGTGTGTGTGTGTGTGTGTGTGTGTGTGAGAATGTGTTACAGCAAATGCAGTCCAATTAGATTTTATTATAGATCTTATTATCACATGTTCAGATGAAATTTCTTTTGTTTGGATAAGAAAATATGAGCGAGTTACAAGATGTGCATGTAATTTTAAAAGTAGTCGTTGAGCCTAGTGAAATACCCCACCTTAGCCCTAGGGAAGACATTCCTGCATGTGTATGTGTGTGTTTTTGCTCCGAGACTGTACTGTAGATCTTCTAGTCTCATTAAGATACCTATCTATCTATCCATCTCTATATCTCTATCTATCCATCCATCCATCCAGCCATCCATCTATAGAGCGGCGACAGATTTTCATCTGAATCTATCTGGATGCATCTCACTTCTCCGCAGGCTAATACCACTCAGAGCATCGACTGTCAGATGCCAGATTAAACCGGAAAAAAAGGCAAAAAAGAAGGAAGAGCAAATAAAAATAAAATAAAGATAACACAAGGAATGCCAGAAATAAGTACCTAAAGTTCTGTAAGTATGACACTGCAGCATTAGCAACAGTATACATTACAGTATTAACTTCTCGTTCTGTGATAAAAGGTTCCAAATACTTGAGGCTTGTGAGTATTCACACTGTGATACTTGTTTACACCCAGTGTTCCTGGCATAGGCTTCAGATCCACTGCAACCCTGGCCATGATTAAGTGCTTATTGAAGCCGAACAAATGAACAAATGTTAAGTTGTGCTTTGATACTCTGGGGGCTGGTTTACATTAGAAAACAAGTACTCAAACTCTGTTTGTGGAGTACCCACTGTGTATTAGAACATCATGACTGACTATTGTTTGAAGCAGGCTTAAGCAGCGTTAATGCTGGTTTGTTCTCGAAACCTATGACAGGACAGTAACATGCACCATGCAATTGATATGACGGTCATCAACTCATCCTTGGATCATTTTAGGAAATTTAAACAAATCTCTCAACAACACCTCTCTTCAGGTATGTAGATACACAGCGTGAATGAAAAGTAGCCTAATTCCATTTTTTTCCCCACTTCCAAACAACTATCAGAGAAACCCATCACAGCCTTTAGCGAAGCTCCGACAACAAAACTGTCATTTTTCTCATTGTCCGTCTTATCTGCTAGTCAGTACAGCACCATCAGAGGAAAAGATGAACAGAGCTTCAGAAATATTCACAAATCACTCTCTTTTTCTTTTTCTAATTTCTGAAACATATGCCAGCTCCAGAACAAAGTACAGGATAATTATAGACATGTAAAAGGGAGATAAATGTGCTGGAATGATTGTGTAGTGCCACTGAAGAGCACTGAAGGACAATGGCTTCAGTAATGACAGTTTTATCTGCTCTGAATGCAGCTGTAAAAGTGAAAATGTCATTTTGAGAGTGATTGAGATTTAAACACCATGGGGGAACACCAATATTTGCCTATTTTATTCCAAGCCTCTTAAAAAAAAAAAGGCTACGCCATCTCTAATATGCATGTTAAATAAAATTAACAATTTATTTCGGTTGCTCCCGTCAAGGAGACGCCACAGCGGACCATCCGATCCACACACAATTTGGCACAGGTTTTACATCTGATGCAATCCTCCCATTTTTCCAACCGGACTTGGGACTGGGACGGCATCCAGCCAAAGGGTAGTATGGGATGTGGCAACCCAATGATGGCAGGGCTCAATTTTGCATCCTCAGATCCCCAAACCGGCAACCAAGAGCCTTAGTTGCCTGAGCCACTTAAAATACAATATAAATATTATAAACTTAATTGTTTCTTTTTGTGGAGAAACAAAAAACAAGACAACCATACAGCAAAAGCAGCCATTACTGCTTTTCTATTTTTTTTTCACCCAGAACGTATATTAATGCCATTTATCAATAATCTGCATATGAAGCCTTTTACTGAAACACTAAGAACATGTGATCAGCCATGATTAAAAAAGCATATGCAAAAATAATCACACATGTATTGCCTATCTGTCTTTCAGTGAGTGAGTGTAATGAGACTCATGCTCCAAGCTGGAGCTCCCTTCTCCAGCCATAATGGTTTCCCAATAATAACTGATCATCAATGCAAAAATATTAAACTGGAAAATGTCACGAGACTGTGTTTTTACACTGTGCCGGTGTAAAAAATGTAAATGGGTTTGATTACTAATGTTCATGTTCTTTTGGGGTACTGAATGTACTTTCATGTCTCTGAGGATACATATCAGTCTCAGCACAACTTGCACTACAGGCTGGCATTAACAGCAATATTAACATGTTTGAGGGGGGTGGGTGAGATTGGAAACCAGTGATGAGCATTGAAGAGAGAGAGAGAGAGAGAGATAATGGAGTGAGAATGAAATAGGCAGCGGAAGCAGTTGAAGGTCACAAGCAGGCAGTCTTCCATTAGCTGGGTCTCTGTTTACTTGGCGCTAGACTTCACTAGGTATTTGGTGGCATATGCTGCTGCCCCTGGCAGCCCAGTAATGCCCCACTTAGCAGGGCAGAAGCAGGGGGGCAGACTTAGGCTATGTCCCAAACCACCACTCCGGGCCTGGGTCATTTATCTAACCCCACTCAGTCACTCTCACACACCCAGTGGAGCTTGCAGCCTTTCCAACTGACCTCTCTAAAAATTACTTTGTCTCCGAGGCATATGACTTCTGTGAGAGTGTGTGTAAGTAATGCAGTGGCATGTCTTCAGGGACATCAGGTTTAGATTATAAGTAATTGAAATGCACTGATTGTTTTTAGGTTGTCTAAAAATCAAGTTTACTGTATATTAGTGACCAAATGTACAGTTAAGCAAATGAAAAAAAAAATCCATAAATGTACAGTAGCCTTGCTATGGAGCCATGGTGAGGCCAGAACTATAACTTGACTTTACGCATATGATAAAGTTTACTGACATTTATACAGCATATAGGTTCATTGAATTAATAAAACATATTCCAACAATTTGTGATATCTTCTAAAATACACTTATATCTGTGTTTTGTTATTGGTTTGATCCAAATCATTAATATCAGCCTTTTTCCTCACAGTTAGTCTCTGTAACCCATCCTAATGAAGGGCCATTAATGTATAGTTCACCAATTAAGCTCAGTGATTATATAAACTACACCTGAGTTGTAACAGACTCCATTACTCTGTTGTTTATTAGACTAAAATATTTGAGTAAATCATACGATTTTGTGTATAAAAGGTGCATTGTGTAGAAAACAGATTGAGAACATGAATTAAGTAAATTGCATGCACTCATTATGTTCCTCATGGCTATGTTAAATGGTGGACTCCCAAATATTATTCATTCCATTAAAAATAAGGCTTGCCAAGTAAGAAAGAACACATACCAACTGAAATGGTAGCCCAGGTTTGGTTGACATTTGCAATTCAGTAATTTTGCCAATGCATACAGCAGATCAAGCTTGTTACCTTGAATAGCGACTACATACTGTACAGTATATTCACTGTCTAGCCAATTGAACCAGTATTAGAAGGGCATCCTTGCGGTTAAAGGTAAACTACAGTGTGGAAACTCATAACCGTATTGTTGGTCACACCTTATAAATCAGTAATAAATAAATAAATAAATAAATAAGCATGAAGCCTGTACTGTGAAATAAAACTAGTAAAAAAGTAAAAATGCATGGCCAAAAAAAAAATGCCAAGGAAAAGCGAGTATTTCAAAATTTGCTATTAACATGAAAATTAAGTCACAAGCTAATGATAATTATAATACTTTTATTGATAAATTCCATCTTTAACAAACCAGGTGCTATTTTAAACTCTGATTTGACCTACAGTACCACCAAGATTATTTTAAGTTACATTTTGCATAATTATTTTAAAGAGTTCACAATTGTCAATCATTTGTTAAGGGAAAGATGTTCTTAACTCCTACTTTTAAAAAGCAAGAAACAAAGAGGATGTGATTGCTTAAATAAATTAATAAATTCAATAACATTCATTAAAAAAAAAGTATGCAAACCAGCAAAATTTAGCAACAATCCTTTATACTGCACTGAAAAAATATTTAAAGCTAATGTCCTGATGAGGAACAGCTGCACTTGATTACAACTCATGAGCATGTGAATGAGGAAAGGCTTCTGATTGGTCACATCATAGGAAGTGTATAAACGAATGCAAACTACAGTAGCATCAGTATGGTTTGCATGTTTTTTTTTTTTTTGTAAATAAGTTGTTTTATTCCTTTTTAGTCTTCCATAAATCTTTTTGAGCGACATAAAAAAAGTTAATTTATGCTCTAAAGATAATGAGGTGTCTGTTGCATTAATACATTGTCTGATATCATGGGATTAATGTATATTTTTAATAATATTTTTTACAAAGAGCAAGGATAAACAAATCCTAATAATTATGCTCACAAGATGTTTGGTAAAACCTTTAAAATAATCTTTTTTTGTCCTTTTTGTCCCCTCCTGTGATGGCTCATGTATGGGACACACTATATATCTTTTTTGACATTTTAAACAAGCAGTAACCAATCTTCATGTGCATATAATGTCCTTTTCATCTGTTTCCCACTTTAAAACAATATTCTACATACTACAAAAGATTCACTGATCTCCCAGCTCACTGAGGCGATTGATATTTATTAGCCTATACTGTTGTGGCATGTCAGGTATTTCTATTGCCAGATAAAGATGCTGGGGAGGGACCTTGACAAATCTAGCCTTGACGTGTTTCAGAAAATCTTTCAAACTGAAACATAATCAATGGAGGTTCTGATACTTTAGAAATTAATATATATATTTTTAATTACTTAGTTTGTGGAGCGTTTGTGAAACAAGAAGTTCCATTAGAATAGCTATAAGCACTTGTTTACTCATCACTCTCTTTATTTCTCTAACAAAGCAAAATCAGAGCTTACCAAGGAACTGCATTTTCATTATAACTACAAATCACTGCTACTTCAGACTCCTTCGAAAATGCTAAATATATATCTCCTTGCTTCAAACTATCGCCAGTGACTCATTCTTTTATTCCATCAACTATGCATTCTTATATGATAATGGTTTCTATAGGGATTCCCAATATTTTCCCATATATAGTGAAAATTAAAACTTTATAGCAAAATGTTTCCCAACATATTTTATTCTTAGTTTCTATCCTATTTGTCTTTACACATAGCATTTAAGAATGACTTTACCAAAAGAAAAATATATAGAAATCATTTTTATGGCTTGATCGTGGAGCTGTTTTAAGGCTGCAATGGGAGTTAATAGGAAACATGACAAAAAGACCACATACAGTATGACTCTGCTCACAGAAATTGATGCATATTAACCAAGTGGTCCTGACTTTGCTCTGTGTGTGTGTAATTTTTTGGGACACTACTGTATAGAAACAACAACACTAAAAGAAGCACAAACTTCAGACAGAATATCTTCGACCAATCAGAATACAGCATTCAGTATCTCGCTAATACAGGCTTCCTTTGACCCTGTACAAGATAAGCAATATAGAAAATGAGTGAAGGAATTTCTGTGTACAGCACCAATACATTTAGTGTTTTTTAAATGCCACACAAAATCACAGCTTTAAATCGCAGATTGCATGATGCACAAGTCAGGAGGATGTCTATGGTCCAGGAAATTTTATTATTTAAAGGTGAAATATACTGTGAAGGGGGAAATAAACAACTAGAGCTAGAACATTTTTCACTGGATCTGTGGAGAACTTCTGTATGCATTAAGAATTCCTGGCTCTGATATTGACACCTCTCAAAATGATCATAATGTGAATAATTTATTCATTTAATCTGATAAAAAAACAAGTTCAGTCTGATAATAGTTTAGCTTACTGCAGCTACTTGGTAATGGTCTGAATGTGATTTATGAACTCAGAGAGTATAAAAAGCACCATGTTTTTCTGCTCTTTCGCTTTTCTTGTCTTGGATCCGTTTCATTTCTTTGTAGCTGGAGAGGAAGATGAAGATAAGGTCCTTTTTTCCAGAGTTAGGATCTCTGTTTCTTTGTGAGACATATCAAGATTACTGTTTAAACAATACAGCAGTAACTTAAGCTAAACGAACTATATAGGCAATTTAACAATTTACTGTAAATTACAGAATTATAGTATAGACTGATTTTAAAGACAATGTTTGTTTTATGTTTATTAAACCATTTTTCACCTTAAAACCTATAATTAAGTGAGCAATAAATCCTTTTTTTGATGTTAGTAACTGCAAGAAAGACAAGATAAACATCAGCGATATCTGAAACCTAACCACTGAAACTCCAGGCCTGAATTGGCATTTGAAGAAAGTTATCCCAATCTTGATATCTGCCCATATCTCTGAGCACCCGACAAACAGCGATGAAATACAGCATGATATATGAGTTACAAATTCCTGCTTTTACTTGTCTCAGGCAGAATCACTTTGAGGAAGCCGGAGCAACATGCTAGAACTCAAGCACAAGTTCAAACTCTGCTGCGATGACATAAAGAATTTGTTCTCCATGCTCGTAAATTAGTGCCGAACAATCTTGGATTCTTTGTCTTCTGCTGAGTTGAGGTTTGTCAGGGTCTTCTAAAGTTTCACTGCTGAGAAGTGACACACACACACACACACACACACACACACACACACACACACACACACACACACACACACACACACACACAGCTATTAGCTGGAGAACTGTAGCAGAATGCAGCACATACACACATAGAGATAGCACACATGTACACATACTCAAACTTGTCCGAAGTCACTAACCTAAACACACGTCCCAAACAGGGTGAACACAAAAAGAACCCCGCCCACACCTCAATACTGTATTGCAAATGTGTTCCCAGATAGCAAGGTGACATTGATTCAATGTTGAAATTTCATCAGAATCATCATTTTGGTTGAGGTTGATTATTC
>JAQMYK010000023.1:5708125-5718361 GCA_030014345.1 Clarias buthupogon | reverse complement strand
CACAACTGGCAACATGACAAGATGTTTCCCATAGCGTTTTCACGCAGCATCGAGAGTAGCCTTTGAAAGGGAACAATGTTTTCCATAACAAGCTTATATTTATAAAGATTTGTCAAGTTTTGTGCTTTCAGTATGGCCACGTTTAACTGGGTAGACTATTTATTATGCAGAATGAATGGTAGCAAGTAGCTAAATAAGCTACTGAAGTAATTCTCAATGGTAACGATGCTCCCTGCTATTATTGTAAAATCTTGTTGCTATCAGTTTCTACTAGACTCGCACATCCATGTCAACATCATATACTTTAATTGTGTTTAAAATACTTTATAATACTATTTTAAAAATATATTACGATATATAATATAATACAGTATAGAATATTTGATATATATTATATGATTTTCTTTGCATGGACTTAATACTTGAACTTGAGCATTGTTAGGCAATTACTTGTACTTTTAACCATGTATTGAGTTTGTGTAATTCTGCTATTTCTGTCAAAAAACCCAGATAAAATCATCGTGGTCTGATTTAATAGGCCCACATATTTGGACACAGTCGAACACTGAAATTGCCGCATGTTGCTTTCTAAACACACACACTCCCAACCTACACCTAAAAGCAAGATGGCCGCCACACATCTCCGCTGGTCTTTTACATCAATCATCAGAAATTAACACAGTGTCCCTGTGATGAAATACTAGTAGTAAATATTAGATCCAGTACACCAACAGTGTCCACTGCTGACTAAGCAAACTAGCACTGTTTCTTAAATCACATCCTATTACATTATTAATTTTCATATGACAGGTCATTTTTTACTTTAAAAAAACTCCCACATAGTCCAGTCTTGAAACCCACAGAAATGTGTGTTTTGTGTACAGTCTGAATTTGTGTACTTTTGAATGTAAGTCATAATTGACCACAGTCGTGCCAACAGAAGTAAATTTTAATGAGAGCTTTTTCTATATGAGAAAACATGTTTTTTTTTTTAACACTTCGAACTTTGAAAGTTGATTGACAGGTATGTTTTGGGTCATACCTGACATCTAGTGGAGGTCTGTTTTAATCCTCCAGCTGTACATAACCTCTGCAGGTGAGTGTGAGAAAAGTACCTCATGTTTTGCTGCTGTTTCTGCATGCTCATGGAGAATCATGTTTCAAGTATAAACTGGACTTAAACTTAAACCAAGATTGACCTATGTAACCAATAATAAATAATTTGCCTTTATAAATGTTGAAGAACAAAAATTAGTTTATTATTATTTTTTTTTTTTTGTTTTTTATTTTATTTTAATATTTATTTAATTTTTATTTTCCACAAAGTTACCAAAAAAAATAAATAATTTTAAACATATATATGTACATATATTGTAAGTACTTGAAGGTAATTGAAGGTAACTATGAAGGCACTTGACAGTCTCCTATCATTATGGGGACCTTTGGTCCTCGCCAAGGTTTAAACAAACACACATTCCTCCAGTGATACGATGTCTTGTGGTGAATTTAGATTGTGTGTGTGTGTGTGTTAATTTGTCTTATAGCTCATAACTTCCAACTTTAACCTGTGCCCTCGAATATGCCAAAGAGCTAGTTTAGTTTCAAATCAAGCTAAGGCAGATGGCTACACAACCATGCACACACACACACATATACACAGACACACACACACACACACACACACAGCTCAGCATGTAGAGCTCAACTGCTCAGCACAAACTAAATTAAAGCACCTGGTAGGCAGCAGTCGTTATCTTTCATTTCCCTGTGTTTGTGTGTGTGTGTATGTGTGTGCATGTCAGCTGACAAAACTGCACACTTTATGAAAACACCTAGGGTGTTAGTGCCCTGAAAGGCTTCTTTGTTTTTGCATTCCTGTGTTGTGTGTGAACACCTCTTCGCTTTCCTGACCTTGTAATTGCTGAAGCAACTCAGGGTTTCACTCCCCCCCCCCTTTTTAGAGCAGCCTGCTGGGCTTAGCCTGTCTGTCTCAACTTAGCCTCAAACCTTACCTTTACCCAAGACACACACACATGCAAATGTTTTATGAGTTTTTACGAGAAACAAGTCAGCATAAATAAATCTAGAATCAGATTTTGTTTTATTTTGTTTTCTGACCACTTGAAGTGATGTGTTAAAAAGGTGTGTGAGTGCACGTGCGGTTAGACACGTTCACATAGACAGGAATGAAAGATCATCACCAGTTACCAGGTGCGTTAATTGGTGTTATTGGAGTGTTTGGTGTGAAATGAGGAATCATTAGCTAGTTCATTGTGCTAGTTTAAAGATATTATGTTAGCTGTGTTAAAGTTCAACTCTGACAAAAAAAAACTATAAATAAATAAAAATTTTAGGCATGTTCAAGTCAAACCGGGACTTTTGATTGGTTAGAATAACAGAACACAATGTTATGCACATAAAGACTCCCTTTATGCCTCTACATAATCCTCACTCACCTTCAATATCACTTTGTCCTGTACAGGGTCGCGGGGGCCTGGAGCCTATCCCAGGAGGCTTAGGGCACGAGGCAGGGTACACCCTGGACAGGGTGCCAATCCATTGCAGGACACACACACATTCACACACTATGGGCAATTTGGGAACGCCAATTAGCCTAACCTGCATATCTTTGGACTGTGGGAGAAAACTGGAGTACCACCAAGCACGGGGAGAACATGCAAACTCCATGCACACAGAGACAGGAATCAAGCCTGGCCGGGAATCGGACCCGGACCCTGGAGGTGCAAGGCGAGGTGCTAACCACTACACCACCGTGCCACCCTCTACATAATCATCTGTTACACTAATGCACTTACTGTATCCCAGTGTTTCACTGGTGCTTGGATTCCATCAAGGTAGAAAGTTTTCTCAGTTCTCCAGGACTGTGATCGGACTGGCTTCATCATATCCGAAACGGTGGCCTCCCAGGAACTCCTTTAATATCCCAAATATGTAGAAATGGCTTGGAGTGAGGTCAGGATGGGCAAAAACTTCTGGTCGAGTTCCTGTAATGTGCAGGTGTTGTTGGTGAATGATTGTGTGTACAGTTCCCGCAGACAGATGCGTCTCTTTTGCAAATTGGAGACAAGTTATCTGGAGTTTTTCAAGGATCGGGTGTTCCACTTGCTGAATATTCACAGGAATGAAAGTAGTGTCAGGTCAGGTCCTTTAAAAAAAAAAAATGCATCATTTACGTATTTAATTATAATATTCTCTCTCTCTCTTGCTCTCTCTCTCTCTCTAATATATATATAATTATTTAAATTCTAATGCAAGCATTATATGGATTTCACAGACTTGATACGCATGCAAACATACAAATAAAGGAACAAGGTTCAAATACTATTGTTTACAAAAGAGCTTCTGGAGAACTGAACGCACTGATGCAGACACACATTTCTTCACGATGCTCTGTGTGGCCTTGTCTCTCCTCTGTCCTAATTTCTTTGTGTGTGCATGGACAGGCTTATGCCCCCTCTCTGTGTGTTTGCATTGGCCATTACAATCCCCACTTTCCTAAGTCCCTGAGCAGCCACACTCCAGCGCAGCTTTACTTTAATTTGATCAGTGAGGTCCTGCTTTCATCACTACGGAGGTCTAATGCCCCTAACCGCATTATCCTGACCCCTATCCTCGACTCTTTCTTTCTTACACGCGCACACGCGCGCACGCACACCCACACAATTCCCTCATCCCATTCCTATGCCCTTGTCAACCTCTTACTCAAGTGGCTTCGGCGAGCCACTGGCACTGGAGCGTGACAATGGCAAAGGCTTCTGGGAAACAAATACCTCAGTGACCAGAGAGCTTGTGTTTTACAAGCTAATGCACCTGCCATGAAATCACTGCTTTTATGTGATCAAGGCAAACCATCCATATTCATTCTTCACCTTATATTATACACCATCATATTACTGTACATGAGGCATCCTTGTCACTTTTATCATGTTGTCCTTGGGATGTCATTTAATTATTTATAATTACTTTTTTTTTTTTATCAACACTAATTTTCTGAAGCTTTATTAGCAATGTGTGTACATCACCTATAACATTACAAATGTTAAATTACTTTTGGGCATTTTATTATATGTAATGAACACATTTCACTTTGCTTTACATATCATAACATTTTAAGTGATTATAAATAGATTTTAAAAAGTTTGACATGTCATATGTTAATCAATGAAATAATGTAAATTTGATTTGGAATTACAGCAATACATTTTTTAGGACTTGCTGTGTATGGAAATTCTCTGGTTGATTTGAAACAAGCCACTTCCAAAAATATTTTGAAATAATGTATTGATTATTTAATTAATTAAATAAAGAGCAATTGTCAATATAGTAAGAACAGATACATTTATCTTCTTTCTCTTCTATACCACTTATCCTATACAAGGTTGTGGGGAGCCTGGAGCCTATCTAACAACCATGTGTGTGTGTGTGTGTGTGTGTGTGTGTGTGTGTGTGTGTGTGTGTGTGTGAGAGAGAGTTTGTGTAGGGTTACAATGGGCCTAGTCTCTCCTCATCGAAGGCCCAATCCAGCCACTGTGTGTGTGTGTGTCTGTTTGTGTTTGTGTGTGTGTGTGTGTTACCTTTGATGGGTGAGATTAAAGAAAAATCCCTTGGTGCATTTCAAACACAACCGAACAATGATAGCAGTCGTGGCCCAGCTAATGAGACACACACACACACACACACACACTTTCTTTCTCTCTCTCTCTCACTCACTCTCACTCACTCACTCACTCTCACACACACGCGAACACACACCATATTTCAGACCGACTTTCTCATACTCGCTCTTCTTTTATTTGTATTCTTCCTGAGAGTGAGCAGTGTCACAGACAAAAGAGGCGAGCTTGACATTATTAGTGTGATGGAGTGTGAATGTCTTGTGCAGCATGTTAATTAAGATCTTTACATCTGTGTGTGTGTGTGTGTGTGTGTGTTCAGGAGGGTATAATATTACAGGGCTTGTTGACTCTGCAGATTTGGAGGATGCACTCTGCTTTGTGTGCTGATAACTTAATTAAATATGCAAATCTGCTTTCTTTACATCTCACGCTTGACGTACCTTAAAGTCAGCTCTTCTCAAATCCCTCGAAGCACGCGCATATGTACGTACACACACGCACACACACACACACACACACACACACACACATTTATCACATTGCTATATTAACAGTTTAGTGTTAGAATTTGATGTGCATGAGGTATGTTTTAGGAAATAAGAAACAAATACATACTGTAAATAATGTACGAACAAACAATGGAATTTTGCACTGCTATTGAGCTAAAATTCCCGGGAACCCATTCCCTGGAATCCAAGATCGTATTCATAAAAAAAGAACTTAATGCTATAAGTACAGTAGCACCTAGCTTGGATGATAAGCATAAATCACAAATTCATTAATGAATTAATAGTTTCCCGCGATTCTTAATCACTTCTGAGTTACTTACTTATGGTCTTACTGAGACCATATCACAAAATCCATACATTTATCCAATGTATATCCAATATATAATACATTTGCATGTGCACTTAAGTTACCTACTGTATATGGCCAGAGATCAAAATAAAGTGGAACCTCGGCATACAAACACCCTGCCATAAGACTCTTCGAATTAAGAACTGAAGTAATTTGCCTTGCATGAAAAGCATTGTTGGCATACGAATGAACAAAACTGAGGTGAACCAAGTTGAACTGATGGCCGGCTAAGTTGCGCCTGTTTGCGGAAGCCATTTAAAATTTGTTCGCGTCAGTAGATAACTATGCAAAGCGAGTTTATATATATATTTTTATGGGTGTTTTTTTTTTTTTGCATTTTCTGCAAGATTTTGTGAAGACAGAGCACCATGGGTTCCAAGAATGTTAGCAAGGATGGCAATAAGAAGAGCCACCTTCAGTTTTATTTTTAAAGCAGTGGTGCCGAGAGGAATCATAAATCAAGGTTAAGTGAGGTTTAATGTCTATTTATTTCACATTCTATTTAATTTACATGCCTTTTCTAAATGTTTTGATTGTGTTTATATGCAATATATAAAACAATATTATGGGTTATAATGTTAGAAATTGGTGATATTGGTAATATGTTTGGGTGGCTGTAACAGATTATCTGCATTTACATTACTTCCTATAAGAAAATGCATTTCATAATACAAAATTGTATACATGTAATATGAACCTCATAATACGACATTTCATAACCTGATATTTCATAATACGAACCTCCCCACCCAGAGCGCATAGCCATTCCTGGTCTCCCCTAGGCATGGGTGGCTGGGGCATCACTGGGTTCCAAATACCAACAGAGCAAATGCTGTGAGTTAAATTCAAATTACAGTACATTGCATACTTTATGAATGATGATAATTCTGGACTTTTAACATCAACCCCATTCCCTTCCTCCTTATTATTCACAAATTAATCCTGAAAGTTTTTATGATAACTTATGAACTTTGACATAATTCAAACAAGGTTCTTACCAGATTAAAGATTTTTAAATGAATTGATGGATCCTGGGATGTGAAGGACCTATAAAATGTTAAAAATGTCCTTCAAATTTAATGGAAATAGTTATGAGTTTGTGAATCAGTGGTCTGGACTTCCATCCTACAGTCTGAAATCTCAATTTGTTTCCATACAGTACCATTGCCACTAGCAAAAAGTATGGTGCCCCTTGAGAACTTTCCATTTCCACTTTCCACTTATGAGGGAAAAAACTGAACCTGATCTGACGAGATAAACATGGATGATTTGGTTTAATATTTCTACATTTTTCTGAATAAAGTTGCTATTTAGTTTATATCCGAGCCTTCACCTTTGTAACTTTCCATGCAGATTGAGTGTATTTTTGTCCTGCTGTCGTATCTCCAAAGCCCTTGCAGCAGTAGTGATGTTTGTGGGTTTAGTAGTAAAAGAGGGACATGGACAGCGTCTGATAAAGCTGTCCTCAGGATTTGATATCTGGTAATCCGTTGTTGAATAAGCACTGAAGGATGGCTTAGGGCTAGATCAGGGTTGTGTCACTTATGAAGACCCCTCACATGCTCTTTTTTTTGCTCTCATCCCCTCTTCGGGATGTGCCCGGGGTCCAGGAGCAGATTTCAGCCGCCTGGTTTGTCATCTCTCACAATGGGGAGTGCTAAGCACTGGCACAAAGGGGCCACTTCTTCGCCATCTGATTTCATTCAGCTCAATAAGATGAAGGAGGATAAGAACATGGATAAGAGTGTTTGAGCGGATGGTGAGTGTGTGAGCTCCTAAAAACATGTGTGGTGAGCGTGTATATAAGTTTAGATCTGTTAATTTGATGTAGTGTGTGTATGGATCTGTCTGTAGGGTGTACTGTGATAAAAATTGTTTCAGGTGTGTGCGTATATGTGTTTGTGCATGGGGGTGTTTTTTGGGCAAGGCTGTAATCCTTCTTCTTCTCCTCTTTGAAGCAGAGCAGATGTGGATTTGCATATGTGGGGGTCCCAGGCTCCGCCGGAGATTAGGCACTGGTTTTGTGAGATCGGGCCTGGAAGGTGCATATTTAATAACTGCCTGAAGCGACGGAGAGCAGAGGGACAAAAGGCAAGGAGGAGGTGCAACCTCTACACACCCGAACAGGGCCGAGAACAGATTGCGCCAGCCTTTGAGTGGTGTTCCGACAAGGGTTTAAGGGTTTACATACAGCCCTGGGAGAGAGATGGAGAGAGAGAGAGAGTTAATAAAGGGATTTATCACTTGTTCCTCTCATCTGGACGTTTGTTTGCTGTCTTGTCCTTGGATGCCATTCATTGTATTTTTTCTCCTATACTTTTTTTTTTGTTTGGATATGGTGTATGGAGATGACAACTACTAACATGCTTCATGGGAAATCTGGAACCAGAAGAACCACAGTAAAAGCAAAATATTCATCCAAAAAAAAACAATATAATTTGCAAATTGGGGATAAATTAAATTAAATTACGGATAGGGTTTCATAGTGTGTCTTTACATCACACACATGCCATATGCACTTACTGTACCTTAGTTTGTTGAAATGTATTAGATCAAATTTAGATTATTTGCTTATATTACAATCTCTGCTGTCATTTTGGCATGAACAATCCTGACCTACCTGCTTGTCCAGCTTATCCAGCCTTGGGCGGGTTGATTTTATTACCCTATTGGTCCCTATTAACAGTATTTGGAGTTTAAATTTTTGACCACTAGGTGCAATATTAGCTCTCTTGAGCAACCAGAACAGTGCATCTATTCAATCAGAGCTGTATTAAAAAAAAAAATTCAAAAGAGATTTTTTTTTTCCTTTGTTATTTTGTGTTTTTCTGGATCCATCCTTGTGTTTTCGTAGCAGCTAGATTTCTTGTTCTTCCTCTAGTGGCTCTCTCTCTAACCCTCTCTCTAACTCACTCTTCTTTACTCTCGCTGGAATATTGAGTTCGTACTTACTTTCAGGTTCGAATGAGCGTGTCAGCTCACATCATTTTGATCCATTCCATCTGTGAGGAAGAAGAAACAGAGTGAAAATAAGAAAGAAAGTGTGAGTGATAGAGGAATGCAAGGATGTACCATCCCTGAGGTACCACTGCTTACCTCAAAAACAGCAGGATTCAAACATATGTTTAAATGTGTTTCGATTTTGGCTAGTTGCACAGAACTCAACACACTGGTTGCTTATATTTGAAAACATATTTGTTTTTGTGATTCATTCATTCATTTTCTATACTGCTTATCCTGTACAGGGTCACTTGAGACTATATTATTTCATGAGACTTTGGGCACGAGGCAGAGTACACCAGTCAAACAAACACAGTACGGGGAAATTTGGAAAAGACAATTAGCCTAGACTGCATATCTTCGGATTGTAGGAGGAAACCGGAGTGACTGGAGGAAACCTACCAAGCATGGGGAGAACATTAAAAGTCGACACATACAGACTCAAATATTTGACCCTGGCGGGGTGAGGCCGCAGTGCTAACCACTACGCCATTATGTCTGTCTGTGTATTTTTTTTAATTTATCCATCTATCCAGGTACTGTACATACACCTTTGCTTGCGCTGGGTTGGGTCCCTATTATCTTCTGAACTGCCTTAATTCATAGATTCAACAAGGAATTGGATGCATTTTGGTCTATATTTTAACATCACACAGTTGCTTCATCAGCTGCTCATCAATGATCCAAATCTCTGGTTCCACCACATCATCCAACACAAAGGTTCTCTATTGGATTGAGATCTGATGACTCTGGAGGCTAATTTCATACAGTGAACTGACTATCATATTCAGGAATCCAGTTTAGAATGATTTTAGTTTTGTAATGTGATGTTTTATTCTGTGGTAATAAAGAGATGGACACAGTCAGCAAAAATACTCAGGTAGGTCGTGCCATTTAAACAATGTTCAATTGGTACTAAATGGGCCGAAGTGTACCAAGATTATATCACCCACACCATTACACCACCACCAGACTGAAGGCAGGATGAATCCATGTTTACAAGGTGTTTATGACAAATTCTGACCCTACCCATCCAAATGTCACAACAGAAATTAAGACTTATCAGACCAAGTTGTGTTTTCCAATCTTTTATTGTCCAATTTTGGTGAGCTCGTGTGAACTGTAGCCTCAGTTTCCTGTTCTTAGCTGACAGGAGTGGAACTGGTGTGGTCTTCTGCTACTACTGTAGCCTACCTGCTTCAAGGTTTGACGTGTTGTGAGCTCTTTGGAATACCTCAGTTAAAACAAGATGGTATTTGTGATACTGTTGCCTTTCTATAAATTTGAGCCAGCTTGGCCATTCTCCTCTGACCTGAGGCATTTTCACTCAGAGAACTGATATGCACTGGATATTTTTTCTTTTTCAGACCACCGTCTGTAAACTTTGGAGATGGTTGTGTGGTAAATCAATAGTTATTTGGCACCAACAACCATGCCAGGTAAAAAGTCACTTAAATCACCTTTCCCCGGCCATATTGATGCTCTGTTTGAGCTTCAGCAGATAGTCTTGACCATGGCTGTATAGATGTGTCCAATGTGGCCAGTGAGTGTTTAGTCTTCAAGTCTTATATTGAAGACTAAACACCGCTCTGGGGTGTGTTTCCCAAAAGCATCGTTAGCCAACTATGGTTGCAAGTTCCGTCGTTACCAACATAGTTCAACAGCTAGGTGTTTCTCGAAACCATAGTTCAAACGAACATTCGCAAACAGCGTCGCAAACTTACGTGGTTGGAACTACAGC
>JAQMYK010000023.1:5663858-5678964 GCA_030014345.1 Clarias buthupogon | reverse complement strand
AACACAGAACACTCACAAGAGACAGTGCTGAAAAGGTATGATAGGTCATTACTTACAGTATTGCGTGTGTGTGTGTGTGTGTGTGTGTGTGTGTGTGTGTGTGTGTGTGTGTGTACTGTACGTATGTGTGTATATGTGTTTGTGTATTCAGGATGGGGGATGGGTGTTTAGTGTATGTTGATTAACCTCACTTTATTCATGAATTACGTTCTTGATTCAGGTTTAATTTTGCCTAATGAATCCCAAAAGCTTTTTAAATTGTTGACAAAAATCAAACCCACACAATCACAGAGAGTAAGATGGATTGATAAAGGTCTTATTAATCTTTGTTTCTTTTTTTATATTCAGAAGCAGCTCATGAACAATTTAGATGTTTCTTTGCTAATGGAGATTTGGAAGGCTCAGTGGGATATCTTTTATACATCAATAAGGCCAATTATCTGTTTAACTCTGAGAGGCTGTGTCACCACATCTGCTCTGCTCTTCCCTCCATGCTCCATTTCTCCTCCTCAGCACTAGAGGGCAGTGATGCCATGCTGAGCCCCCCTGGGGGTAGGGGTGGGGGGGTTGGGTGTCAATTGATTATTCCATTTAGACTCCCACCCCCTTAAACACACAGACATGCATACTTTTACCCCGTGTTGTCCACACACCTATTTTGGCCTTAATGACATGGCATTGCTGCACAGCTTTCAGACTGGGGTCTTTAACGTTAATGCTAAGCGCTAATACCGTGAGAGAGATGGCTCCAGCCTGACCCAAACAGCGATTAAGATGAAACAGAGCAGAAAAGGTGGTTAAGATGACAGGGAAGTCATTTAAACTAGAATTTTGGATTGTGTCCTGAACTTGGTTTAAAAATGTGAGTGTGTGTATGTGTGTGTGCCCTGTGATGGATTGGCACGCTCCTTGGTGTACCCTACCTTGTGCCCTAAGCCTCCTGGGATAGCCTTCAGCATCACCAGCATACTAATCTCCGGCCTGAGCATGTGCCCTTATTTGCTCCTGTTTTTCACCGGTTCATGCCTTAAGTTAGATGTGTTTTATGTTCCATTGATTTATAGGTCACTGTGTGACTCACACAACAACAGAAATAAAAACATTCCAATGAAACTGGTCAGGTACAGGGACTGGGCTGAAAATGAGAAGCAAATATGTCAAAAATGACAGCCAAAGCAAGCCTGGAGAACTCTTCCTCAAGACTACATTAAAAATACAAGAAAGTCTGCCTCTTTGGAAGCAAAATATGAAGTTATGATGGAGGCTCAAAACTTTTGCATAGCACTGTATATCTATGGATGAGACCTAAATAAGACCAAGGACCAACATTGCAAATGACCAGTCACAAATTTCTGGATTCTCTTCACAAAGTAGCTCATTCACCTCTCACTAACTACTTCAAGCAAAACTCTTAAAAAATATATTTTAAATATAAGATGCCATGAACTCTTTTCCCCCTGGTGGTTATACTTACTACTTTATGCTACTATACTACTTTGAAAAGCTCAAAGCTTTGTTCAGAAGTTCCCATTGGGCACCACTTAAATGGAAATACATAAAAGGGAGAAATGCCAGTAAGGTTGCAACTTTCAAGATTCTCAGACTAGTGGATAGTTAAGTAACCAACATGTATCAGATGCTCTGATGAGTTCCACATCACCTCCACATGTTTGAATTCATATGGATTTCTCATTACCTATCATGAGCTACATAAATTGTGATTTCAGTTAATTATTTTGGATATTGTGAGCAGCCAATATACAAGTTATATTCATGGTCAAAACATTATGTGATCTAACTTCTGCCTTTTGAGACAATATTTCTATGACCAGAAGAACATGAGCTATGTTTATGCATTCTTTTGGTCTAGTTCAATTACCTAACTGGTCCCAGACTTTATACTTTTTCTGCATGTATACAGTACATGAGCATTTTAAGTAGCTCTGAAAAAGGTGAAAGGCTGCCAGGAAACTACAAACACTGCAATCCTGGCTGACCTCATAAACATGCACTTTCTAGAATTTCATTATACCACTTTAAGCTAAGCATAACCTGACCAACATATCCAAACTATACAGAATCTCTCGTTCAAGCTGCCTTTCTCATCATAGCACAGATTTCAAACCAGACATCCCTATCCTGCATGCTGTGCTCCATGTCCGTGATTCTCGTTCTTGTCCAGCCAGGCTCCAGCAGCAGTGCCCCAGCTGTTGAGAGGCCTCTGCTTGTCCTGGCACACAGAGTAAGACTTGCATACCCACAGTCCAAGGCTACTCTTGGTAACATGGCAGGATGACACAGTGAAAGGTTTCATATTCATAACCCATAGAAGTGTGACCATGTCTCAACCATCAGCAGGCTCCATTACCCCTGGACCCAGAGAAGTAGACACCCACCGGTCCATATCCAGATGGGTCCAAGCCAAGCTGGCATTTTCAACAGTGCCCTGAAATCATAAAGAGGTTTTGTTGCCAGTGACGGACTGCCAAGCTGCTGTAAAAAAAATAAATCAATAAATAAAAACTGAGCAAGAAAGAAGGGCAGTTTTTCAAGACTTTGAATACTTTTCTGTTTCACAAAATTAGTGTAACATCATAAACTTTAAGATTATGCTCATAACATATTTGACTGATAAAATGTCAAATTTAGCATATTTGGGCTGTATCCAAATAATAACAAATGTGTTAATTCATTGGCCCAAGGTAAATAACCCAGCTGCATGGCACATCTCCTCCATGATCTTTCCAGGTTCATACAGTATCTGCATTAACTTATGCCGCCAAACCACTTGCCACAACAACCTGACAATGCTGTTTTCCTCACTTAACTCCATGTTCAGGTCAGATCAAATGTAGCAAAAGATCCACAGCATGGTCCTTTAATAACCGGCCATTGTGTATATGCATGTAGCTTGGCGACCCAAGCAGGAGCCCTGTGGGAAAAGTATGCTTTACTTTGCCAGCTTAAACTTAGATAGAGCCATTTGGGGTTTTGGATCGCCTTGTTCCAGTCTTACTGTGGCGGAGCTTGTTGCTAAAAACGACCAGCCAAAAGGGGCAATTAATGTGAGCTCCTTGGGTAATGTGTAGCCACAAGTAGCAGAAAGGCAGCAGGAGCCTCTGGACTTATTCTGTCACTCAGGCTTTTGTGGATACTTGGCCAGCTGGTTAGCAGCCTTGGCTAGCCACAAGCTGGCTATAGCTGGTAGTCTGGAACAGTGGGGAGCTTTGAATACACAAGACCTGTGAAAAAGAATCAGCAATCACTAAGCCTGAGACGAGTCACTCTCGAAATTTTGATGATGTCATTTTATAGCCTGTTTAGCTTTTGATCCTTCCTTCTTTTTAAAAGCCATGGTGATCTCAGAGACATTGTCGGCACTTAACCTTTGAGTTAGTCTTAATATGTTTTATGATTTGACTGGGGCTTTAAAGTATTTTCGCTTTGGCCCCTGAAATGTGAAACGAAGGGGGTGAATACTGAGATATAAAGGATTAGTTAGTGATGGGACATGTGTTCCTAAAATCTGAAGCCTATAAAAATAGTCTAATCAGACTTACACTTTGTCTGAGCAAGTGCCCTGATAATGGGTTGTTAGGGGGACGATATAAAAAGTGCAAGATATCACGCAACCATCTGTGAGGTTATTCCAGTTTTTCCATTAACATGTGGATCACATTAATGCTAATCTATTTAACACTTGTCTAACTTAGACACTCACACGAATGTCACTGAAGCTGACTGAACATTTGTGCATGAGTTTTTCATAGATCAAGGATTTTTTCATGACCTCAAATATTGCAATTCATTTGATTTGGAGACATCTGACTATATAACTTAGTGATTTGTTCAGGGTGCAGAGAATGATATAAAGATTCCTTAGCCTAATACATACACTTGTGGTCAGGTCTGTTTGCTTTTGGGTCCTCTATTCCAGTCTGTCTTGCACACTCTTCTTCTAAACCAGGTCTTTAAGATACAGCTGGACTCCAGGAATGATCGAGCAGAGATTTGAGAGAACAAGATTGAGTTACACCCAAGCTAATCCTCTTAAAGCCCTTTGTGTTCTGCCATAAAGAAACTGGATATTATTCCATCAATAAGTGACTTTAATTGGTGGTCTCGTATGACACGCAGGCAGACACGTGCCTTTGGTTAATGCTTTTCTCACCAACACCCAGTCCACCCTGTCTGAGTTTGTGCTTTGGCATAACAGGACAGAAGGATGTGGTCAGTAGGTGGGTGATCATGGGGTTAGGTTGCTAATTGAAGCTTATTCTGACTCACTGTCTAAGGATTTTGTTTGTCCCTGTTCATTCCCTGTTCATTGTATGTCTGTGGCAATGGGTATTATGAAAAGCCATTCCTTAGATCTCCCCCAGGAATTTAATCAAGTCCCACCTTAAGTAAACTGTTGGCATTGTATATTAAGTATCATAATGGATCATACCTGATTGATTTGAATGTTTGAAAGGTGAGACCTTGTTGTTGACCGGTGACTGGATCTGACTGGCAGCAGGGGCATTGTGTGGCAATGTGCCTGGCATTGCTATGGACTGAAATGTACAGTACACCTTCAACTGATTGCTGTTTGTTACAATACACTTAAACAATCAGTTTGGAGGGAATTGACCACTGGTTGATTGGTTTGCTTAGTTGTTTGATAAATATGGTGCAATTTGATTTATTTATTTATTTATTTTTTTATTACTATTTTTTAGCCCTTTTAAGCAATGAAAAGAAAGAAATATTAAAGATATAAATGAAACAATAAGAACAACAACATATCATTATCCTGAATGCTGGTAAAAGTGCAGTAAAATGTTTTAATCAATAGAAAATCTATTTAATTAAAACTATACAAAAGCATCAATCAAAACCTAGCTACAGTGCAAAAAAAACTAGCTTGATAATTGCTGATAAAAAAGATAAAAACAGAAGATCTAAATATAAAGCATCTATCTATTTATGAATATATTTTGTTGGCTTATTTGTTTATTCATTCATCACTCATTCATTAATGACATTATTAATAAAATCTAATGTAATAATAAGATAGAAAAAAAAAGAAAAAAAAAGAGAAAATAAATTAATTGGGAAAAAAACACAACCATAACCAAGCCTCAGTGCAAAACTGGGGCAACTGGTTTGGTGAGCGCTGGTAAAACAGACATTAAAAATGCAAATTTTGTTGTTTCTTTAATCTCTTTCCTCACAATAACTATCCTCTGAGTATTCTCTCGACACACTTGCACCTGATGATTGCAGGAAGAGTTTAAATGTTGGAAGCCACATGGGGGCTCATTAACAAAGCGATAGACTGGAAAAGAAGTTTCAGCACTGTGGAGTTTGGCAGGAGAAGCTGGGGGGGAAATTTAGAAGCGGCGCTAGGCGATGTGCTGAATCGAGGATGGAGCTCAGGAAGGAACCTCCCATTCGTTTCTCCCAGAGGACTCCCTCTTAATTTGCGCTGTCCTCCCTCTGAGTCCCCTGCAAGTCAACCTTTGGCCCTGGAGGCCCCTTGGTAACCTCAGCGCTGGCTGTTTTACAGGCTCATCATTACAGTGATCATTCAATGAGTCAAATAGTAACAAGTAAGTATAAAAAATGACAGAGATTAATATACTAGAAAGACAGTAGACAGACAGGACATTGTTCAGGCTAGTTTGGTGCAATAAAACAGTGGGGAAAAACACTAGATACAGTACAATTATAATTCCAAAGAGACTGACAGATTGCAAGGTGTTACCATGTTCTTGTTTAGTTTGCTGGTTGGTGCTGGACTAGTTTAGCTAAATTAAGGCCAGCACATACTTTTTCTTTTAAGAAACTGGCAACTAATGCTAAAAATATGGACTGAAAATAAATGGCATTCAGTAAAATGAAGAGGAATTGAACGGATGGAAGTAGTTTGGGATAAAAGTCTAGAGAACAACTGTTTGAACAGCAGAGTCAGAACAGTATGCATTATGCAGTCTCCCGACTTCCGCTATGATTTCTAGAGATGCCAGTTCTCCCATTTCAAAGAGAATGCTCAAATGGTAATATAAAGTTAACTCAACACACAGCTGTGGGATGACTTTTATATGCAATGTGTCACTTTCATCAGCACTTGCCACATTTTGATCTCAGCTAATATCATGGATGTTAAAAGCAAGGGAATATGTGTCATTGTGCTGGTTATGATAGCTGACAATCATTTGCTCTTCCCTGGGAAAAAAAAAAGCATGACATTAACTTAAGAAGTGATGTACATTTTGTTTGATTTGTTCTTTACTTTCTAGTCAAATTACAGACAGAATCATTTTAAAAGTTCAGTAGTTGACTTTTTTATATGTTTAATCATCTTTAAATTGACGCAGAGGTCTGGTTTCACTTTGGTTATCCACCTTACCCACAAACCTCCTGCTGCTGACAATTCCTAATAGTTGGAAATTCTGATTTAATCCTTTTTTCATTGAGAGACAACAAAACCAATGCTTTAAATCATCTTTATATACTTGTTAAACACTCAGTGTCCAAAGCTTGAATTTTCATTCTCATGCTGCCATCAGCCTCATTAATTCTGTCATCTTGTAGTTTGCTGAATAGACATTCAGAGTCTGTGCTGTAACTAAGCACAAGCATTTGCCACTGGAATTATCATTATCATTAAATGTCACTGCAAAATTGTAAGATATAAAAGAAGCTATTGCACTTTCCTTTCATTACTTTAATTGTAAATAAATAAATACATAAATAAATAAACATAATACTATTTCAACAAAAATACATTCAGAAAAGATTATTCTTTTTTCTTGTTTCTATATCTCTGTATATTCTGCTTTGATTTCTTTACTAAACCAAAACTGCTGGTATTGTATCACACTTCTTGGAGTACATCTATGGCAAAGAACCTTGGAGAACCTCGTGTGTTTGTAGCCCTGGAACAGTGGCAGCAGATCCTCTTATTAGAGAGAATATCCTTCAACAGGCTTATAGGAGCGCCAACGATTCAACACTTTGCCTTGTCTTCCTCCAACGTGTGAAGATCTGAGCGGTTAGCTCAGGGTAGGAAGACAGACGGAATAAATAACAGGGCTACTCTTGAAAGCTCCCAATTGATGTCGGCGTTGTGTGGTTCAGTGGCTTCTCTGCCGTGTTACATAGGGGGGATGTTCTTTGATGGAGGGAGTAGGATATAGGCTATACTTCCGAGCACCGCCATTGTTCCTTGCCCTCTCGGGGAATCCAACCACTATCCTCACTGCCGCTGCTGCCCTTGGTGGTTGGGGAACCTGGTGAGATGGAGGGGAATGTAGGGCCCAGTGCCCAACGATCTGTCAACCATTTATTTTTTATTTTTTTTATAAAGTTGAGGGAGCAAGAAAGAAGGAAGGAAAGAGATATGAGAGAGAATATGAACAAGCTGGAAAAAGCCTGCGCTAGTGACAGACAGTGAGCAATGGTGATGTAGATGAGAGGTGACAGTTCTCTCCGGGTTTGTGTGATTAATTGGGATCAGGTCAGCTCTCCTGTGTCTGGACAGTAATCATATTCCATTTCATATGGCTATTTACATCACCTCTCTGTGCTGTAAAGTACAGCAAATAAAGCAAAATGCTAACAAATGTCACTACATCTAATTTATATTACTGCCAAGAATAATGAAGCTACATCTAGGAAATAGCATTGTGAATGTATTTCCCATTTTTTAAAAAAAAATTCCAATCTGTTTCCCTATGCCATTTTTATTTTGGTGTGTGTTTGAATATCTTAAATAATGCATCTTTTTTTTTTTTTTGGTACCTACTGCATTCTTTATGAAAGGTACCTGTAGTATGAGGTATCTCTTGCAAGTGTTAGTGCTTAGAAGGTGGTTGTCACAGCTACGCTAACTTTACATTTCACAAACTCTGTCTCAAAGCAGAAGCCCTTTCACAAGATGGGATGGGTACCTAGACAATGGAGGTGCAGGTACAGAGAAAACACATGGAACTGTGAATAATTTATAAAAAGGGAAGAATCTAAAGCAAAGCAAGCAAAGCAGGAGAGTAAGTAGGAGATGTAGGCAGCGGTGACATATCAAGTAACAATAAAGATATTGAGAGTGTAGAAGCTGGAAAGTCTACTGTGAGAAGTGGCACTCTGGCTTTCTGCTGCTATTGAAAACCAAGGCCACTTTTGAAAACCAGCCATCCTGTGACTTGTTTACGAGATGCTCTTCAGCCCGAACAACGAGAAACTTTGCTCTGCATCAATGCAAGATGCCATCTTTTATTACTTGCTGGGCTTGTGCAGGGGTGCACAGTAGTGCTCTTGTCTTTTTATTTCTACTTGGTACAGGGATGTGTTTTCCACAGGGGAGCTACTGTGTGAGTTTTTGCTTTGGTTAAATTTAAGCAAAGAACCACGTAAAGGCCCATTACTACTATGTGCTTTTATGCAGGTTGTATTTTTGGTGTGGTTTTGGTGTGGCTTTTTTTTATTCCTTTTTATTGACACCTATATTTTAAGTTAGCATTAATAAATTTTACCAAAATGTGCCTTCCATTGGTGTCTTTAGTTGAAAGACCATTTGGGTATGAAAATGTAAAATGTAAAAATATAAAAAATTTTGCTTAAATAATAAACATAACACAGCACCCAAAGGATCTGCTAGCAAAGCCCTAGTGCCCAACACCACAGCACCTTCACTCCACAGAGGTCTTGTGGTGTCATGCCACAAGGGACCAGGGTGCCCAGATGTACAGGAAAAGGACAGAAGAGCCTGTAGTTCTCAGAATATCTATGTCAAAATAAAAATAAAAAGTGTCATAATTTCAATGTGTGAAATGTATCTCATTGACACCAGACATTTATGAACAACCATCCTCCACTCATGTATATTTAAACATTCATAATGCTGTTTGCAAACAGTGTCTATGGAAAGAATTTGCATAAGCCAGCTTGTATGAAAAGTTAACATATGCTTCAAGATGGGTGAAGGTTGGGATTATCGTTTCTTAGTTTGTATGCAATCCAGTTAAATCCATTTTGTACTTCTTTGAATTTTTGCACGAAACTGGTTCATTTTGGTGTTTTTTATTTATTTATTTATTTGTTTTCTATTTTTTTATTTCCTTACTTATTTACTGTAGTCATCAAAACATGACCATAACCAGATCACTAACACAGAATAACCAACATGTCCACAAGGCCGCTGTTTATAATTTTAGGTGAAGGTACATAAAAAAAGAGATTCAGCCAGGAGAGGCAGACGTTTGCTTGGCACTCAGACCCCTGAGAGAGGAGTGGGCAGACGGACGCCCAGACGCCCAGTGAGTCCCTGACCTGCCACTTTCCAGTCTCCATTATGAGTTCTGCTGATGATGGCTGTGACAAAAAAAAGCAAAGAAAGAAACTGTCCATGCAAAAATCTGTCACTTTCTTGCCACTTTCATCCCCCGCACACTTCAAAACGTGACATGTGTCACGCATAAGAGGCTTAGAGCCGCCGTGATTCCTTTCCAACTGACGCTTTGATGGTGATTTCGCTCGAGGCGTTTGTCACACATAACTTACTCTGATAACAATGAGAACTGGTGCACAGTTGAAGGGGGAGAAAGAACGTGTGTAAGTATGCAGATATCGTAAAATCCTTACAATCACCATAGGAGCAGCAATCAAAGTGGAAGGCGAAATGGGGGGAAGCACGTATCACAGGCTTGTCATCTTCCCTCTTGTTCACCTAGTGACTCTAGTGACTGCCTCTGGTCTTACAAATTTTTACTGCTGTTAGGTTCTAAAAAGGAGTATGGGGTTCTTTAGCATGATTTCGCTAGAAGGAATTCTACAAAGGCCAGTCAGGTATGTTGGAATTTACACAAATCTCAAAGCTGTAGCAAAAGTTATGAATAATTTCCCTAAAATTTGGCCCCTGAATTGTCACACAGCAAAGTTGGCTGACTGCATCTCACGGAATGTTCTACGTATCTGCCCTCTTCCATATACCTGACAATGACTGGCTGCATCAGAGAACACAGCAAGTTTTGCTCTTTAGACTCCTGGAAATAAATGACAATGGTATCGCTGGGATTGAAATGTATGATTTTCTGACAAACATCAAACAAACATCCTGCAGCATGAGCACCAGTTTGGAAAGATGTGGTAGCTGGATTCATGTGTCCTGGAGCAACAGGGAGTCCTTCACCTTTTTTATTGTCTCATCATCGCCATCATCTATACCACTTAATCCTGTATATAGAGTCACGGGGAACCTGAAGCCTATCCCAGGAGACTTACTGTAGGGCACAAGGCGGGGTACACCCTGGAGAGGGTACCAATCCATCGCCGTTTACACACACACTCATTCACACACTGTGGGCAATCTGGGAACATCAATTAGCCCAATCTGCATGTCTTTGGACTGTGGGATGAAACCGGATTACCCAGAGGAAATCTGTCAAGCACAGGGAGAACATGCAAATTCCATGCACACAAAAGCAGGAATCGAACCTGACTGGAAATCGAATGCCGACCACTAAGCTACCGTGCTGCCCCTTCACTTTTTTTTTTTGATTATTAATTGCTAGTTGTTTTACAATAAGAAAGAGCAACGTTGGTGAAAGAGAGCTGGCGGATTGGGGAGAAAATCAAGGAAAAGATGTTTATAAATTTTTCTAACTTTTTTTTCATGACTTGGTCTATTGTTAAGATTTTGCTCACTTCATAAAACTGTACATTATATAAAACCGGACTTTATATTATTTTCACTTATTTATTTTCAGTAACTGCTTTATTCTGGTCAGGATAATTTTGGATCTAAAATAAATCCACCAAAATGCACAAATCCAAATATACTTCATAAGCACATTGTGTCTCTTCCTTCAATATAATACTATAATTAATAGTTATTTATTTATTTTTTTAATGTAAAACCCTTTTTACAAAGTGAGTTGCATGAATTCTTGACAATTTGCACTGGAGTTAATTATCATGAGTTAAATATTGATTATGGGTTTAATCTTCATGCCTAATGCTATTTCCTCTCAATTGATGCCTGCTTTAACATGCTCCCCCTCTTTCTCCGCAACCTATTAGCATTTTGTCCATATGCCATGCAGATTAAATTTCTCACTGTATCACTGTCTTATTAAACAAGATCATTGTCTTGTTAGAGACCTGGTCAATTCTTGACTTCAAATGCATGCATATCTTATTCAAACTGCTAAACTGTAAGGTATCAAACAAACATTTTCATTTATACTGTATTTTTGTTATTGGTGATGGCTGTAACTCATTCTCCATCTCACTCATACATTATAACCAGAGGCAGATTATGTTTATTTATGAGCTAATACACACATGACATACACAGCTATAAAAACGGTGACAAAACAGAACTGCATTCTTTTTTAAATCACTTTCTTTTAAAATCACTTTTATTATTGTGTTATTATTTGTTTTTATGTTTTATCTACATGATAATCATGGGGAAATAAGAATGTGTTACATGGGTCCTAAAATGATTAGGAATTAAGCCTTGAGGAAAAACAGAGCACAGACGGTATGCATTTTCTTTTTCTTGCTAGCACCTCAAAAATTTAAAAACAGGCTTTTTTCCCCACAGATTTAACTGAATGAGACTCCAAAATGATGGTCTTGTTTAAAATATTAAATAAAGCAATATTTTTTTGTTGTCATGAAGGTACCAAGTTTGTAAAGATCTAAATTTTGAAATAAACTATTTTTAAGTATTTAAAAAGACAACAGTCACGAAACAACTTCATCACTCAAAGGTAAAGAGAAATTGTATTATTATTATTATTATTATTATTATTATTATTATTATTATTATTATTATTATTATTCCTTTTTTAAGTCACTCTTAAAATCTATATTAAGGATGTGTAGCTGGTGTGAAAACTCAACTCTCACTCATCATGTTGTAACTGAGTGTACGTGTGTTTGCCATCACAAAAAAGAAAAGACACCTTATCTCTTTTTCTGTCCAACTATCATTGTAGTCACTGTTCACAACTTCATCCCGAACAAAAACGTACCTCACTCAGGCATGCTACAAAGAACCGATCCAAGATACATTCATTAAATGTACATGTCTAAGAAAGCTGTACAGACTAAAAAAATAAATAAATAAAATTTGAAATATTCACACAGTTGGATAAACAGCCCTCCTGCAGTCACATACACACGCTATACTCTTCTCCAAATAGCTAATCAAGTTTGCAGAAACTCTACTGTGAGACTGGCACTTCCAGCAAAAACCCATATGCGATGAAAGAGCGGTCAGTAGCGGCTTTAATTTGTGAAGAGAGCTGGGTGACAGGTCCATATATCATTCACAACATCTGCAAATGTACACTAAGAGATGGGTAATATTTGACAGATTTTAGGCAAGAGATGGAAAGATGAATAGGAAGGAATAAAGCGGCTGCGTCTTGAGTCATGTGCTCTACAGAATTCCTCTGTTTCCTGTGGACTCATTAGAACAGTGTGCTGTATCTTTAAGAGCCAAAACCTGTCAGTTCAGTCGAGATGAAATCTATGTGACGTGGCTGTAAGAGAAGTTTTATCATTTTATTTATTTATTTATTTTTAAACAGATGTTTCTGCAGCAGAGATATTCTCACCACATGTGTCATGAACATCCAAGAATTTAAGTTTCACCATTGTGAGATTACTACGATGACCTCAAATCAACTGTAGCGGTGTCTCTGGTACTAGTTATGGCTATCTTAGTCCAGATGCTGGCTTGGACAACTCTTCTGACACTTTTACAGGTGTGTGTAATGTATAAATGTGAGAAAGATTTGGGTTGTGTGCTTAATTACAGGAGTGTATTGCCTTTACTGTATATTTGTATTTTGAGTTTTTGTATAGAGTATACTTTATTACATTTATGCAAAATAACAAAAAAAAACATTTGTTTATATTTTCCATCCATCCATCCATCCATCCATCATTATCTACACCGCTTATCTTGTGTGGGGCCAGGAAATGCCTGGGGGAACCCTGGGTGTGGTGCCAACCCATTGCAGGACACAAGCATACACTCAAACACCACAGACAATTTGGAAACACCGTTTGATCTACACTGCATGTCTTTAGATGGTGCAAGGAAACCCATCACACAGACCAGACACGCAATTCAAAACACAAACCCTGGAGATGCAAGGTGACTGTGTTTACCACTAACCATTGTGCTGCCATTTTTAGTATTCTTATAATCATACCCTATTTATTTTTTATGTGATTATTTTATTTATATAATTATACATTATTTATATAAACTATTTATCAGAAACGTCTCGGGTTACTTTGCTGTAACCCTGTTCCCTGAAAAGGCGGGAACAAGATGCTGCGTGAAAACGCTATGGGAACATCTTTTTGTATTGCCGGTTGTGAAGCATGTGTGTATCAAACACGCCAAATTTTGGATTATATAACCTCGGTCAGGTGACGTCATCTGATGAGACGCACCTGCAGGTTATAAATTGGAGTAAACCGGAAACATTCCTCAGATCAATTTTGTCTGAAGGGACGTTCGGTCACGTAGGCAGTGCAGCATTGGAGCGCAGCATCTCGTTCCCACCTTTTCAGGGAACAGGGTTACAGCAAAGTAACCCGAGACGCTCCCTTTCAAAGGCTACACTCGATGCTGTGTGAAAACGCTATGGGAACGAGAATACCAACGCCGCCGCACTGCAAGTGTCTGGACCCCAAGGTTGTGTAGCGTGTGCGCACAAGGCCGAGGTGGTCTCAGAACTATATCTGATAGGCTGACTCGAGGACCCGTGAGCCCGGAGTAGCATGAACATCCAGGCTACAGTATAAAATCTAACAAATGTGTGCGGAGAGGACCAACCTGATCACACACTTGCTGCAGGGGAATACCTCTTGCCAGCGCAATAGATGAGGCGATCCACCTGGTTGAATGAGCCCTGATTCCTAGAGGCAAAGTGAGCCCACGTGCCTCATAGGAAAGAGCAATAGCATCTCTCACCCAGTGTGACAAGGTCTGTGTAGTGACCGCCCCCCGGTTGCGGCCCCATAACATATGAAAAGCTGCTCTGACTTACGCCACTGGCTGGTGTGGTGGATGTAAATCTAAAGAGCACGTACTGGACACAGTAAGTGAAGTCTCTCCTGCTTCGAAGCTGTAAAAGGACAGAAAGGACAGAAAGCTTCAAGAACAACAGGGTGCATGGTTGAGAATGGAACTTTCCGAAGATAGTTCGATGAGGATGCAAAATGGCCTTGACTAGCCCAGGGGCAAAGTCTAGGCAGGATGGGGAGACTGACAAGGCGTGCAGATCTCCAATCCTCTTCAGAGAGGTAACGGCCATCAGAAAAACCATCTTAAGGGTCAGAAACCAGACAGGCGCTGTCTCTAGTTGTTTGAAAGGGGTGTCAATTAGACCTTCGAGCACGATAGATAAATCCCAAGAAGGGACCGTGGCTCTAGTGGGTGGCCTCAACCGTTTAGCTCCACGAATGAAACGGGCAACTAAAGGGTGTTTTCCCACAGTAACCACAACTTGCACCAACTTTCAAATACATTGCATTTGAGGGCATAAGCTCTTCTAGTGGAGGGAGCCCTAGCACTTAGAATAGTCTCAATTACACTGGCTGGAAGACCAGCTTGACTTAGTTGAAGGTTCCAAAGCTTGGGCCTGGGATGAAATATTGTCTGCGCCCCCCTGCGCCTGAGACAGAAGATCCCTCCTCACTGGAATCACATGGTGAGCCGTCGAGGAGAGATACTGGATCCAAGAATCACACTCTGGTTGGCCAACAGTTCGCTATCAATAAGAGGCGCAAACGCTGTTGACGGACCCTCGACAAGACTCCCGGGAGCAGAGCTATCAGGAAAAACGCATAAAGGCGTAATCTGGGCCACGTACGGGCCAAGGCATCCAGACCCAGGGGAGCTGCAAGAGTCAGAGAGTAGTAAAGGGGACATTTGCTGGTCTTGCGAGGCAAAGAGGTCCACCTCTGCTACATGAAGTCTCTCCCAGATTGACTGACTACTTCGGGGTGGGGTTTCTATTCCCCGTGTGTCAGAGCTTGACTGGACAGTACAACTGCTCCCACATTCATATGCCCTGGAATGTAAATCGCCCTG
>JAQMYK010000023.1:5574338-5590728 GCA_030014345.1 Clarias buthupogon | reverse complement strand
ATAGATAGATAGATAGATAGATAGATAGATAGATAGATAGATAGATAGATAGATAGATAGCAAAGAAAGAAAGAAAGAAAGAAAGAAAGAAAGAGCACCACCTGGTTGGAAAAGTCATCAATGGCATCACTTACACCCAAAGCACTGAATTTTTTATTGAATATTTTTATATACTGTATAAATCTCTCTCTCTCTCTCTCTCTCTCTCTCTCTCTCTCTCTCTCTCTCTCTCAAATCTCTACAAATACACACACCCGTACACACACATGTGCACAGAAGCACGTACACACCACGTGCCACTTTGCATCCGTGATCTGTCAGCATGCCTGTAATCGGTGTAAGAAAATGAGTCAAAATTGTTTTGTCTGATTGCAGACCAGTCATGTTAAGTTTGCCAGAAGATTGCACAAATGAGGTTATATATTTAATTTAATTTGATATTAATTATTATATATCAACCATTAACCATATAGCATCTTAATTTAATATATTTATTCACTTATCATATTATTCATATCATATATATTTGGTAAATCTAACCACATGACACTGTGTACACAACTACCATGTTGTTCAATAAGCTTTACACTCTCTCGTCTTCTCTTCCCACCTGTACCTAAACCCTGATTGTTTTTTTTTCTTTCCTCTGTTGTGTAGCTCTCCACATCGAGTAATGAGGGGTATGTGAAGGATTTATCCTCTGCTCCTCACGTCCTGCATGCTGTTGTTTTGTTTTCTCCTCCAGGCCCTTTGATGCTGTATCCTCTTACACTCCGCTTGCTCCCTGTAGCCATGTTTTTCAAAGAAACATCCAGCAGAAAACATCCTCTGCATTTGAAATGTAGATCGCTCAAGCCATTCTGCATACAGCGCGTGCCCTCTTCTTCGCTCCCACGTTTGGCTTTTCAGATCCATCTGATACGACAGAACAGCTTCCTGATGAAGCCTTTGCATTCTGGATGTCGGGGATGATATGAACTAACAACAATGCAGATGAGGGTTCAACCTCTATTTGCTCCCTATCATGCTGATGGTACGGAGGTGAAATATATACATGTGGTGTTATGTGAAGTAGGGGCCTGATAACAGGCTACATCAAACCATGGAGTGCGATCAACTGTGCTTGGTTTAAATAGAAACGTGTCAATAACTAAAGCTCAGTTGAATGATTTTAAAGATCCATTTAGACTGAGAATTCTTTTGTGTCAAATTACTCAAATCGTCCATCCTCAAAAAATGCTCAAGTCAAACCAGGACTTACGATTAAATTTAGCATGAATTATGGTGTAAAACTGATTAATATTTACAGAAGATTTCAAGCACAGTCAATGATGAGCCACAGTAAAAAAAACAGTTGAAGTTGAAGGCCGTACGTCTGAGAATGATGAGCCTGGCTCAGGTGGCACAGAGCACACCAGTCATTCCCATGACCATTCATCAAGTGGAATACCTATTCTAGAAACCAACTTGTGGAAGAGGTGCATGTGTCTGTACTGTTCAGGAACTCAGCTGCTACATCCCCTGTACAATCCTGACCTCACTCCAAGCCATTTCCTCATGTTTGAGCCATTAAAGGAGTTCCTTGGAGGCCAGCGTTTGAGATGTGATCATGGCTCCGGCATACTTGAGAAAACCTTCTACCTTGATGTTGCACTAGTGCAGAAGTGAAACACTGGAATAAGTGCATTAGTGCAGCAGGGGATTATATAGAGAAATAAAGGTAATTTTTACTCTCATAAGTGTGTTCTGTTATTCTACACAAGGGGGAAAAAAGTCCCAGTTTGACTTGACTTGTAGATCCTTAAAAGACACTCAAACACCCGGTACCAATGCTTAAATAAAAGAAAGGATTTATTATTAATCACTAAAAGGATGCTGCAGATTTTCATCCATATGAAAAAGCACATACTGCTTTAAGTTAAATATTAATTATTGTCCCAGTAGTCGAAGGAAAGTACTTTAAATGATGTCTTCATGATGAGATGTTTTGTATCGAAAGCCTTTTCCTGAATCACAAAGCAAATCAAATCTTGTTCTGTCAGTAGGATGGCATTTAAGTCTACGTTTCCATATATCTGTAATCGGCAATGGGAAAAGTTACAGCTGTCATCAAGACCACCGCTGTCAAATCCAAGACTAGCTGAGGTCAAGATTTAAGAGGGTCAAGACCAAATCAAGGTCGAGTCCAAATGAATGCAAGACCGAGACCAAAAACTATCCAATCCTTTTGAAAAAGAAGCCTTTACTTCAGCTATGCTTGATTTGTGCAATGTACTTATAATTTTTACTTTGTTTTATAAGTTGTACACGTTAAAAGATAAGACAAGACAAATATTATTCTTAATCAATATTGGTGAAGACCAAGATCATATTTAGTTAAATCAACACCCAAGTCAGAGAAAAGGCCAAATAAAAATTTTAATAATTTGAGGAGAAAACAAATCAATACAGGAAACTATTCTAGCTATGTAATACAAACAAATGCAAATGTGAAAAAACAAGAAATACATGAAACGTGGCCATGAAATCAGTTGATCCGTAGATACTTACTGTTCTGGTAAGTCATCTGGTGAGCTAATCACATTACTGATAAATAAAAGCTAGCATAAAGCTAGCTTTCTACTTTATGATTTGTTTGTAATTGTAAAAGAATTTTTCAGTTGAGATCAGTACATTACAAAAGGATCTGGGCCTCATGTAGCTTTTACATATTAATATAATGTCTATTTTACTAAACTACATTACGTTTGTAATGTACCTAATTCCATTTCATAAGTTTAAGTTAAACATATAATTATATATTATTATTTATTATTGTTCAACTTTGTTTACTTCAGTGGAAAATCTGCTCCTAATTTAAACATGTTGATACATAAAAAAAAAATCTTCTGTAGTTCAGTCTTAGAATGTATAGCATTATGATTTTATGCCATTACAAAATACCCAAAAATCCAACAATAAGAAAATTGACAGAAGATGACTCAAAACACATAAGGATGATTCAATAATGCTAGTTAAAAAAAGCATTCTAATAAACATTAAAAAATCATTCATCAAATTTTTGTTTAAATAAACTTTTTTGTATGAAGTACAGTACATACAGTACAAGAGTAGAGTCTTTAGTTAGTGAAACGTCATTATAGATTCTGACATGAAAAACATCACACATTTTTATGGCATTCGGGTGCCTTTTCTTGGAAGATAATACAGTTTGACTTAAAAATTAGAGTGAAAACAGACTACAATGAATCGTCTAGATTTTAGGTTTCTAAAATAATTTTAGAGCAGGAATGTTAAGGTGTTGTTATTTTATTTATAGTCTGTCATTTGGTGTTGAGTGTTTAACAGCATGGCTATGAGATCAGAGCGGTCTGTTTAGGAAATAGAAAAATAATGTTAAAGAACCGACACTTTTTCCCTCAGTCAGTGTAGGTAAGGGTAGGAAGATGCTGGAATAGGGAATAATGAACAACTGTTTTTGGTGTGTGTTGGTCAGTGGAGAGAATTGCCATTTGTGGAAAAAATTTAATATTTTTAGTCTTTTTTTAAAACACAAAACTATTTCAAATGCAGATTTAATCCCAAGGAGCATAGAATAAAAATGACAAACTAGTGTTTTGGATTTCAAATATCACCCATTTGTTTTTGTAATGCTTTACACCTGTTTAAGATTTGAATAAGTCTCTGCCTCGGGTACTTGGACGTCCCCACAAGGAAAGCAATGTCGGAAAAGGTTTGACCTCGTGGACGGATTAGTGCGGTTCCCATAATGCAACTTGTTTTAAGCATTTATTAAATCCAAATGTTTCCTTTTGGTCGCTGAAGTTGAAGTGATGGTGGCTGTAGATAAGTGTTCATAAGCTGTCAGTGGAAGGTCTTGACTGGTCAATCGTGTGCGTATGCGTTTCTACCACCTGACTTGAAGAACGGCCCTGCTGTTCTTTCCCGATCGTCTTCTTTTCTAGTCCTCTCCGCTCTGGCTGGAAGGATGAGCTTCCCTGTGGCATGTTGATATCTCCGGGTGTGCTCACCTTTCAGTTCCCAGGAGCATCTGCGACCCAGAGAACCACGGTTCCACCCCACTAACACAAACAGTGCGGTGAGATCAAAGGCAGCCATGGCTCACCTGTGCTTCGGGAAAGAAAGCTGCTTAAACAGCCACGTGACCCGTAAACACCAGCAAATCGACTTGTTTGTTCCAAACAGTCACTCACGAGCTCCTGCGAAGGCTGTTAAAAAAACAGGTTTCCAACAAGCAGCATACACATGTTTAGTTGATAGGAACCAAATTCATGATAATACAATGATTAATAAAAAATATAATTGCTCTGAAATGATGAGTCTGCGAGGTTTATTTACTCTAATGACTTTTCATTTTCATTTTCATGTAAAATGCACTGTTTATCAGGAAAAAAAAGCAAATTAGGAGTGTGTGTTGGAAGAGAAGTGCTGCTTTATACTGTAGAACTGTTAATAATTAGAGTGTGTGCAGTGCTTTGTGCAATGATCCGAGCACACACCTCGGCTCTAACGGCTTAACACTGAAACACTCGACCTTCTGGGCCTTCTTGTCTGTCTGCACCTCGTGTGTGTGTGTGTGTGTGTGTGTGTGTGTGTGTGTGTGTGTGTGTGTGTGCGCACATGTTGGCATGGAGCATGCAGGACAAATATAGAGAGAAAGAGAAAGAAGGACGGAGAGATGGACAGAGCGAGGGATTGAGAGATTGAAAGAGGGAGGAGTGTACAGGACTTATGGCCACGTCTCCATCTTCAAGAGAACACATTTAAACCGTGCTTTGAAAGGGAAATCAGGACTCATCTTTCTGACGAGGACTGTAAAAACAGCCATGAGAGGATCATTGAGTTCATCCTAAACGAGGGATGAAAGGAAGGCAAAGAATGAGAAAGATGAAGAAAGAAGACCATGGGGAAAATTAAAAACTAAATAAATAAAGATGGACGGAATTGAGAAGAAAAGGCCTGAAAGTAAAAAACAACAACAACAACAACAACAACAACAGAAGAGTAGAAAGGAGGGGAAAAGAAAGAAAGAAAGAAAGAAAGAAAGAAGCAATCTAATAAATAAATGGCCATAAGATGATGCATAGAGAGACCAATCCAATTTTAATGAGGTTAATAGACAGATAGACAAATGGAAAGAAAGAAAGAAAGAAAGAAAGAAAGACATAAACCTGTAATTATCTTAACACTACCATACTGAGCTTTTGTGCTTTCCTTATATTTGTGTGAGAGAGAGATATAAAGCGATATAAAGTGTGTGAGATAGAAAGAAAAGGCCATCATGCCTATTAGTAGGATTTCACACACACACACTTCTGATCTAAATCGCACTAAATCCCAGCAGTGTGTGTTACAGAGATTATATAAGTACAGTGTGTGTACGTGTATATATGTACGTGTATGTGTGTTTCTGTGTGCGGTGAATTCCTTTGTGTACGTTCTGTATCGGCTGGTGCGCATGCGTGCATGTGTTTTTGTCTTTTATCACACTGTATGAGTGTTTCTATACAATGTGTGTTTTTGAGTTTTTGTGTGTGTGTATGACTGTTGTCTAAATTTAGTATCACTCATTTGAGTACAATTTTATACGGTATTATTGCTCTTGATCTTTGAATATCTGTAAGGCAACGTCAGCACTCGATCCGTTCCTGCATCTGAACTCTGAACCGACGCAAACAAGTTGCTCACGGCGATGCTGATTTATGACGCGCCATCAAAGTTTCCCTAAACTCAGTCATTCTGAATTTATGAGCGACACACCCCTTTCGGCTTTATGAAATGTGAAAAGCTAAAATTAAAGCAAAGTGCTTTGTGCGGATATTTCGTTAACGATAAAAACGACTTCAGCCCTCCCCCTATCCACACCTCTCACACATATACTTTCCCTCTCTCTCGCTCTTTCTCTCTCTTTCTCTCTTTCACAAATTAGCTTTAGTCCTGCAGGGCAAAATGACAAGAGGTTACAGGAAGACTATGTGTTTAATTAATTCAAAAATGCTTAAATTGCTTTTACAGTTGTTATCAGAGATAGAAAAAAAAAAGAAAGAAAGGAGAGCATAGGGGGAAAAAAAAGAGAGAAATCTGTGTTGCCAGTGCTGGGGCGTAATTAGCTCCCCGGGGAGACGGATATTTAGCTTTAGCAATGTTGCAGCACTTAGGACACCGATTTCTATTTCGGTAATGAAGGGTCCGGCTTGTCGGGGAGGACAGCTGTAGCTTGGTGTGTGTAAGTGTGTGTTGAAGAAAGGGAGGGGGTTTATAGAGAAAGAGAAAAGAGGAAGTTAGGGAAAATGAAGCGGGTGGTGGAGGTGGTGGTGGCAGTGTATGTCAGTTCAGTCCTTCGTGGCGGTTCGAGGAGAGTCAGTGCGTCTGCTCTGAGTGAGTGGGTAATGGATCTGGCAGCGGAGGGTCCCAGGGGCTAAACATTACTCAAAGTATTTAGGTTTCCAATTAAACCAGGAAAAGCAGTGTCCATTTTGAAAGCGGAAAAATGTGCCTGCGTCTGATGCAAACCTGGACCTGTCCCGTTCCACCACCAGTGCCTTGTTTAGACAAACTTTAATTATGTGCTGATTCGAGCGGCTTCGGTGGTGAGGTGTCGGGACAGAGATGTTATATCCACACACACACACACACACAGAAAGAGAGAGAGAGAAAAAGAGAGAGAGAGAGAAGCAGCGGGACTTCAATGATCTACCAGAGAAAAGCAATGAGTATTCTGAGACTGCCGGAGCAATTTGAAGCATCACGCTCCCTTCGGGTTTGGACTGAACACCGCTCCAGGGCCTTTCTGCTGCAACTCTATGTATGTGTGTGTATGACTGTGTTGGACCTGTTGGACTATATCAGGTTACTAAATAATGAGATATACTTAGAACAGGGTTAGCAGCCAACCTATTCCACACTCTCACTAATCTTTGGTCTTTGGTGTATTTTTGTTAAAATAAGAATTAAAGACAATACGTTCTATTTTTAATCTATGAACATGTGCATGTTCACGTTTTAGCTCACGTCTGTTATGTATGCATTATAATTCAGTTTTAATAGTGAAATAAGAATGCAAAAAAAATATATATATATACTTTTTTTCAAGAATATAATACATTTGAGAAAAAATGTAGTCAAATAATACCAATGAATAAAAAAAATGACAGAAATAAAACACAAGCATGATTATATTTATTTCTACACATGTAGTATATCAGATATATAGCCCGATACAAAACTGAGAGAGGTGCCAGATTTAAATTACTGCACTTTATATGACATGACCCACTAGGCAGGGGATATGCTAATTGGAAGAAAGCAAGTGTGGTTTTATTTAATTTCCCAGGGTGCACTTGGAATTAGCTTCAACACTCTTCTGTCTTTCCTTAAGAAGCAGGGATACATACATCCAAACACACACTTACAAGTTGCACGAAGCCACAAGAACAGTTAACCATTCATTACAATCCCAGATCTGTGTTATCTCCCTGATGTTTATCTTCCTGTCCGAGTACCAAATCCATTCTTGCCCCTCTTCAAGCTCTTCTTCCTTGTGTTGGCTTCATGGAGATTAGTTGCTGGCCCATAGTGTAGCATAATGTAGCCTAACAACAATAGAATAAAATAAAAAAACACTTGACTGGCGCCCTTGCAGCCTCCGTGCTACGCCCTCTAACCGTGCCCTTCGTCACCCCCCGCCGGGCAGCCATTGTGACGAGCCACTGACCGTACCATCCGCTCTCTCTGCGCTCTTCCAGCAAATAATAAACTGCGCTCGGAGAAAAAGAAGCCAAGAATATGTGAGAGTAAGAAAAGGATAAACAGAGCATGATGGCATTCAGCCATAGCAGGAGAACACAATATGAGTGCCAAACCAGCATTTTAAAGTCTGAATACTAGCAAAAGCCTATGATAAGAAATGAGCAGGTCAGACAGTACAAAAGTGACATTCTGTCAGTTTCTGAAACATTGCTTGTATGTGCTTAAAATAGAACTATCTTTTTAATTGTACAAATATAGTTAAATTGAATGAGTGTGTTATCCAGAGGAGTAGCTGGACTCAACTAGTCTTGATTCCCTTTGTTAAAGCCAATATTATTTCCGTACATTGTAATTTGTTCATATTTTGTTAGCAATTTTTTTTTGTGGCTTCCTCGTAATACAAATAGATAATAAATTTGGAATGTAGCAAGCCTGTGCATCATATTCCAGAATTTATCGAGATCAAGACAGTTTTTAAAATGCATTTCTATGCATGATGTGGTGGCTCTGCTGAAATTACTGATCCTGAAATTGAGAGCGTGCAGCATGGAAGCTGAGGACCATTAACACATTAACAAACATCAATGACTCTGCTTTCCTTGCATGGAGGATGTGATGTGTATCTGGAAGGTTTTTCAGCCATGTTAATCTCCGGCCTCAGGAGTGTTACAAAATAAATTAAACCTCCTTATTTGCCTTCTCTGATGGTCTTGAAACTATCTGAGCATGAGCAAACCACAGGTTCAGTTGTGCTCATTTACAGTTTTGGTCTCGACAGAATTTATGATGGAATTAACAAAGGATTTTATTTTATTTTCCTTCACTTTTAAGGAAAAGTAAACTAAGTGTACGTGGAAATAGTTTAAATATAGACAAGACTGGAATAAACATAAAGTCAGTTGCACATCTTTACCCTTAATCTCTAATTATAAGAAATACGAAAAAATAAATAAATAAATGAATAAAAGACTTGTGCAGTCTTTAACATATGCTGTCGTCTGGATTTGGCTTTATCTAGTCTCAAGTATTTGGAAATAAACCAATGTACATTTGGTCACTGTTTATCCCCAATTTTACGAACTATTTGAAAAATCCCCAAGTATTATTAATGGTCTAGTCAAATTATTATAAAACAAGTAAAAATGTGTAATAATAGTTGAATAGTTAATGTATTAATTAACTAGTGAAATGTATTAATGAATTGCCTTAAGACATTAGTTATAAAGTGAATGTATTAGTGGTCTGATGAGTCCAGATTGACCCTGTTTCATAGCAATGGGTGAATCAGGGTAAGAAGGGAAGCGTATGAAGCGATGCACCCATCATGCATCATGCCCACTGTACAAGCCTCTAGAGGAAGTGTTATGCTGTGGGTTTGGGTCAGCAACTTAATGCGGCAATAAAATGCTAAAAACTGACAACCTGCATGTACTCAATGACCAGGTTATCACATCATTGGAGTGGTATCATCTGTTTCCTGATGGCACAGCCATGTTCCAGGCTTTACTGTAAACGGAGTGATTTGGGGCACATGAAAAATTTAGTTTACACATGAACTGGTCACCGCATTCTTTGCTATAATCACAAACTACTGTAAAAGTGATTGAATTAAATCTTGTTGTTAATGGACTACCAGTAAAAAAAGTTAAGAAATTTGTAAATGTATTAGAAAACTATGCACTATAATATGGAAGTTATAAATGTATGAATGTAAATGTACTGTATTAGTAGCTTATTTTATTATATTAATTGAATATGTATTCAATAACCATTGAATATATGAAATGTGTTAATGAATGAATGAAAGTAATAGTTGACTTGTGATTATATTAATAGACTAGTGAATGTGTTAATGGAGTAGCAAATGTAGGGTCAGGGTATTAGTTTACTCTTAAATGTATTCATTTATTTTTGAGTGTATTACCAGATTAGTGAATGTAATAGTTGGCACTAGACTATATTAAAAGAGTAGTTAATGTATTAATAGATCAATTAATGTATTGGATAACTGTTAAATATAATTATGGATTAGTTAATGTATTTAAAAAAAACAAACAAACTATGAAATGTTAAAAAAAACTGTTAATGCTTTTAACTGAAATGTTAATGCTTTTATGCATTAGAAATTATATTAACTGATGAATTTATTAATGAATAAGTAAAAATATTAGTCAATTAGCAAATTTGATAATAACGTAGTCTACACAGCCCCTAGTGTTGCTTATTAAATATATATATATATATATATATATTTTTTTGTTTGTTTGTTTGTTTGTTTCTGAGACTTTCTGATTTGTATTTATCGGAATACTCCCAAATGAGTTATTAATCCAAAAAGCAGCAGCTTGGCTCATGTACCTGTCATAATATACAGGTTTCTTTTTTGCTAAAACTGAACTGAACAAAGACAGAACCTGCTCTAAATCTGGTCTAAAGCAGTCCAGGCCATTTACAATAACGTGAGATCAGCTCTGTCCATTTGCTTGAAAAATAGCTGCACAGCTGTTTTAAAGCACTTAGCTAATTACATTGCTGTTGGCTTGCCACCCACTTGAACTGTCCTGGGTGTTTGTGTGTGAGTGTGAGATCACCTCTAGAGGTTTGTGCTTCACATTATAGTGCAACATAACCATGTACAGTCTGTTTAAGTCACTTTCCAGATAATCTTTGTGTGATATCTGATGTTATTCTGTACAAGGGATCCACAGGGATCCATTAGGCAACTAAACTCCATCCTACTCCAAACGCAATGCATGATTATGTACTATATTTACAGTAATCCAGTATGTACTACAGTGCTGTGAAAAAGTATTTCCTGATTTATTTTATATTATTTGCATATTTGTCACATTTAAATAATTCAGATAATCAAAGAAAAAAATACTTTACACAAAAATAACTGGAGTATATAGAACATCCTAAAAATCATCATGAATATGATTTTCATAAATAGTCACAATTTTGGAAAGCTAAGTTAATTTCACTTGCCACACCCAGGCCTGAAAACTGCCAGACCTGTTGAATTAAGAAATATAACCTGTCTGAAAAAGTGAAGCTAAAATAGTCACAATCTAAAGAAACAGATGAGGTGCAAAGTAATTGACATGTTTCAGTCTGGAAAGGGTTACCACGGCTTTGGGCCTGCAGTGAACCATGGTGAAAGCCATTATTGACAAATGGAGTAAACTTGGAACTCTCTTGCCTCAGTTATTGTTCATGATTTTACAATAAGAAAGAGACTGGGCAGAAATGGTATCCATAGGAGAGTTCCTAGGCGAAGGCCACTGCTGTCCAGTTTGTATAGTTCACTGCAGTGAGATGGGTGCAGTGAATAAGAGCTACTGTATCTGTCATCTTTGTTTTATTTAAAGAAAAATAACAGGTACAGTAGCTCTTTGATGTTGTTGGCACATCTGCCATGCTTTGGCAAGGCCGTGACCCATGTGACCCAGAGGGTGGGGGTTATAAGGATGGAGGGAGGTGTACTGATAGAGTGTCTGTTTCTATGAGGAATTGGGAATAAGACAAAGCATCTAAGACATGCAATTGTATTTGAACTGGGTTAAAGAAGGTGTGTACAGTATGTGTTTGTGTGGAAGAACCCCAAGTAGAATGTAGAAGAGCTCAATAACTTATAACATAACATATAAAAGGTGAGGTGTGCAATATAGCTGCTGTGAAATTCTCTCACAGCTCAATTGCTTCATCAGGTGATTATTTTAAAATGTAAATATGTGTGTGTATATATTAATTAATTTATTTATATTTAAACTTACTGTCATGAAGGTGCCTGTAGTTACAGACTAATAAATAATAAACTGTATGCATAGTAAAGAAGGGGTTAATGCTAAACTGTGATATTATATACATTGCAGTTATTTGTACTGCATACAAAGATTTATATAAAAAAACACATTCCTTTATTCTTTGATAAAATGTTGCTGTGTATTAATACATTTTATACAGTTTATTTAGTTATTTATTTAATGTATTCATATATTTTATATATTAACCTCTGTTGCAGAGGAGAAGTTCATTTAGAGTCACCAGCCTCAGAAATAACTAATTAACAAACAGCACCTCAGATTAGAGGCGTTATGAAGATTTTACAGATCAAAAGTAGCTATATATGTATAAATATATGAGTTGTTCAAACCCCAGCTCCACCAAGTTGCTGCTGTTGGGTCCTTGAGCAAGGCCCTTATATACACACAGAGAGTAATGGGTGCTAATATATTTTAGAAGAAATAGAAGGTTCCTGGAGCAAGTAAAAGGAAAACATAAACAGTAATAATTAAATCCTTATATAACTATATGATGTGTGAGTAGAATTTTCACCAAGCTCTCTCTGTTTCTATCAGCTTAGCAATGGAGATCCAGTTTCTTCCCCAGCCACATCTGTGTCATCTTACTTGTTTTGACAAAACAGCTTAGCATAAAGTAGGAGGTGTCAAGCTAAACAAAAGAGTTTTGTCAAATGTGTATTCATGGGTAGATGTACAGTATTTGTGGCTATGTGTGTGTATGTTTGTTGCACATGTCAGTCACAGCTTAGACCTCTAGGGCTTGTGTTTGAGACAAATCATTTGATTCCTCGTGAAGGCGTCGAGTCTCGAGGAGGCTGCGAAGAGTCTCTTGTAGCTCAGATATTGTAAATGTCTCTCGAACACAAACACACTTTACAGAGGCATGTCAGAACAAATGTTGAGACGCTTTATGTTTTTGGTTTCAGGAAAAAGGGCTGGGAGTTTTGAATACATAAATTTAAATGTTGATGATGACTGACATTGGATCACAGATATAAGGATTTTTATACAAATGAGCGCTCTGAGATTGTAGAAAAGGGGTTTGGGTGGATGAGGAGCTGTAAAAGTATTTTGGTGGAATGAACTGAATTTATTCTGTAGCAGAATTGTTCAATGTTTTAAAACAATGCCATCATTTATCAAGTACAGATTTTTACACTTTCACTCACACATCGTCTATACCACTTTATCCTGTATACAGGGTCACGGGGGCCTGGAGTCTACCCTAGGAGACTAGGACACAAGGTGGGGTACAGTCCATCGCAGGGCACACACCCATACACATAGACATGCTCATTCACACACTACAAGAAATTGTGTGAGGCAACCGGAGTATCCAAAGGAAACCCACCAAGCATGGGGAGAAGATGAAAACTCCATGCACACAGACCCCGAGGTGGGTATCGAACCCGGAACCTGGAGGTGTAAGGCAACGGTGCTAAGCCACCGTGCCGTCTAGATTTTTACATAAGAGTGAAAACAGAATTAAAAATAAAATAATTACCATGCTAAGTAGGCTATTTTGTCATTCATCATGCTTCAATTTTAAGATTGATGTTTGCCATTATATTATGCACCTCATATAGTGAAAAATATAAAGGTGAATTATCATTATGAATCAAAACATAACCACATTACGTTGATGAGTATTATTTACTGCCTGGAATCACAAATGGCTTAAAACATTTAAAGGTAGCTTTTGTTAAAGGGAAAACATTTTATTCAACTGGATTATGAAAATCATTTTAATAATCCAGTTAAAATTTTAATATTTGAAGATCTTAATTCTAGGCAAAGGTAAAAAGAGTTCTCAATCTAAAAATCCAATTATCCAACAACTGCAATACATAACTTATACAAGGCAGAGAAGGGTAATAAAATACAGTAGTATGTTAGTAAGGTGTTGGGCCACCACAAGGTCCAGAACAGCATCATTCTATGTTGATTCTACTTAGACTTTATATGTTTTTTTTGTTTGTTTGTTTCAGTAATGTTATTCCCTCAGTTTATCATGGTGGAGAGCACCATGAAAAAAGTGTAAGTGAGAAGGATATACTGGATGGAGGTGGAGTCATTCATGAAGAGTCAACACCCATCAGGATGGAAAAGATTCTCTGTATTTGTATTGCACTGATCCATCCCTTTAAAGAGGAAGGTGACGCAAACCACGTTTACAAAATTTCCCTTATAACATAGCCATTTGTTTTTCCTTTAATGTCTCTCATGATTGTGTTTCGGTATAATGGATTTTACGAGAAATATACATTTGCCGGCTGTGCAGTATATAACACATAGGGATTTAAGTACTTGGGGCCCTCTTTAGTACAAATATATTATTGCACGCAACTTGCGGAAGAACATTTTTGTAACGTCTGTTGCTGCACACCTGTCGCTGACATGGAAATTGATGGTTGCGACTGGAAACGGCAAGTCAACGCACATTCACGGCGTATGCGAGACTCGAAGGAAATATTCTCCGCAGATTTAATCATCTGCAGCTGTTATAATAGTTTTTTGAGAATTATAGATGAATGAAGAATATGGAAATGACCATTATCACAGTTAATGAGTATTAGTCGAAAAATCTAACCTAGAAGTACTCTGCTAGCATAAGTTAAACACAGTTAGACCAAAACGCCCCAGACAGTAGATGCTTGCTAGTGAGGCTTTCACAGAATAGTTAAAAAAATGTTTTTGATAAAGATTCTGTTAGTTAGTGAGAAAAAAGGTGAAAGAGAGCTAGAAGAGCTGACCAAGGTCTCTTAACCACAGCAAGATTAACAAAACTGTCATTACAAAATAGTCATGAATTAGCTTACTAGATAACAGGAAAAAATGCATAGAAGCTACATAAGAACACACTGAAAAAGAGCAGAAGTTCATCTGAGATTGGTTAATTCACAGAAAACCAGACTCTTATGACCAAACGTCAAAGATTAGCTCTAGCCAAACAAACAGTGCTAATCAACTAGCTAACTAGATAAAGAAAAGCGTTTAAAAAAGAAAAAACCTTCTCAGAAGACACTGTAAAGCTTGGAAGACAACAATTACCAAAAGTGAAACCTATTGTGGCTAGCACTGTCGCCTTGCACCTCCAGGGATGAGGGATCAATTCCCGCTTCGGGGTCTGTGTGCATAGAGTTTGCATCTTCTCCCAGTACTTGGTGGATTTCTTCGAAGGTATTCTGCGTTCCTCTCACAGTCCAAAGACATGCAGATTTGGCTAATTTGTGTGTCCAAATTGCTTAAAGTGTGTGAATATATGTGTGCTTGTGCCCTGCGATAGACTGGGACCCTGTCAAGGATCTATGTGTATAAATAATTCAACCAGAATACATTGACTAGTTGTACTGTAGATATAGTTAGCTAATTGACAAACATGAAATGTATTTCTTTTTTGAGAGAGTTAAAGTCAAGTGTGTATCATTTGATTTGAGCACTCAATATTCTCATGCAAAATGAATAGAAAATGAGTTTTGGATCAATTCTGATGTAACACAGTGTCTTTAATAGCCAAAACTTCAAAATTCAGGACCAGAATTTCATGTCTTTCAAAATTGTAAATACTAAAACGTATTTATTTATTTATTTATTTATTTTTTTCAAAATCAACTCAAGAACACTATGTATTTTTCACTAACTCAACAGTGTTAATATAATTTTTACCCCCCGACCCCCGCCCACTTTACAAATAGTTTTATCCAATCATAGAAAAGCTTTACCAATTTATAACTCCTCAGACAATTTGTCTCATGCAAATTCTTCTGCATTTGCACTAATGACACAAGTTGGAATTGACATCATTAAGTTTGCATATCTGCCCATCTCATCTGTCCAGTTGTTGCTCGGCTCATTAGGAGCTTGTCCCTGATTGGTCAACCCTGTCCAGCCCACGGTGAAGTGATGATGCGATGAGGACAGGGAGATTGATGCTGCGTGGTGGGAACTGGAGCAGCAATGCTTTGAAGTACTGCAGAACTGGGAGGAAATTGATATATCACTTAAAGCTCAAGAGACTGTTATGGGAGCTCCAGTCAGGTTAATGCGATAGCCTGCACATTACCCTCATAACCCCACTCGGTCCAGACCTAATGCCTAACTCAGCACATGCAGGGCAATGCCTATACACACACACACACACACACACACACACACACACACACACACACACACACACACACACACACACACACACACAAAGAGATCTTGTCTTTCTGTTGTATGGAAAGTACAGTATGTAATATCTTGTTTTCTCAAAACATTTTTATTTCTATCTTTAGTGTTATCTCCAATTATGTACGTAGTATTGTTGCTAAACAATGCTATCCTTAAATCCAGGACTCAAAAGAAAAACATTTTTCTACAATTTTTTTCTTTATGTATTCATATCTACAAGGAGACATTATTTAATCTGCATTAAGTCCTTAATACGTACATCTGTACATATTTTTTGTCTGTTATTCAAGCCTAGTTTTGAGCATTTAAATGCTGTATAAGGGGCAAAAGGCATTAAACATCTTTGATGAAAGATACTAAAACATCTCAGTTTCAGGTGTGCTTTATGAGTTTAGAAGATGCCATCATTTAACACTCCTAATCCCACATCATGCCCTTGACATACCTTTATCCCAGCCTTTCAGATCCTTCATTTTGAAGTCAGGGTCATGGCACTTACCTTTGAATGCGCTCACTTATCCTGAACACCCCCACATATCTCTCTCTCTCTCTCTCTCTCTCTCTCTCTCTCTCTCTCTCTCTCTCTCTCTCTCACACACACACATATATAAACACACACACACACACACACACACACA
>JAQMYK010000023.1:5536569-5551713 GCA_030014345.1 Clarias buthupogon | reverse complement strand
CTGTGATGGATTGGCACCCTGTCCAGGGTGTACCCTGCCTCATGCCCTAAGTCTCCTGGGATAGGCTCCAGGTCCCCATTTGGAGCACTGAGATACTTTACAGTAATATTTTGATTTGATATTTAAAATTTTCAAACACTTTGGTATAATAGGAATAAAACACTTCTCAAAACACCTCAATCCATATATTGAAATTTCAGGTGATATTAAAAAACAAACAAAAATTTGTATCACCCCATCGTGTCCTTGATTGTTTTCCTTAAAAGAACACCTCTAAATCCTTGCACTCTCTGTTCTGAGTGTGTCATAGACTTAGACTTAGTCTAAGTATTTTTAGAGAGTCACCTATTGTAGCATAGTGATAAAATGCACATGCATGCGACAACTTATGCTGGAGGAAGCTAATTCAATCTCAAAATTCTTAAGGCTAGTATTAATGGTAGCATATGTCTTACAAGAGACATAATGTAAATATCACTGGTTGTTGCAGGATATATTTTTACTTCAAAGTTTTTTTTTTCCTTTTTTCCTTTTTCTTTTTTACAAGCGACATCAGATTTGGTTTCCAAATCTGTCTCCTCCTCATTTCGTGTCACTGTCCTCAAGAAGAAGCTTATGCAGAAAGTTAAGGTTTTCATACTGCACATGATGTTGTTAGGACAGTCCACAGTGTATACTGTATAATCCCACCCAGAAAGAATGTATGCGATAAACATTTTCTGGTACAAACAATACCACCCTAAGTAGTTTCATGTCCAAGGTACAAGTGTCCAAGATAGAGGTCTTTATGGTTTATCAGAACAATGATGTGATTTGTTTGTTCATTTGTTTTAACTTTATGAGAGAGAAAGACGCTGGAGGTATTAGCTCAGTTGTTCTACATTTCTTTCATTTAAAAACAAAAACAAAAAATATTGGCAGTTTCAGGAAGTATAAGAAACCTCAAATACTTCTGGTCATGCATTGATTAAAAAAATAATTGGCTGCAATGTTTAACAGTAACATTAGCATGTATCAGACCACATTACACCACCATGATTTCTTGATTGATTTCTTATCCATTTCCAGCATGTCCTGTTACATTTGATTCCTAATTTCATTAAAAAGTTTGGCTAGATTAGATGTTTACTATAATAGGAAAAGGAAGATAATGAATTTGTTTTGATGTAAACTAAATAAATCACATGGAATAATAACAAAAACTAAGTGTCTTAACTGATGAAAAAAAAACATTCAGATGGTTTTGCCCGAGAGTGATTTTGAAGCCGTAATTCTATTGATAAGCCTCCTGCGTAGTCTGACTGTGAACCGCTGATTAGTCCTCATCTACCCCGATCATCACATCCTCTGTACAAGCAGCCAGAGGCTATCTCTCTCTTACTTTCTCTCTCTCCTTCTCTCTCTGTTTGAGGTGCACACTGGTGTGTCATAATTATCTAACACGGCCTGTCTTCTCGCTCTTATTCTGTAATTAGCCTCACCAAACTGATTGGTATGGCTTCCTGAATTCATCCCTTTTAATGTTTAAACAATTACTTTGTGCTTGAAGGATTTGTTTGTATATAACCCCTGCATGTGATGAACGCTTTTCAAGTAATTGGTTCCTCGGGGACGCCACTTTCTAACAGTTAAAGCATAATTACAGCCCCTATGAAATGTTAAACTGCCCTGGCTGTCTCCTGCGCCGGTTTAATTGCGCGCAACAAGTAAGGCAGGCTTTTCATTTTGTACCATCATAAGGCTGAACTGAACTTTCATGGAAACACAGAGAAATTTGGTAAGGGAGTAAATTGCCTCTCATATGGTAATTTTGTAGAACACTGAAACACTTTGAAAGGCAGGGAGCTTATTGAAACCTCTGGCAGTGTGCTTGAGAGAGAGAGTGATAGAGAGAGAGAGAGAGAGAGAGAGAGAGAGAGAGAGAGAGAGAGAGAGAGAGAGAGAGATTGCCTAGCATGCATTAAAGTAGAATACTTTTATATATATTTATATATTATAAAACCTACTATAGATAAAATAAAGCAGATAAGAGATGGTGTTTATCAAAGATTTTCCCAGTAGCTTTTTCACTTCCAGCCCCATTCTGTCCAGTTATATTTTTTGTGCATAATTGTGCATAATTATTACTCACATATACAGCCATAGAGCTGTATGTTTGAACATTTTGTTCTCTTCACACTTCCCTGATTACAGATTTAGAAACGAAATGTTAAAACAATTGAAGAATAGAACAAAAAAGATATGTTAAATTAATAGGCTGAGTTGTAATTCTCCTGGCTATTCCACAAGACATTCATTATTCAGAGGGAGAGAAAGAAAAAAGAAAACGAGCTTAATAGGGAAGTTATGATTTTACTCCTATTTATTCATAATAGATGGACACACACAAGCACACGGACACGCACACTGCTCCATCTGTATTGGCCCGTTTTGTAAATATTCAAGTTTTTTTTTTTTTTTTTTTTTTTTTTTAAATGACATCATTGTGCATTGAAGAAATATACCTACACACCATCATGATGGGTCAATGTGTAATGTCATGCACTGGACAATGTTTTGTAATATTGATTGAACTTCATCACTTTATCACATCAACACTTCATCACCTAAACACCTGAATATTATTGACCCATGCATATTATTAAATTGAAATTGAATATTCATACATACATAATTAACCAAATGTTACTCTTGGCCTTTTTATTTTTATTTTTAACAAATACTTGTTACAAATTTGGAAGATCTCTTTTTCTCTCATTCAGCCAATGACTGCATGCTATATTGTATATCAGGTAATATATGGGCTTCTTCACATTTTATTTACATTTCAATTAGCATCCAACCAAGTTCATTAAAGTAAATTAGGCCAAATTGTCATAAAAAACTGATGCTGCACAATTTATCACTACACTATATCTACGTATACTGTATGTGCTTGAATATGGATAAGCCCCCAGACTACAGTGTTGAACCTGGTGATGTGTGTCCTAGCCCCACCTCAGTCAAATATGTCAATATGCTGGATTAAACAAGACTCGTGTAAAATGAGGCATCACCTTTGCCTTCCATGGACTTACCTAAAAAAAAAAAATCTATCTACTCTTAAAAAATGTTCACTTTGGTAATGCCAGGTTAGACTTGCAGTGATTCCAGCACATCTAGTCATCCAGATTCCAGTTAATGGTAAATATTGCAAACTTAGGGTCAGGTGACAGCAAAAACAAATGTATCTGAAATTCCTCTTTGTTTATGTGATTTACATAACCAAAAACTCAGTGCAGATGTGTGTTCAAAGGTGATTGTTGTTTGGTGTTTTTAACGATAGCGATGACGCACATGTGAGAGCATTCAGCACTGTTTCACTTCAAGCAGCATTAGGACAGATTAGTCAAAAGAAGTCAGTCTCCAGTGGTTTGAATGTAGACAAAGCTCAGCTCCCGAGATCCACAATAGCCTGCGGAGTTCAACTAGGTTTATCATTAGCATAAAGTGTCAAAACATTACTTTCACGTGACGAGGCAGGCTGTTTATTTATTACGGCAATTGCCATCCTTCGTGGCTTAAATATATAGATGTAGAAAGGGTCGCAATTTGTTGTGATCTATTACAAAATCCATTGCATACCGATTTAAGCAGACTTATGCAACAGATCAGATACAAACATGTATAGAATCATTTGACAGTCTTTTCTAGCTAAAACAACAAATTTGCTAGTTGTTAACGACAGTAAATAATGAGGTTATATGCTAATTTCTAACTGGGAGGTCATGCTTGTTTTAAGACGCTAGCTTTTTCCTCTTTTCAGATTATTATTTTTTTTTAGTTTTGTGATTTAAGACCACTTTATTTCACTTATTCAGAGTGAACTGTCATATAATAATGCCATGCAAATATTCTTCTTGATAAAGCCCAATGTAGCAGATGGTGCTAGCATAGTAGCTCGACATTCAGCTTTGAAAGTCTTGTTGTTTAATTGTAGTGACATCTAGCTTGTACTGTTGAAGGGCATCTTTTGCTGGCATGTTTTTCTTTGTAATGAGTTTTCATGAAGGCGGCACAGTGGGGTAATGGTTAGCACTGTCGCCTTGTACCTCCAGGGTTCGGGTTCGATTCCCGACCAGGCTCGATTCCTGTCTCTGTGTGCGTGGAGTTTGCATGTTCTCCTCATGATTGGTGGGTTTCCTCTGGGTACTCCGGTTTCCTCCCACAGTCCAAGGACCTGCAGATTAGGCTAATTGGCATTCCCAAATTGCCTGTAGTGTTTGAGTGTGTGTCTAGCAATGGATTGGCACCCTGTCCAGGGTGTAACCTGCCTTGTGCCCTAAGCCTCCTGGGATAGGCTCCAGGCCCCCCGTGTCCCTAAATGCAGGATAAGGCAGTATAGATGATGAGTGAATGCGTTCTCAAGAGTTTTTCAGCAGTACCCTTCAGTGTTTGCTAAAACATTAACTTTTCCATTACTATTCAAGAGATGGAACAAAAAAGAAAGGGCTAATGAGGGAATGATCTATATGATAACATGAAATAATATCTGTAATGTATGTACTGCATAATTGTACCTTATGTAACTATAAGCAGATAATAAATTTGATGTAGTATTTTGTAATGACTAAAAAAATATTATTTAGGGAAAAAACACTGCAGTATAAGAGCAATAAAACACATGCTTTGAAGGCATCCTTCAGTAACACAACATAATCATTGAGTTATTTATTTAATTATTAGAAATAGATAGTTTGTAATTCACACGTCTCAACTTACAAAGATTATGGCTAAGTGTTTATTTTTTTATTATTTGTATGACATCACATATTGCATATTATCTTTGTATGTTCATTACTTTCTTCTGAGACGTTTTTTTTTTCATTGTTGAGAAGTTCAGTTTACAGATAACCAGCAGAACCGAGATGTAATGACTCTTAAGGCTTAACCTAAAAAAACGAAACCATAACCTGATCTGGTCCATGGAAACCTGACAAATCTCCATGTTATATGATGCACTAATACATCTTCTTTCATGGCATATTATAAATCCCATAACAGCTGTAACACAATAACCAGATCATAACTACTTATAACTATATAGTGATAGTGTTTGAGAATGAGGCATGAGAATTAACGAGTGATTAAGGTGGCCTTCGCTCTTTCTGGAACTGCTCTCGTATTTCATATTAGTCTCTCCCATGCTGTGCTTAGTGCTGCTTCAGCGCTGCCATACCTTTCCCAGCTTAAGGCCAGATGTTTATCGAGGCCGGCTTGGAGAGAAGCAGAGACTGGCCTTTTGTCTGAAGCTCTTTCAGGCTTTCTGATAGAGGATCCTGTTTAAGGGGCTCATTAATACTCTGCATCTCTTCAGCTGGAGCTCATGCATCAAAATCGCTGAGAGGAGAAGCACAGCTTTAACAATAGCACTATTCTGTGGGGGGAAAAACTCTGGAGAGGAAGTCATTTAAAAAGTGCATTTTTTCATATAGGGGTTATAATTATAAAATTCAGTGAAAAAACATAATCTTGTCCTTATTTGTCTTCTTCATCTTCTTCTCAAAGTATTTTATATGTAAATACTTCATTTTATGATAGCTTTTATTATTATTATTATTATTATTATTATTATTATTATTATTATTATTATTATTATTATACACATGAGAAACTGATGATGACATGAAAAATCAAAAAATCATGTCACAATATGCCTCACACAAAGTTCCGTTTCTGTCTCTCTCTCTCAAATGTACTGCACTCAAACTAAAACCTTTTTTTCTTTCTCTTTTTTTAAACTAGGTTTTTATTTCTGTTTTAGGCTAGTTTGTTTGCATTTGTTTTGGAGAAGGGAAATTAGTTTGTGTAAATTAGTGTCTACTCACTGTCATTATTGTTTTGTCATTCCGTCACCCATACAGTACCAGTTCAGACTGCTTTGTTATAAATATAAAGCAAGAAAAACTACATTTGAGAGTGAGATTTATGCAAGCAATCTCTTTGCAAAATTGTGGACCATCATTAATGACCAGAACGGCTTCAGTGAACCTTGCCCATGATTCTATACATTTCTGGTATATTGTCCGGATTGAGTTAAAAAATATAAAATAAATAAGTGAAAAAAATTAAAGTATTGGAATCTTCTCTTTATATATCCGAATCAGTTAGGGACCAATGACAAGAAAACATGTGTATTTGTAATTCCACTTTGTTTACGTGATTTAAATAACCAAAAAGACAGCGCAAGTGTGCTCAAAGGTGCTTGTTGATGGATTCAAAGCTACCGATGAGGCACGTGTGTGAACATTCTATACTTCTTTACTTTAATCTGAATTGAAATGTCATTCTGAAAATTCTACTGGATACTTCATTTATTTCATGTTGCACGGAACATTTGAATTTTCAATTCTGATTAAATCAAAGACACTGATTTATCTTTTGTAACAGCAGTTTAAATTGCTACAAAGTGAAACATCTTATTTTTTTAACCAATAAACAACAACAACTACAAAAAGTTGCCAATAGCTGTTTGCTGTCATACAAGAGGAATAAAATACCCCAGGGTGTGCTTGCCCTAGTGTTGGTGCTTATCATAATTTCATTTGAAAAAAAGAGGGGAAAAAATGTGTGAGGTTGGCACGTACACACAATCACACATCATTCATGCACTACATGCAATTTAGGAGTGCCAAATATCCTAATTTGCATGTCTTTGGATTGTGGGAGGAAACCAGAGTACCCAGAAGAAACCCACCAAACACTAGGAAGAACATACAAACTCCATGCAGACAGACAGCAGGACACCTGAATCCTGGTTTGATAAGTAGTTTACAAGTAGGAATTCCAAGCTGATATAGTGAACACACACACACACACACACACACACACACACACACACACACACGTGCACACATGTGCACACAGTGTAATTAGTGGCCCCTCATTAGCAATAATGAGATGTTATGGAGAGCCCTGGTGTCTATTGTGTGTGAGCTCCAGGAGATCTCTCACTGCTATTGTTCTTTTTTTCCTCTTGTTTTAACTCCACAATGCTGCTGCATTTTCAGCTTAGATGACGATAGGTTGATTTAAAATCCTTCTTTCATTCCCATCCTTAATTTTTTGTCTTGTCATTTTAATTGGCACATAAACTGGCATGTGAACTTTTGTGAACTTATGTTTACTATGAGTTCATATTAACAAGATATACGATTGTACAATACGATTATGTAAATAAGATAAATAATCAAAAAGAAATTCAGAAATTCAAAAATTCAGAAATTCAGAAATTCAGAAATTCAAAAAGATCTTGAATGGATGTGGAAAACTCTTCAGAATTTTGGATTAATGTAAAATCCCAAAGAACCCACATATTTTATTTTTCAAAATCTGTTTAATATTGGTCGAGCACATGCTGTTACTATAGAAACTATGAGCTGTTACTATAGAAACAATAACATTAGAACTTGCCTAGTATTCTTCCATCCATCCATTTTTTATTGTTTATCCAGTTCTGGGTCATGCCAAAGTGCACCAAAACACCCTAAAGGTGACACCCCAACACCTTTTCCTCCTAAGCGCCCCTGCCCTCATGACCCCAGCAGGCCAAAGAGGAGAGATTAGTTGCCAAGGAGGACTTAAAGCATGTCTTCTAAGGTGTAAGGCCTTCCCTTAAAGTAATAATGGGGTCTTGCAAGTGCACACTGGTGTTCCTGGAAAGGTGATATATAGATGATTTATTACATTCAAATATTAAGAGATGAGATCATTAATTTTTGCAAATGGTTTGTTTGGCATCTCAGCAAAAAACAGAAGAAAAGAAAAAAACAATGGAAAAACAAGCAAACAAATAACAAAAGTAGTAGTAGTAGAAGTCGTAGTAATAATGGGGGCAGCAGTTTGAGCAGACCTTCCTCTCCTTAGTCACCTCCTCCAGCTTATACATGGCCATGTACCACAAATGTCCTCCCAGGCCAGACAAGAGATATAATCTCTCCATCTAGTCCTGGTTCTGCCCCAGGGCATTGTCCCCATTTGGTTGCAGCCATGAGGCATCCTTATCAGATGCCTGACCCACCTCAGCTGACTCCTTTCGGTGTGGAGAAGCAGCAGCTATACTTTGAGATCCACCCGGATATCTAAGCACCTCCTCTTATCGTACAGCCTGAACCCAGCCACCCTTCAAGAGGTCAGGGAAAAACTCATGGGCCCCAGTAGTCCTGCACTAACCTTATGGCCACAGCTCAGTACAAATGCCTCAGTATTGGATTTCTCCCTCAGAATGCAGGAGATAGAGATGGGAGTTGAATATCTCAATTCCTGGGCTTACCACGGCTGCCTGGCATTATTCTTACTATCTGATCCAACTCACCACCAGGTGATAATCAAACGACAGCTCACCCCCTCTCTTCTCCCACATGGCGAAAACATATGGTCACAAATCTGATGATACAACTACATTGAATCATCAAACTTAATCATTGAACTGCGACCTAGGGTGCTTTGATATTAAATATACTTATGAGCACCTTTATAGTTAAACATGGTGTTTGTTATCAGTCCACCAAGGCATCTGCCTTCAACTGACACCTCATTCACAATGCACCAGACCTTTGCTACTCCTACTGGCAGCCTGTCCCTTATAGCTCTTTCGGGTTGAGTCCTGCCAGGCCCCATGGGTCAGGTCCCAACCACCAGGTACTCACCAATAAGCAGGCAAGGTTACTGGGTCTTTTAAACTATCTTTCATAAGGGTCTAAGAGTCACCTAGGACCAGTTTGGTTTGGCAGACCTTAACATGGGCTATTTTCATCTGACAACATCACTCCTAAGATCTGTTCTGTGTGCAAACCATTCACTGTGAAAACATAATAACTCATGCAGAGGCACTTGTATAGCAATAAAAATCTATTGTTTGCCTTAAAACAGAACTGTTGTCCATGCCTTGTTGTTAGATAAAGGTTTATTCAAACTTTCTGACCAATCAGATTTGACAATTCCATCACACCGTGGATCGATAAATATTGATGTACAGTGTAATGACTATAGGAAATAAACAGTCTTATGCTCTTCATACTTCTCCTGATGTTTTTTTTTTTTTTTTTTACTTTTTACCAAGACCATTGCATTTGGGTCCCAAGCCTCCCAGCATGCTCTACTTCTGGCTTCACTTTTGAGTTTCTTTATGTGTCCAATTTGTAAGTAAAACTATGTGATTTGCACATGCCTAGTGTGCTACCTATGACACTTTTTTACTAATTGTGCACATTCACATTGTGCACAGCCAATCTATTTTTTTTTTCTTCATCCATTTGACATGTTATAAAGTGTCTTGTCCTGGGCCACTTCAACCAATTTTGTATGATGACAGTGTGTTGAGACTTTGCAACCATCCCCGTACACTTGCAGTCGTAATTAGCATGCCCTGGCCTAGCCCTGTTATGGCTCATTTGCAGCTATTTACACAGGATGAAAGACAGATGGGGTTTATGTAGTGATGTCCATTTTTGGAGTGTAAATCGATTTGTGAAGACATGTGCACGTGTCCAATTATTAGCAATCTGGTGTGTGTACATAATAAAAAAAAAAACAACAACACACACACAGAAAAAAAAAAATTCTATTAATATTGTGTTGCTTTAAGTGTTTTCACTTAGTAGACTATTTAGTTGCTTATTAACTGATATGAATAACTTGCTAAACTCCTATATATATTTCCTATAATAACTCAAATTCAAATAAAAATTTTATTTGTCACATACACATTCATACACAGTACGATATGGAGTGAAATGCTTAGACGACCGCCCGTGACCTTAAAATAAAAGACTATTATTAGGAAATAAATATGAAAAAGAAAATAGAAGTAAATTTAACTAAGAAAGAATGAAATACAAAATATACAATATATGAAAAATATAAAAAAAAAATATAAGAAAAATAAGAAAAATCTAGCTCTCTATATGTGTGTCAGCTTGTGGTGTGGTTAAGGCGACTGTATGTTTATTTTGTGTGTATAGATGAGTATGCATGTTATTGGACATATAAAGCTTAACAGACTCATTGGTTTGGCCATGTTTTCCTGCCACATGCCTAATAATAACCATCACCGCTGAGGTCTGTCAGAGGCAGTATATAGCTTTGAATGACAGTGTACACAGTGTTTTCTTTGGGGGTTGGTTCAATGTGGGCAGTGCCCCAAAACACCCTAAAGGTGACACCCCAACACCTTTTCCTCCTAAGCGCCCCTGCCCTCATGACCCCAGCAGGCCAAAGAGGAGAGATTAGTTGCCAAGGAGGACTTAAAGCATGTCTTCTAAGGTGTAAGGCCTTCCCTTAAAGTAATAATGGGGTCTTGCAAGTGCACACTGGTGTTCCTGGAAAGGTGATATATAGATGATTTATTACATTCAAATATTAAGAGATTAGATCATTAATTTTTGCAAATGGTTTGATTGGCATCTCAGCAAAAAACAGAAGAAAAGAAAAAAACAATGGAAAAACAAACAAACAAATAACAAAAGTAGTAGTAGTAGAAGTCGTAGTAATAAACTAAACATATATTAGGTTTGCTACTTTATTGTTTATTGATGATGACTTTTCCAGGGTAAATGTCTAACATCTTCTCTATTTTGCTTATTTTATTAATATCTCTGTAGCTCAAGTATTACATTCTTAACTAAATGAAACATCTTATGTAAAATCTTGTCTCTGTCTCTGTTTCTCTCTCTCTCTCGCTCTCTCTCTCTCTATAGAGGTCATGTAGGCCACGTTCAAATAACAGTGTTTGGGAGACATACAAGGGTTTATTTAACAAAAATAAACAAGCTTTCTATCTGTGAAATTCACATACCCCGCTGCCCCTTCCTTCCTCTACTTACAGTACTGCTGATCTGGTTGTATTTGAGCATCCCACTGGCTGCTAGCGCCCGCCGCTAACACACTTTGTTTATCCTGATTGAGCTCTGGCCGGTGGGAGATGCCAAACTGTTTGCTGAGGGTGAATCTCTAGCAGCGTGGCCCGCTCTTCCACTTTAACACTGTGGCCCTGTAGCTATCACGTTACATAACACAGGGCAAACTAACACATTAGTGTGTGTAGTGTGTGTGGTGATGTGTGTCTGTGTGTGTGTACATGCACCTCTAAATGAGGGTTAAGGCACTATCATGGTCTGTTTCAGCTTGGAATCAGACAAATAATCTGCCTGACCTTCTAGTGGTTGCACACAGACACTGATTCTGAACACACACACACACACACACACACACACACACACACACACACACACACACACACACACACACACACACACACACATATACAAGAAAAATTGTTCTTGGCTAAGCATTCGAGAGGTTGTCCTTCTCTGTCTCCTTTTCTTTTCCCCATCTAATAAATCTCCTCTTATTATTATTATTATTATTATTATTAGTAGTAGTAGTAGTAGTAGTAGTATTTATATTATTATGTTACGTAATATATGGTCTTTAATTTAAAATACTGTGAATTATTTTTGGATGCAGCAGGTTTAAATGTTTGAATATATATAAAATAAAATAAATAAAAATATACTTAAATAACAACAACAACAAAACAACAACATTATTATGCTATAATTATCTACTATTATTGTTCTTAGTTGTGTAAGACTAAAATCCCTGTTTCTAATCTAAGTTTTTAAGTAGTGCATTGTATTTAGATATTGCTGTAAAAAAAACTTTTACAGTTTATGTACTCTTCAGGTATAAATACACATATATAAGCAAAAGCGTCATCACCGCCCGGGCGCACAAGAAAGACAGTGGGCACAGTTGTCACATGCGTTTAAAGGGGAAATACCAGACTTTTATGAAATAATATATTGTATTACTAAATACTAAATAATATATTGTATTAGACTAAATAATATATTGTATTACTAAATACTAAATAATATATTGTATTAGACTTTTATGAAATAATATATTGTATTATTATATATAATTATATATAACTAAGGCAGTTATTAGCCACTTTTTATCATAAGTTTAAGGTCTTGCCACGGTTGCACCATTTGAGATATGAAGAATCTCTTTGCTATTTTACATCCTCAGTGTCTTGAGATCATATTGGTCCAATTTGGTCACAGTCGTCTAAATCCCCTAGGAGGAGTATATCAAAATCCATTGCAAACAACCCAACTGACATCCTGTTCAGGGAAAGTTGTTCAGCTCAATGTGAGCTAAATATGTGACGGGTTTCATATGTATATGTGCAAGTTTATATATATGTGCCACATCCAGGGCCCAGTCCCTCAGGTGTCCTAATGGCAGCAGATTCCAACCTGTGTGGAGATTTTCATAACTTTTTGAGCATGTTATAAGTTATATTTATTACATATAAAAAAAAAAGGAAGAGATGCTTTACTATGACAGGCCACAAAGCGCCTGAAATATAAAATTTAAAAACTGATTGTTTATTTAATAACCTCAGCAGCAACCTCATTCCCCCTCTCGTCTGTTCCAACCACTCAGCATCACCAGCATCACCAGTATACTAATCAAGGGCCTAATCATCTGTCATTATCTGCGCCTGTTTCTCACTGGTTCATGACTTAAGTTAGATGTTTTCTATTTTGGAATTATTCATATGTCATATGTTGTCGCTTAACAAACATAAATCATTTCAAGACTTCTGCACAGTAATGTACAACAAAAACCTTAAAGATATTAAGTTGTTCCGTATATCAAGTAGAACACTTTTAATAAGCTAAAGCACCTCAACTTTGCTGAATATTGTTCTAAGCATATATGATGCTCTATTTTTTCTTCCTTATTCTAATAATGTGCTCTCTCTTATGTACTGTATATGTTGCACAGAAGTCTGAATCCCCAGGAATTTTTATTTATATGAAATGTAATATTTTATTTTTATTTCAGACCCAAGATAACTTAGAAACTAACAATAGAACAGCAAACAGAACCAGACCTCTTCCAGGTTAAATAAAGTCACTAGTCTGTATGAATCGGGCCAAAACAATCAGTGCCTTAAAGAAGGAAATGATTCCATCATAACATCATAACAATTCTGATAAATTAAGTAATATTCAATGTGGCGTGATGTCAGAGGCCGCCCTGTATTGTATGATCGGTTTCCACCACCAAATCTTAATATCCTCTTATTATTTTCATATAACAGCAGGGTCTGGTGAAATAAACAATAACAATAAATGAAATATTATTTATAAATAATTGACACTTTGCATACTTTATCAGTTTATAGTTACACTTAGCCTCACTGCTTTATCTGTATAAAGCACCATTGCAATACAAGAAGTGTGCGGTTTAAGTGCATTTTTATATCTCAGATGCATTTTATATTCCATGTTATATATGTACTGTTTCCTATTTTATTTTTATTCTGTTTTTAATCACCATTTGGACTGATACATGATGTATGTTGTGTTTATTTAATAACAATAAAAAGTCTGTCCATCTAATCTAATCTGCCTATCTAAAATCCACAGAAGTTAGTTTTTGTTATTAACTAAAATGAAGGTCTTCTCTCTCTCTCTCTCTCTCTCTCTCTCAAGACGTTATCATGCTAGGAAAGCTGATGTGATGTCTCTGTGTGAGTTACTATAGAAGCAATAACATATTAGAACTAATATAAACTTGTCACAGCTGTAGCTACTTTCTGAGCTTTGCTGTTATACGGAAATAATGCACACCTTCTGACCAACCAGATTAGAGAATCCGTAAGTCATATTAGCCAACATACTCACGGTTTCTGAGGAAACAGGATATTTCTGAAAGAATTCATCACCTGATCCACGTAGACGCTCATGTCACATTCAGAAAAAAAAGAATAGTCCTACATAACTAATGAGATGTGTGTAACATTAAAGAATGAAAAATGGAAAATGAAAAAAGAATGAAAAATTTCCCTCAGTATGAGAAGGTGAAAGAACAATTCTATTGATCTGTGTTTTCATTATCTGAAAGGTCGTCTCTCTGAGAGAGGTAACACACCCCCCTAATACACAGAAATCCATCAGCCGTTTGAGTAATTATTCAAATAAGGTGTAGACAATGCAAATAAATTGGCCGCTGTAAGCATTGATTTCAATGAATTCAGATCACACAGTGTTACTCAAAATGCAAGCCACACACACACACACACACACACACACACACATGCGCGCACACTATATATATATATATATATATAGAGAGAGAGAGAGAGAGACAGAGAGAGAGAGAGAGAGAGAGAGAGAGATACACTATATTGATAAAAGTATCTCTCGCCTGCCTTCACATGCATATGAACTTGAGTAACATTGAATTCTTAATCCATGGGGTTTACTATGATGTTGGCCCACCCTTTGCAGCTATAACAGCTTCAAAACGTTCCTCAAGGTTTAGGAGTGTGTTTATGGAAATGTTTGTCCATTCTTCCTAAAGCACATTTGTGAGGTCAGACACTGATGTTGGACAAGTGAATAAATACAATTTATAAAGTAAGTCAGTAAAGTACAGTAAGTAAGTAAGTAAGTAAGTAAGGTCAGTAAGTAAAGTAAAGAAGTAGGTACAGTAAGTAGGTCATTGAGTAAAGTAAAGAATTAAGTAATTAAGTAAATTAAGTAACATAAGAAAGTAAGTTAAGTAAGTAAACAAGCAAGTAGGTAAAGTAAGTTAATTAAGATAATTTAGTAAGTAAAGTACGTAGGTAAAGTATGGCATGTAAGTAAATACTGTAAGTAAAGTACAGTAAGTAAAGTGAAGTAAGTAAGTAAGCAAGAAAGTAAGTAAATAAAGTAAGTACATCAGCTAAGTAAAGTAAGTACGTACATAAGTAAGTAAAATAACTAAAGTGAATGGGAAAGTAAAGTACAGTAAGTAGAAAAGGGAAGCAAGTAAAGTAATGTAGTAAATGAATTAAGTAAGCAAAGTAAGTAAGCAATTAAGTAAGTTAATTATGTGAGTGTAAGTAAGTATGTGAGTGGAGTAATTAAATTAAATTAAGTAAGTAAGTAAAGTACAACATGTAGGTAAAGTACAGTAAGTCATGTAAGTAAGTAAAGCGAGTAAAGTTAAGTAAGTAAAGTGTCAGGAACTAACCTCAGGAGACCAGAAAGACTCGGCTTTAGCAGTTAGCCCTGTAGCGTGAATGGTAAACCCAAA
>JAQMYK010000023.1:5487923-5502068 GCA_030014345.1 Clarias buthupogon | reverse complement strand
CTATCTATCTATCTATCTATCTATCTATCTATCTATCTATCTATCTATCTATTTTGAACTTTCCACTGACAGAATAGACCATTCTGTTAGACCAAAATATATATATATATATAATATATATGTTCAAAGGAGATTAATGCTTTTTTGGATGCCTTCAGCATTCCTTTAAAATGTAGAAAGAAATTAAAATCAGGAACGATCATGGAGTTAGAAAGTGACCCCAAACTTTTGAACGGTAGTGTATATATCGAATGGTCCACCGTGGCAACTCCACGATGGGTAAGACCATCAACAAGAAGGAAATAAGTGTAAATATGTAATGTACTTGCAGCGGTTGTTTTAACCTTCATTGACAAAAAACATAATGATGGTCAACGATTTCATCAGCCAGTTTCTTAAAGGGCAAAAAAAAAATCAACTTCACGATTGATGTACATATGTATATGTACTGTACATGTACAGTGTTTACTATTATTATTATTATTATTATTATTATTATTATTATGAAAAAGAAATATAATAAAATCTAAGTATTTTTTATCGAGGACAAAAATGCCATATTAAAAGTATTTTAATTTTGTCATTTAACCACTTATTGCACACACCAAAGTTAGCACAGCAGCATGTGGGAAATGATGAAATCACATACACTCAATCAAAAAAGTGGCATATACTGTAATGAGGTAAACAAATTTCAAAAGACTTGTAATTGTACTGATTTGAATCTAAATGTTTGTTTATTTATGATAAAACTTATACATTTATAAAACTTATAAATGATAATGTTTATTCATACAACATGTTCATGATAATGCATATATTCATATAATATGTTCATGATAACTGGGTGATGAGGACACCAACAGCACTTTATAGTGGTGATAACCCCACTATCAAATCCAAGACAAGTTTAAACCAGGAGTATGTGAAACATATTCAAAACCAAGTCATAATGGGGTTAAGGGCAAGTCAAGCTCAAGCATAAATAAAAGCCAGGATTGAGTCAAGATTGAACTTTAGAGTTTAGAAAGTTCTTATTGTCAATTTTGCCAGTCAGACTTATGAAACAGTATTCTCCAGCACCTTGGTATAACATCCATCCATCTATTCATCTATTACCTGAATCTCCAATTCTGTGTACGGTCAAAGGGAGCCTGGAGCACATCCCATGGAACTTAGAGCACAAGTTAGGGTACACCCTTGATGCACCTATCTCCGGGCACAATAAAAGAAAAACATGTAGCGCATAATTTGAGGCAGGCAAAGTGGCAGTGAGCAAATCACAATACAATAAAAAACAGAACAATAAATGCAAACAATGGGATAATGCAACAACTGCAACACAGGTCGTAATCATCACAAGCAGCAGAAATCACTGATTTATAGAGAACATAGAGAGCACAAGCCCATTTTTTTTCCAAGCCCAAGACTTTGTCATCTACTTGGCTTAATTTTGCATTGCACAAAAGGCAATGATTAGGCTGTTTTCTAGAAGAAGGAATTAGTTCTTGTCAAACATTGGGTTGAAACCAAGACTACATTCAGCATGACCAATGCTCGAGACTGAGACTAATTCTAAATTGAAATGCCAGTATGACTGAGACAAATATAAAATGTCCAAACTCCTGAGTTGAGGATGGTTCTGAGATGTTTGTTTTGCTAACATTTACTTGACACTATGTTTCTACATCCCTAATATTTACTTTAGCGTTTGTTTTCGTAAAACACAAAAAAGAACATCCCTCTCTTTTTTGCCACAGGGTGGAACGTCTTCCTGAATTAGGCGCTCGTGTTGACCCCTGTTCCCACCACCTCGATCCCATCACTTCCCCCCTTGTACACCCCAACCCTCTTCCTTTCTTCTCAGTTTACCGGAAGCATCTGAGCTACGATGACGACTTCGCCATCGTCGCCAACTCTTCCCCTATCACCTCACCTAAATATAGGTTTGGATCAGGCATTCCAGGCATACTCCTAGTCTGACCCCCCTGACCCTGATCTCAACCAATATCTCTTTGATGAACGACGGAACAAAGCCTTTAAACTCTTAAAAGATATTCTAGAACACTCTAGAATGGAATTCTACATCTGAGCCTTCTGACAGCACCGTTCTTCTCAGGGTCAGACAAGAGCTTGTCAAGCCAGCTGTTAACACCCTGCTTCCTGTGGCCAGAGTATAATAGGTCTCTAAAACAGGAATGCATGCGTCCTCTGGCTGCCATCTCACGTTTTGCTATGTGACAAGTGCTTAAACTCGCACCGGATGGCTGTGTAAAACTTTTAACACCAAAGCTAGGTCACTTCTCTTTGGGCACACATTGTGTTTTTACAGTTCCCATGATTAGTCAACGCAGCAAGGGAAAACTTTTCACTGCAGGCCTTTTATTGATTTATGTCAGTAGCCATTAGGTCGACTTTACCCGCTCGGCTTTTTATGGGAACCTTCGAATGGCTGGAGCAGCAGTAACAGACCTGAGGTTATTAATTTGGTGATTAATTAGGAAAGTTTGTCTCTAGTAAAGTGGCAGCTCTTCTTTAAGCAGGCCTGTAAAATTTTACAAGAGGGTACAGCTGACCTCAAACTAAGAAATTCTTTTTCGACACAGACTGGTGCCCCATTGGAGCTCCTGGCTGTTGTTAATTTTATATCTGGCCAATAAAAAATGCAGAGCAGACAGGACCTGTGCATGTGTGTGTCTCTGTCCAGTGCTTTTCTGATAAAAAATTATGCACAAGACTTCCACTCAGGGGCGCTACTGGGAAAATCTTATCTCAGGTCCATCTGTTAGTGTCATTGAAAAACATCTAGAAAAATAGTTTGTCCTTAAAAGCCAGTCTGGGTTAGTACTAGTATTTTTTTAGTTAGGACTTTCCCAGGGCTTGGATCCATTGCCTGTGTTTGTACAGTGTTGTTGTATGTGTGGTGGCCTGGAAAAACCCTTCACATGGTAAAGTCTGTACAGTTTCAACAAAGCAGGCTCTTTTGCATGTATTTCAACAACATGCATTTTAAAGTAAAAAAGTAGAGGATGTCATTTTAAAGATCTAATCCCACATTGGCCTTTGTGTCATATCCAGAGATGAGAAGAAAAACACATAGGTTGTCTCTTCAGTTCCCATCAGTGGGAAAATACAGTAATCCTTGCCCTGTCTTGGACGAATGAAAATAAATAATTAGAAATTGAACAAAAACATCACTCTCTGCTCTTGTGTGGCGTAACGGAAGCGTGTTCGTCAATATCCTCCACAGATCTCAAGTTTGATTCCTACCGTCATCCGCAGTCAGGAGTCTGTAGAGCAGATTGGCATTGCACTCTCAGGTTGGTCGGGGTGGCATATTCATACTACAACTCACTGTGACCTCCCTCACACAGGTGGAAGGGCAGTGATCTCCTCCAAGAGTATAAACCTAATATTGCTTTAACAGGAAGTAAAAAAATGCAGCAATCAGCTGGCATCACATGGAAGCACGCTATCGTCCTCGCCTTCCCTGACTGGTCGTTGTCTTCTTGACGGGGAGTCACCTAACAGTGAGACGGATACAGGATTTGGCTACGACTAAATTAGGGAGAAAATCGGGGGATCCCCCTACACGCATACACACACAAGAAAAGACTCTTGTTAATTTGTATTTCATTTGAATTTCTTGTGGATGCAGGTTGTGTTATGTGTGAACACAACCTGTAAAACCAACCAGTGCACATGTCATCGGGAATTCTGGAGGTTAATGGCAGCTAAAGTGGAACGAAAACATGAACTGGACAGAAACGGACACATGCAATACCGTGAGAAGTTGACTGCACTATAAACGAGCTTCATAAAATATTCATTTTTTTTTATCTTCAGACTTTTATTTATTTTCAGTACGGATACATTTACATATTCATTGTTACTGTTGAATATTGTTACTTATTTGTCAATTTTGTAGTGGCATTATGTTTGTTCTATTTGTTGGTGCTGCTTTCTCTCTCTCCCTCTCTCTCTCTCTCTCTCTCTCTTGTTCTTTGTCTGTCGCTCTACCTCTCTCTCATTTTCCTGTGTATTTACAGAAAAGGCACTGTAGCATGAAGGGATGGAGGGACAGGAGGAGGAGGGGGACTCGTTGAGTCGACTTGATTACCGGCCTCCGGGAGCCCTTGCTGTGGAACCACTTAAAAGATAATGCCCCAAACGATGTTTTTTAAACTGTGGCCGGTGCAGAGCGCAGTTGAAACAATATGACTGATGTAAGGGAAATGAGAGCTGAATGGCCGTGTTTACAGGCCCTCAATGTTCACACATAAGCAGCAAATTCCAACATAAACATCCACTTAGGGCATGTAAATGCACCAGCTATTAATAACTTCTTTCATCTTTCACCCAGAGAGTGAACATGACCTTCAGTGCTCTCTCTCTCTCTCTCTCTCTCTCTCTCTCTCTCTCTCACTTTCTCTCTCGCTCTTTTTTTCAGTTTGTTTCTCTCGCTCCCTGTCTCTTTTTTTTTCTTTTTCTCTTTTTGTGTTCAACTTTATGGTTGTATCATTCTCTTGTGTGTATGTCTGTCTATCGCTTTTGTGTCTGAATATTTCTCTGCATATGTCTCTCTCTCACTATATTCCTCTGTCTCACTTTGTTCCTATTTGTTTGTCTTGCTCTCTCTCTCTCTCTCTCTCTCTCTCTCTCTGTTACTCTACCTACTGTATCTCATCCTTATCTTAGTCTTTGTGTCTTTAAATGTCTGTCTGTCTGTCTGTCTCTCTCTCTCTCTCTCGCTCACTCATTCTATAGTTCCATGGTATTGTCAAGACTAATTTGCTATTTCATCTAAATTAATGCAAATTTAAAAAAAAGTTTGATGTATAACCATAAAGTATCTAGATGAAATAAATTAAATTTGTTTTGGTGACCCCAGAAAAACCGACAGCAGACACTTTCTCTCTACCTGTTAATAAAGTCAGAGTGAGAGAGAGAGAGAGAGAGAGAGAGAGAATAAAAAGAGAGAGGGAGTATATGTTGTTCTCACTGGCCTTGACCTGGACAACCGCAAGTCATCTCGCTTTTATTCCTTTTACACACTCGGTGTGGCTCAGAGCTAAACGAATCGTGTCGACTCACGTCAGCTCCAGCGGGAGAGGAAAACGGGAAACAAGACCTCCATTTCCAGTTCAAGGGTTGTGTTATTGCAGAACTCGTGTAAATAATAGCCATATGCTGGCATACTATTTTTCATCAGCGGCTAAAGGATGTCCTTAGAAATAATAGAAAGCTAACAACTCTCCTTCTCTCTCTCTCTCTCTCTCTCTCTCTCTCTCCACATGCACACACATGCACACACACACAATACTTCCTCTCACTACAACCTCTCACTATTTTCTGTTTTCACCTAACCAAACCCTATACAGTTTTGAGTTCAGAGTGTGCATTTTAAGAACGTTATGAAAGCAATAAATTATTAAATTGAGATTTATATATTTATTTATTTATTTATTAGATGAATAAATCTGATTCAAAAGACATGTACTCATAGGTATGGATACTTTGGCAACCGTTGGTGTAAAAGAAATAAAATACTTCCACTTTAGGGTGGAATTAATAACTCTGTCATACACACACACAAACCCCCCTCATCACTAACCACCCGCCCTTTATAATACAGGGTGAAACCATCACTCATCACCTTCCTTACACCACTTTATCCTGTATTCAGGGTCGCGGGGACCTGGAGCCCAGGGCACGAGACCTTAGGGCACGAGGCGGGATACACCCTGGACAGGGTGCCAATCCATCGCAGGGCACACACATACACACACACACTACGGGCAATTTGGGAACACCAATTAGCCAAAACTGCATGTCTTTGGACTGTGGGAGGAAACCGGAGTACTCGGATGAAACCCACCAAGCATGGGGAGAACATACAAACTCCATGCACACAGAGACGGGAATCGAGCCTGGCTGGGAATCGAACCAGGACCCTGGAGGTGCAAGGCTCTACCCGTGATAACCATTATACACCACCATGTCACCTTGGGTGAAGTCATATTGGAAAATAAACTCAGAAATGGTTAAGAAACTTTAAAAAGATCAAAGGAACTTGTTTTAATAGGTATGAATATTAATCATATTTCATTCCATACAATTTTAGTTGTTTGATATCGTCTGATATCTTTTTTCATCATCTCTAAACTTATATAGTAATCTCTATATTTTAATCCACTATATTTAATTAGAACAGCTAAACCATTTTTTTTAAGGTTTGTACTTTAACTTATCCTTTACTGTGACTTTTTGTTATTGTATTTATTGTACTATATTATGCATGCTGCATTCTTGTTCATTGTTTCCTACAATTTTAACACTATATTCATTGCATGAATCTAATTAATTATTTTTTGCTTATTTTTGTTATTATTATGTAACTATTTTATATTACTACCTCTAATAATTATTATATTATTAGAATTTTTATTATTATATTTAATTACTATTAATTATTGTATTTTTTATACAATACTGAGCAAATTTCAGAATTCAAGCCACCCCACTAATTTTTATATATTTGCTTCAAAAGAGACAGACTTTCTTATTTTTTTTATGTAGTCTTGAGAAATTATTCTTCAGGCATAATAAAGGATTTTTTTGACTATCAATTTCGATCCAGTCCCTGACAGACAATTTCAGCAGATTCAGCTTGTTTGTTTGTTTGTTTGTTAAGCGACACAATGACCCATGAATCATTCAAACATAAAAAAAATCTAATTTAAGGCATGAACCAGTGATAAACAGGGAGAGATGAGGAGAGATGATCAGGCTGGTGATTAGTACAGTATATTGCTGATGGTGAATGCTAAGTGGTGGGAACAGACGAGAGGGGAAATGAGGTTGTTGCTGAGGCTGTTACATAAACAACCATTTTTAAATGGTTTCTTTGGGCACTTTTCAGTCTGTCGCAGTCACTATAACACTCGGATCTCTGGCACATGTAAAAGATGTGCTAATGTGCCATACAAACTTACCTTGCTTAGCCGACTATTACTGCCACTTTCATACTGCTGCTGCTGAAACTGATGTATAATTTATTTTTTTCTGCGTTACATTTTAATAAAAATTAAATAAAAATACAATATTCCCCAGCAGTTAGAGGGTGCCAAGTCCAAACTGTGGTTACTTTTTTTGAGCTTTAAACTGCAGCGTCTGTTTTTCATTTGGGAAAAGTGGTCGATCACTTGACTATGACTCAACTTACAAAGTTCCTCCTCATAAATTGAAACAGGATCATTTTCAAATTCATTTTATCGTTCAGGAATGTACAGTATATTTGGAATATACAGTCCTGCCAGTCCTGCAAGTAAGTTACATTAGCTAGATAGCTTGTTTATCACCAACTACAGGTAGATTTTATTTCTCTCACACAGGGGAAGAAAAAGGTGTCTTATATGTCCTTATTATCAATCTAAATTAATCTACTGCCAAATATATGATCTTGTTAAAACGGGGGTGCAGCAATTCAATACTGGGGCACATACCCCCGGAAAGGGGTGTGAAGTGTGTGATATAAACAAGGTTTTCTCTTTATAGAAAGACTGTCTCAGTGTTAAACCTTACAATCAGATCTATGTTCTTAAACCATAATAGACACTACCAGTCCTGTCACATGACCAGAAAGGGTATCATGTGACTCAAGAGTCTCCTCCCATTATTACGAGAGGTCTGCTACCACCAGTGCTGTGCTGTTTCAGGACACAGCTGGGGGACATCCATCATGAAACCTCATCCAGAGTCAATTTGTCAGATTTCTTTAGGACGAACTACTACAAGGTGCTTTCACAAAATGATGAGTCATGCTATTTACAGAAATGAGCAAGAAATAAAAAATAAAAAAAAAGTTATATTTTTGGATATGAAAGTGTTTGCTCATCAAGTTGAAGAGGTAATGTTGTCTTTGTTTCCACTCTGTGTGGGAAACTCTAATCTGAAAACAGACCAAAGGCGAGCCCATAGGGGAGCAGACTAGCTGACTTTCAGTTGAAAGATCGTATTCCTGTCAGTGGAGGAGAAGGATACAGCAACAGGGTGGGCGAGAGACATAGAAAGAGGGCGAGAGAGAAAGAGAGAAAGCGAGAGATCGTTGCTATCCCTTTCACAGGGTAGGATTTGGGGTCAGAGGCAACCGGGATCTCCCAGGGAAGGCCAACAACTGGCCATCACCCTGCTCGCATGTCCTCATCAATCATCTGGCTTTGTTGACCAAGCAACGTGATGTCACTATTCATTTCATGCATTCCACTGGCACAGGGCTCCACAGGGAAGCCTACAGCTCTCAGCGGGCATTTCCTGTCCTGCGGCATTCTGGGATAGGCCTGCTTCCTCCAAGAAGCTTGGTTGGTCCTTTTGGTTTGTTCAAGTCGCTTTTTTTTCATGGCTTTTTCATCGCTCGTTCATTTGTCATTGGCGCCTCGGTTGTTCTTTCCTTCACATTTGTTAGCGTTAGTATCCGTATTGTTGGTTTTTTTAATGCACCGCTGTGCCGGTCCCTGGGTGTATCAGCAGCTTTGGTAAAACGATCTTTTGATGAGTGTCTTTTAATAGCGTGGAAACAGCCTTTTGATCAGATCGCACGTTTTTGATGAGCGTGGAACGACGACGTAGCGTGCAATTACGATGAATGCAGCTCATTTTGAAAGAATGGTGTCAGCGCATCGACATGCTCCGGAAAAGTTGGTGGCTTCTCAAAAGGGGAGCTGGGAGGGAGGGGAACAAATAGGGGTGGGGTGGGCAGGGGGGTGTTCAAAGCTAATAAATGCCTCAGGACCTAAAGTGTCTGACTTTGATTGTAGTTTATTTTTAGTGATTATAAAAACCAGGCTGTTGATTTATTAGCGCTACATAAAAAAAGGGCCCAAGTTGCACAGGCGATAACTCAGTGTACACAGAGCAGGTTATTACTGCTGACTTTAATAGAGCTGTACTTACTGTCGATCGGCATTGCTTTTGTCTTTCATCTTTCTCCTTGCTTTGATTGTTTTTGTTTTATGATATGTCTACAGATCCAGAACCAGGTTTAATATTTGTCGTGCTCTTTCCTGCTTCTTTTCCCTGCTTGTCTCTCTATCTCTCCACACCTCCATCCAGCTTTGAGAGGCTTAGCAGGAGCTTAGCGTGTGGGTCAAACCACCCTTTGGCCTGCATCGTTCAGCCGTTTGAAGTTGTGCCAGGCAGGCAGAAACCCTGCGACTTGCCCAGATCGCCTGACAGGTATGGGGTACAGATGTGCCCGTCTGCTTGCTTCTTTCTCGAGCTTTCACCTTGTTATTATTCTATAGTTTGGTTCTGCATTCCTCACTCCCAGCCTGTGGTAGACACAGACCCTTCGATTTTATTGCTTACATATGTCCATGTCTCTCCCCCATAGCGCAGGGAGACAAAACACAGAGGAGCATGAGAGAGGGAAAAGCAAGGGGAGGAGAGGGCACAACCCGCCCCACCTTGAACTAATCGGGAAGGGGGCCGGAGAAGGTGCGGCAAGGCAGGTCCGTGCCAGTGGGGTTTCAATTTGTTAGGGCATAAACAGATACTAAAGGCAGAGTAATGGAGGAGTGATTTATCATGTCGGGTTAGTCACGACGCCCCCCTCCTGCAGCCAGGCCTGGGAATGCATTAGAGAGACATAAGATCACAGCTCATATAGAGCAAAAGCAAAAGTTTATCAGATGTTCATATGTCAAAGAATAAAAACGTGCTCATCTTCCTGCCGAGGGTCAAGCTTTCACTTTCATCTTGGATCTGGAAAAAAGTAGGCCATGTTAAATTGTATAAAAAGGCACATGAGTTGAACATGTAAGAAAATATGTCTTGAAATAAACGGATTATTTCTGTGCCGAGAAATCGTGTTTCAATTTGACTTTTTTTTTTTGCTGCCAGAGCACAGCTATTCCTTTGATCCCGCATGGGTTCTGCCTGCACATGGCCAACACATCTTTCAAAAGATAAAGGGGCAGAAATATGTTCCGTGATGATGTCATCTGGTGCTGAAGCGGCAGGCCGGGGAGTGAGACAAACTTTCACAGGAGAGGCTTGCTCCTGTGTGTGTGTGTGTGTGTGTGTGTGTGTGTGTGTGTGTGTGTGTGTGTGTCTGTGTGTGTTGTGGCTGACTGATCTGTTTGCAAAATCAATTACAGATTGTCCAAACCCGGTTTCCCCTCTGTAGGAACTTAATCGTTCTGACCCCTGCTTAGGATCATTCAGATGAAGGTCTTAAATTTTCTTTTCTGTCCTTTTTTTTTTTTTTTTTCACTCTCTCACACACATACACACACTCTGCTCTGGCCAGGCTCCTCTCTAGCACTTCGATACATTCGTGCACTCCTTACAATTCAGCAGAGAGTCATTTATCATCATTTGCCTGTGTATCTGTCCCTTTGATCAGCTCCTGGACTTTATACAGTACATCTGCTCTGCATTTAGCTTCCCGGTACACTGCAGCTCAAAAGCTATTACCTGGCATAACAAAGGAACAGTTTTATTGGAGACTTTGTACCTCGGGTAAATCCCGCATCCTCCTTGGATGTAACGGCCCACGAAACTGGAGGATTCCCATGATCCAGATGGGGAAGTCATCATTTTTATGTCTCGTTTCTGCTTCGAAATGTTATTTTTTTAAAGGATTAAGTAATACCTTCCTGAGCGTGTGTTTTATTTGGTAGAACTCCATTAATTGCACTCATTTATCATTTTCGACGCTAATAGAGAAATAACATTTCATCCTGAGAAATTGTCGTAGTGCAAACAGTGTGATGCAACGTTTAAATCATCCCTCCGACCGAGAATCAACCACTTGAAAGTGTGTGCGTGAGCATAAGTGTGTGTGCACGATCCCGCTAACCCTCTCCGACTCCGCTGCGCCTCCGTGCCGCTAATCAGATCTAATCAGAAGTGAAATGCGTTTTTCTAAGGAAGTAGCTGGAAAATTTCACAATCTGCATTTTCTCAGACCAAACTGATTAGAGAAACATTAACCTCCCCTCTCAGTCACTTCCAATCTACCTTTCATCTGTCTCGCCAATCACCTAATTATTTAGGCAATGACCTGGGGATGCAGTTCCACCAAAAGATGAAATGCATGCCATGAAGTTTTCTCGCTCCCATTTTCCCACCATGTTTCTGCCTATGGACAGTACTCCTTACAGAGCAAATGAGGATAATTGAGGTGTGTGTGTGTGTGTGTGTGTGTGTGTGTGCAGCCCACAACTCAGCGGTCTATAGGGAGTGTGAAAGTGGTTGAGTCCTGTTATTGCAGAGGTCATGATTACAGTAGGGCTTCTGAGAGTCAGGCAGTTTCACTGCAGCCTTTAGATTGAGTATCGACTAGCTGTCATAGCAATAAAAAGGCATCAGTTGAGAGTTGCCAAATATGCGAGCTCCACCGATACAAAAGGTCACATTGTAAGTAAGAGGTTAAATATACCTTCCAAGTCAATAACCTCACATTTAAAACTTTATTATTTTATATGTCCACCACCAGTTTGGACAAAAAGTTTAGACACACCTGCTCAGACAAGGTTATCTTCAATTTTTGTCAATTGAATTCGACTACTTTAGAATTAGCTTTAAGACACCAATGACAGGCAGATCTTTGAACAACACCACCGCCAAACTTTTCACTAAGGTGCAACAACCTTGAATGCTAGAAAGACATCACATAAAAACCATCCACACTATTACTGTTATTTTTGTTCTGATTTATGAGTATAAAGCTATTTGGTAGCTATTTAAAATACTTAAAAATAAAATATTGTGAGGTAATAAAAATGATGGAGCTGTTTCAGGATGCTAAATTTGATATGATATAGTCTGTTTGTGGATGGGAATAGCATTGATAAAGGAAATAACCTGATTTAACTTTATAAGGGGTGTTCAAGTCAAACTGGTGAAATTTCTCATGAATGAAGGTATACAGGCATCGAGCACAGTAAAGTGTTGAGACACTTAGCCAGAGCAAAATATTTTAAATAAGGTAAATGTTTTAAAGAAAGGCATGTCCTTGGATGATGATCCTGGCCGAGGTAGCTTGGAGGCCATTGCAGTCATCCTGGTTTGATTACCAAAGGTATTCTGTTTTTGCACTCGCTCATTACAGGAACTCAACTGGAACTCAACATCCCCCATATAGTCCTGATCTTGCTCAAGGTGCTCCAGTCCAATCATGGCTCTGACCAACTGAGAAAACTTTCTACATTGATGCTATGCAAGCACTAGAGAAAAACTGGGATTGGTGCTTTACTGTAACAGGGGATTGTATAGCGTAACAAAGTGATTTTTCAACTTTTGTAACTGTGTTATGATATTCAGCACAATCAAAAGTCCCAGTTTGTCTTCAGCACCCCTCATAAAACATTAAAGTTAACTCCAATTTAGTGTCTTCATGAAATATTAATCACTGGCAAATTGGTGTGGTAGAAAAGGATTGTGGGACTACTTACTACAGACTAGTAGGAAAGATCACACTGTTGGGGAAATAAATAAAAACTGAGGCAGTGTAGATTAGTCCAATTTAATCCAAATCTCTTAATTATACATAAAAATACTAAAATTTGCATCACATTACTTCAGTAAATATAGCATTACTCTCAGCAATACTTCTGCATATTCTATACTGTATATGTTCCAGAAGAAAGACATAGATATAGAGGGAGAAACAGGAATATATGGAGAAAGAGTATTTGGGTCAGGGGAAAGGCGAAGCTTTGAACCTGCCGCCGGGTTTCAGTCCCTTCGGCCAACCAGACGATAAGAACCCTTAGACCAGACTAAGGGAGTGGCATTTTTTTCATCTCTCCTTTTTTCATACGTCGCACTCTGTTATCATCAGTCATGTCACTGTGTATATTTGTACCTGCAAACATAGCAGGGGCTTTAGCTTTAAGGTGCAGGCAACATTGCACAGATGAACCTGAGGCCAGCTTCCTAAATCCCATTGGCTCACAGGAACTTCCACTAGAGCTCAACAAGCTGATATGGTCATGGCCATCAGGAGCAAAACGATCTCACACACACACACACACACACACACACACACACACACACACACACACACACACACACACACACACACACACACCTGCCTAGATGTGGACTCTTGAAGTCATAAACATGTCAGGGTTTCATTTGCCATTTGATGGGTTTATAAGTGTCGAGCTTTACAATCCTGAAGCAGAACACGTGTCTGAGATTCACTTTGACTTGCTTCAATACAGAATGATGTCTCAACACTATATCATAGAGTACATTATTCTCTGGAATATAAAAGGTTTGACTGCAGAACAATAGTTTTGTTGTTGTTGTTGTTTTGTTTTATTTTTTGACTACACAAAGTGACAACTACAATTTAAATCTGAAAGCCGATGCCTATCACTTGTTTTAGAAGCTTTGAAATTACACATTTTTTGCAAAATGAGACAATGAACAACTGCATCATGTACAAAACATGATATGTCCACGAAGAACCAATAGCATCACTTCTACACTACCAGCTGATGGTAAAGTGGCTGCGGTGAATGAGCAACGTAAAGTTGTTTTGGAAAATCTGGAAGCCAAGAAAAGACTTATAGCCTGTTACTGCCCAGGCAATGATGTCATTGATGATTGATGTCCAAAACAACTTCAGTACTGATTACTGATGTGAAACTGAAACTGGTAGAGGCTAATCATGGCATTTGTAAAAAAAAAAAAAAAAAAAAAAAAAAAATGTGCTTTTACTTTTGGTTAAATTAGCAAAAGTTTTGTCATTTTTTTTTGTAATTTAAGAATGTTTTTGTGAGCACCAAACCTCAACACTTTTTTCCTTGTTTAAATTTTCTGCCAATATGATTTACTACAAAGACACATCCAACATATTATATATACTAAATTGCATATTTATATTGCCACAAACACAACTGCAGGCACTGTGACAAGACCGTAGCAGGTGGATTTATAGTGTTTTGCAAAATTATACAAAATTCCCACTGATATAGCCCAAACTATTTTGACATAAAATTTAAGAATTTGTGCTTTTGTGGCACCATTTTGTTTCATGATTTATTACTATTATTATTATTATTATTATTATTATTATTATTATTATTATTATTGCCTATCTGAACCTGTTTATCTGTTTATCCCAATTCA
>JAQMYK010000023.1:5355244-5365973 GCA_030014345.1 Clarias buthupogon | reverse complement strand
CACACACACACACACACACACACACACACACACACACACACACACACACACACACACACACACACACACAGCAAACAAGCTCCCCCTCCAGACACAGCAGTGGCCCACTGACCACACAATTGGTTCGACACAGACCTATTATTCATTACGGTCTTCCCCCATGATGTGTGTGTGTTTATCAGTGAGTTTAACAGACTGCCTGTTTGTCTTTAGGCTCTGAAATAGCCATTGGCTGTCTTTAAACACACGGCCTGGTGACACATCACCGACAGACCTGGTAAGATTGATCAGAAAAATGGAGACTGTATAGGGTCATGCAACTTAAACAGGAAGCGACTGGAAGCTCGATAAGGAAATCTATATGGACTTAAGTGGAAGTCTTTTTCTTTCTTAATCTTTTTTCATGGTTTTAAATATGACTTTTAAAGGTGTTTTATGGATCTTTGTGAACGCTAATGACTAGTGGTAGGACATGACATGTTGTAGATACGGGAAGTTGTAGAAAACTGTTAGCTAGGATGAGCATCATTTCAGTAACTGGTTGTAAAACAGCGACATTATACGAAGAAAGGAAAAGGAAAACAGAAAATTGTGACACTGTGACTTTGACATATTAATGGACCGAAGATGATAATTAGATATTATTGGAGAAGGTGTGTAAATCAAACATAGGCCAAGGATAAATACTTGGTGGATGAATTCTGGCAGTCATAAAAAAAAATTAAAAAATATAATTAAAAAAACACACACACAAAAAGCAATTATGCATAGATTTAAAAAAGATATAAAGATGCATGAAAAGATGTTTGTCTTTTTTAAACTTTATATGTTTTCTAAGTTTTTTAAAAGGCTATGTGCCACTGTCAGCCATGTTGGACTGGAAGAGCAACAGTTTAATGGAGTGATGCCGTGACCAAGTTTGGGGTGTGTTGAAGAGGATTCACTCGTTACATAAACTTTTACTACAAACTAATCATTTATAGGGCATTCATTAACAATGCACTTGGACACACCTTCTAATTCCATAGTCTTAGCTGAATTCTTATTTCTTTCTACATTGCATAATGCTGAATGCATCCAAAATATGCAATAATGAGAGTTTGAGATGTATCTGCTACTTATAGCTATGTACAGCCTTCATAACGCCTCTAATCTGAAGTGCTGACTCTAAATGAACTTCTCCTCTGCAGCAGAGGTAAGTTTTGGTCTTGCTTTCCTGGGAAGGTCTTCATGAGAGACAGTTTCATCATGGTGCTTGATGGATTTCGCAAATGCACTTGATATAATACTGTTCCTGCAACAGCTGACCTTCATGTCCTAAAATAACCGTTTTGTTGTTGTTGTTGTTTACTTAATTATCTAATGCCATATGTGTTATTTCATATTATGTTTTTAAAAATCCGGTATTGTTCTAGGTTATAGAAAATAAATCCAAACTTGTGCCCAAACTTTTGATTCTTTGTATGGTTCTTCACCTGTCTAGGATAATATTTTTCACCAAAAAAAATTGTATATATACTGTATATTAAAAAAAAAATACAGATAAAATTAAATGCAGATTTATTTCAACATAAAAATGTGAACAATTCTACAAATATTGTTTTTTTCCCCTTGGAAAGCACTGATACTGGCACTGATGCAGTTACCAAATATGGTTTGTAGCACCATTTAACATCAAGGAAGTGTGAATACTGTAAATAAAGGGGTCAAACAAAGGCAGGCATTTTAGAAAATAAATATAATATTTATAAAAGAAATAAATAATGAGTAACACACTGTAATTCAGCATGGGTGAAACAGCTTTCTTTCACTGTGTGTGTGTGTGTGTGTGTGTGTGTGTGTGTGTGTGTGTGTGTGTGTGTGTGTGTGTGTGTGTGTGTGTGTGTTCCATAGGGAGTGCACTGGGCTATCCCTAGAGATGTGAATGGGTATGCATGTGTGCATGTCTTTGTGTGTATGTGTGTGAGAGAGAGAAAGCGCACAGGGAGTCCTTTTTTAACATCACATATTAAAGCCCTCTCTCGCTCTTCCTGAGGCCCAAAAACTCAGTCAACAGCTGCTTTGGCTGATATTTTATTAATGATGTAGTTTTAATTAGTTTAATTACACACAGGCTCTCCTTTATGCATAATTTCTCCCTGTTTAATGGAAAACAACAATGAAAATATATATATATATTTATATAAAGAGAGAAAGCCGACTGAGCCGTGCATGTTCCGTTGGTGGGGATTTTTTTTTAACCGCTCCAAAACAGGGCATTAATAAGGTCATAGAATACTTAATAACAGTCATAATTTGTGATAAAGGACCGATGTGGGATTAATACCGGTTCTAATCGATGGTTAGGAGCGGAATAAAGGATAGAGGTATATCATTTGCGAAAGAGGAAAAAAAAAACATATCACGTTATTGTAAACAGCTTCTGTGTGTGTTCGCAAACAGCTGTTCACAGAATGGTCCGGCTGCTTGAAACCTAATAGGTGAAGAAACCGGGAGCTATCAGTGGATCTGCACGCACACTCGGGTCTCCAGCGGCGTGTGGAGAATGCAGAGAGGACAGTGCCGTGTTACACTAAAGAGCATGCACCCGAATGCCAAGATGGCACTGAGACCAAAAGCAAAAAAAAAAAAAGGGAGCCTAGGTCTTTATTAAGAGTGCAACCTTAGACAGGGCCGGGTCTATAACCATGAGCATTTATTGGGACGCCACAATGGTTAGTCAGCAGCAACTCAATCTGTCTTGCTCTCTTTTTGGCTCTCTCTCTTTACTCACACACACACACACACACACACACACGCGCTCACATAATGACTTACAACAGAGAGCAGGCAAAAAAAAAGGAGCGGTATTAGTATTAGTATTAGTATTAGAAAGCTGAATGCTAGGACTAAAAAAAAAAATAAAAAAATAAAAACCCTGCTCTTGTCGAAGAGCCACTCCAGATTATTTGCTCGCTATTAACAAGGAACAAATCAGGTCATGTGTGTGGAAGTAGAGATGTTGCTCGGGCAGGCAGACTTGCTGAAAATGATGACAGGAAAGGTAAATGAGATCCAGGAAACCTAATCTAAGACTGAATCAATATGGTGGCTCCTCATTATCTGAGAATGGCCTGCTCCTGTGTATGTGTGTGTGTGTAAGAGAGAGAGAGAGTAAGGAATGCTCTTGCACACATACCGCTCCTATTCTGGGGTTCTGGAAACTGTCTGCCTCCAGGACTCATTACTGCCTGCTTTCACCCACACGCCGACACAAACACACTGACACACACACACATACACACACACACAAGCGTGCACACAATCACACACTCGGAAAAAAACACACTGACCGGCCGAGCGGTTCGAGAGTCACCAAAAGCGCCTAAATTTACTCCAGCAAATTTACTCCCTCCACCTGGCTGGAGATATCACTCAGTGCTCAGGACAGTTCCAGGAGACAATCCCTGCCTTCAAATCTCTTACAAACCGGTGTTTTCTCTCGCAGCCAGTCAATAACAATAGCATTAGCGTTAGCGCTGGCGATTAGCAGAGGCGAAAGGCGCTCTTTTCATAATGCGACGTGAAAAAACGGGGGTAACTGGATCGCACGCGCTGCCCACTCTTATATCCCATAATCCTCGCTGGCGGGACTGTCGAAACCATCTTAGCTTCCCGAACAAGTTGAAGTCTAGGGTTACAGCGTCCAAATGCATGTGCGTGCATATGTGTGTGCGTCTGTGGGTCGGTGTGAGTGGCTGTCTGGCGTGTGTATATGTTTCCCCATCAGCAGAAAGGGCACGATAATGGAATGATAATGTTGTTTCACTAAATAGCTCCCTCAAAGGTCAGTTATTGAGTGTCCCGGATGATACGGCCCACTCTCAGAAATCCTGATGGCGGATAAGCGCATCACGTAGGCATCCGGCTGGAATGTCATCTTATGTCAAGCGTGGCACATGCATGCCATAGCGGCAGCCATTAGCGCTCGAACTGACACACGTGCGCTTTATGCTAAGAATATGAGCGCTGTCGACAGGAGTGTTGCTATGCCAGAAACTCAAAATAAATCATCCGGGTGCTATAAAATTGACGAGGGGGGGGGGGGGTGTATTAACATGCATAAATATGCGCTACCAATGCGTATTGTGTCAGGATTTTCAAAAAAGCAGGGTATTACTTTCTTACTTTGGTGTCTTCGTTGCATCATTTTCATATTCATTTTGACATCCAAAAATAAAAATGGAATCGTTCGAAAGCAAATACAGACCGAAAATGCTTCTTGTTAATGCTATAGCAGCTACTAATTACGGAGATAAATAAAGTCGACCTCTAGCATAAAGCTCTATTAATATTTAACGATAATTAAGAATATGTACACATGCAATATCAATTATTTACATCCGCATTGATGTATTGACCTCCCAAGGGAAAAGCTTGGATATGATCAATCAAAGGACGAGAGAGGCTTAGAGAGAGAGAGAGAGAGAGAGAGAGAGAGAAGGAGAGAGAGTGCCAACATTTTTGGTACTGGCTCTCACTCTGCCAGGCCTTTGGGACCTCCAGGCGCTCTTCAAATGGTTCAACATTAATAACACTATCTTTAATGCTTACACATTAGTGTTTGCAATAATTAATGTATGAGTGATCACCAATGTGGAAAAGAATTATCAATAATTATGAATAATGTACATGCATAATGAATGGGGTTTTGCCGGAGGGTGGAATCTGCCGTGGCTGCTCGTGTCCTGAACACAGAGACAAGGATCAAAACGCTGCCCGCGTGCTGTGCTAACCCAGCATCTGCCCCCCTTTCATCCAGCAGTGTGGCGGATTGGAGCCCGCTGATATACCCGTGCCATGTTTTAGCATTGTTAGCAGGGAGCGCTCAGGCTGGGGACGGCATCCTGGTGGCACGCATTAGCATTCTCAGTGTTTTTAGAGATGATAATCAGAGAGCACGTCTGAGCCATGCCGGTTTAGCTAGATTAACGTCTAACTCTGGCATCTAAATCATCTGCTGTTTATGTTGTCATTAAAGATTTTCCTTTTTATTCAATTATAGATGAAAAAAAATTTATCCTACAAGCTTATACATTATACAGTGAATGGGATGCTGTTGTTACAATGGTGAGCAAAATTCCTTAACAGCACATCCATGCATGGTTCATACTAATTGATGCATTTTAAGTTATCAGGTTAGCATTCCTATAGTAGCTTACTTACAACATACTTCTAAAGTTTAATATAATACTTATTTAAGCTTGAACTAGTGATATGGTTTTATCATAGATTTTCAAATATGGGTCACCAATTATGGGTTTATGCATTTTTATCAAGTTTCTCACTTCTGTCATCATATAATAATTATAATATAATAAATGCTTCCTCTATTTTATTCTGCTCATTAGAGACATGGTCGTAGACTTTTGTCTAAGATTGATGCAGTTTTTTTTATCAAATGATCCCAGTATAAAAATCCACCCATCCATCCATTTATCCATCCTCCATCCGTGCATCCTTCCTTTATACCACTTAGGGAACCTGGAGTCTGTTAGGGGACTAAAGTGGAGTTCACCCTGGATGAACTGCCAACACATTGCAGGGCACAAACACACACTCACACACTACAGGCAATTTGGAAAACACCAATCAGCTAACACCGCGTGTCTCTGGAGCATGGCAGGGAACCAGAGTACCTTGAGGAACCCCATCAAGCACAGCGAGAAGACATAAACTCCAATAAAAATAATATTAATAACATAATAACCGATAAACAAAATATTCCTGATGTCGATGAAAACTAAACTAACTGTAGATTCAAACTTAATATTAAATTTAACCCTGATAAACACAAATGCAGTACAATATATCCAGCTTTGCAGAACCACTACTTTGGATATTTTTAGACACTGGCACTTCTAAGCATATCCAAACTCATCTGTGACATTTATAGCTCCTGCCTTTGAAATTACTGCAAAGTAACAGCTCTGTTTTTAACATTTGGCGAGATAACGAGACAGCTTAATGGGGTATGAATGTAGCAGAGACCTTTCTGTCCTCTTTATCGCTGTATGTGCGGCGAAAAAACTGTACCTGGAGGTCTCTGAAAAATCTGTAGTCCATTGGTCCACTTTAGATTAGCCCACAGTGAGAGATCAAATGTGCAGGGCCGAGACATTATCTCCTCCTGACGGTGAGGGATGCACAGCACAGGAAAGTAGGGAACCCCGTAATGAGCAATTGGAGAAGGGCGTTTTTTTTTATTTTAACCATGGCACCTCTGGCCTGTCTGGCCTCCCAGGGCTGTGCAATCTCTCTGTGTCAACAGCGCTGGGAAAGGCTGATTCTATTAAGATTAAAGAAGTGGAGGGTAGGACGGAGAGTCACAGGGGCAAGTTTGATCATCGGGATTGGGTCATCGCCATTTGTTTTTCTCTCTCTTTCAAAATAGCGTAATGAAATGCTAAGATTTTGCTTGACTTTTGTTTTCAAACTTAAAGTCAGAGCAAATGCAGTCTGCTCTTTCATTTTAAGCGCCGAAGGCACAACCGAAAACGCATGCAAGTGAACGCACATGCAAACTAAATGACCGGAAAATAGAAACACATGATGCATGCATGATTGGGTGTTAGTGGTCTATATGATTTGTTTATTTCCAGCATTTATAGAAGATACCTTTAGATGGGGTTGTTTTTACAATATTAATGAGATGTTTTCCATCGTATGTATCACACCAGATACTGTAATAGAGTCTATTGGGATTGTTGTCAATCCTTAATTTAAACATGCTGTCATATTCCGATTTTCTTTTCATCGTTACTTCCTGGTTTGACCCTATTTCACGCCATGTTAGTCTTCTCATAAAGCTCATAATTCAGATTTTCCAACCTCATGCTGGAAAAAAATGCAAATAACCAAATAAGTCAATAGCTAGGTATTTTGTAGCATCAGTACTTCATAGGTGCTTTAAAGAAAATGCAGACAACATGGCTATATGTTATTAATGATATGCTATCATGAGGTGTTCATTATATAATCTATGTGACCAATATATAACATGCTTGCACCGGCATCATATTTCTATCAACATTTAACAACTTTCAACCTCTGCTGAAGTACATATCAACTTCTTCAGTTTCTCTTTTTTAATAATTTTTGAGCATTTTCTTGAGCACCATACCCAGTGGAAGTTAAACTTTAAATTTGATAAGCAGCCTCTCCTGCTTGTAATATTTCCCCAATCTGCCATGAGGACAAAGCAGCAACCTTTGACCTCCATGTTGACCCCGGGACAGCGCTACACCCAGTTTTAACCCACAGCTGGGTCTCGTTACGGGTTCCTGTAAAAAAGGCGGGCAGCCATTAGAGAGGCGTGGGTAGCTTATGAGAGAGGCCAAAGAGTACGAATTAACAACAAATAGAAGAATGCATGAAAAAAAAAAAACTAATGTGCTAAGCTGCTTATGGCTGTTGGTGACCTTAAACTACAGTTCAGAAGTTCGTCATGGGTGAGAAGTAAAGTCTAACGGGTTACAGTGGAATTTTAAAGGCAACTTTATGTGCATATACACAAGCAGAGACTGAGGATGAGTGCTAGGAGCTGTTAGACTATTAAAAGTCATTAGAATTGATTCGTGTTTCAATTTTTTTAGGTATTCTTGCAAATTTGATGTAAATGAGTGCACTCATCTAATAAAAGATGTTATGAGTGCATTCAAAACAGGTGGTGGCAACAATAACAAATAATAATAATAATAATAATAATAATAATAATAATAATAATAATATTAATAATAATAATAATAATAATAATATACACTACCTGGCCTGGTGTCTAATTCATGAGTGAAAATGATTCCTCATGCTCCCAGAGCCACTCTTTTACACTTTTAAATCCTGGAATATTCCTATGCCATCAGGGATGAAAAATCCTATAACTGTCATTAACCTGGTCATTCAGTACATTCAGGTAGTCAGCTGACTTCATCGCTTTATGCGCTTCCCTTCTTACACTGACACGACCATCGCTCTGGAATAGAGTCAATCTGGACTCATCAGACCACATGAACTTTTTCTCCTTGCCCCAAAGTATAATCTTTATGCTCTCTAGCAAAATGAATCCTTTTTTCCTGATTAATCCCTAGTAATTCCTCATAACATGTGTGCGTGTGGAAATGCGTCTACTTTCATTATTACACATAGCTGTGATTTCTGCCATCGTTTTTTCACACTGCAACTTCACCAAGCATTTAAGCGATCTCCGTTCATAATATTTTCTCACCACATATTGGGTTGGCCTTATCCTACCAGGTTTTAAGACTATGTTGACAGTCCTTGGCCCAATTCCAATAGTTTCAGCAGTTTCCTTAGTTGTTTTCTTTGCTTGATACAGTTCGATAATTTGACCCTTCTGAAGTGGGGCCAGGGGTAGCTCAGTGGTTAAGGCATTGGTCTACGGTTCGGAAGATCCCAGGATCCCAGGTTCAAACCCCACAACCACCAAGTTGCCACTGTTGGACCCTTGAGCAAGGCCCTTAACCCTCAACTGCTCAGATGTGTAATGAGATTTTATTTTATTATTATTTTTTTTTTAATGTAAGTCGCTCTGGATAAGAGCGTCTGCCAAATGCCTAAATGTAAATGTTTTGGCCAGGCAGTATACATGATGAACATCTTAAGAGATTTACGGTACAGAAACATTAAAATAATATATGTCTTACAAACCCTCAATTTGGATCAACGCACTGATTTTAAAGGCAACATTTTTGATGCACAATCAGTTATTAGCAATAATCCACACACACACAGACCAGAGGCAAAATCCCAAGCCTGGACAGTGCGAACCACTAAGCCACCATGCTGCCTTTTCCTCCATCATAAAGATGGTCGGTCCGGCTATATTAGCCCCAGCCCCAGGTGTGCATGGTGTCTTGTGGTGGCCTGGAGTATTCCCATATTATGTTAGTTGTTATTTCGGATATGCTCAAGATCTACTGTGACCCTGAATATAAGTCAAATGTATGATGAAGAAAATGTGATATATATATATATATAGAAAACAAACCGAGCTGAACTGAACACCGGCTAAGCTGCGCGTACACCTGGGAGCCGTTCAAAACTTGTTTGCATCAGTGGACTGCCAAGCAAAGCAAGTTTACATATTTTTATTTTTTTGCAAATTGTGCAAGATTTAGTGAAGACAGAACATCATGGGTCCCAGGAATGTTATCAAGGACGGTAGCAAGAAGAAAAAGGAGCCACTTTCCATTCCGTTTTTTAAATCAGCCGGTGCCAAGAGAAATCATAAATTAAGTTTAAGTGATGTTTAATGTCTATTTATTCCATATGTTACTTCATTTACATGCTTTTTTGAAATGTGTTAATTGTTTTTATATGCAAAAAATATGATTATAGTGTCGAAAATTTATAGTATTGGTAATATAATAGTGTGTCTGGAACGGATTATCTGCATTTACATTATTTCCTATGGGAAATGCGTTTCGCAATACAAATTTCCTAGTTAAGAACTCGCCTTCGGAATGGATTAAATTAGTATACCAAGTACCTAGGTACCGCTGTATAGATAGATAGATGGATGGGTAGATAGATATATAGATAGATGAAAACGTTTCAGGATTTAAAAATTTTATTTTCTCTGCTTGCTCTTAACATAGTGTTATATCAGAGTGGGTTTCACCAAATAAATAAATAAAAAACAACAACAATAATATTATTATTATTATTATTATTAATTGAATTTTTTTTGTAATATATAAAATGAGTAATACAGTTTCTTGGAGCACACATAATGAAGTGACTGAACTTGTGGTAAAAAAAAAAAATTTTAACGAAAAAAAAACGCAAAAACGAGGAACAAAATGACAAAAGAGCGTACAAATAAGAGATGGGTCTATTTGCTTAGGCCGTTGTGGGCGATTTCTTGGCACAGCTATCCGTTCCGCCCTCCTGGCATGAGACGCACCCTGAAGCCCACAGTAGGTACGGATCGCTTGAAAGAGCCCCTTTGATCTGAACAAAGCAAATCGGTAAAATGGCAAAGGGAATAATCACTTATTAGGACCTTTCATTCGGCGCTCGCCCTCCCTCATTACCAGCACTCCTGTTTGGCTTCGGGGGAACGCGGCCTCCCCAGCGCTCAGCAGGAAGCTCGGGACGACTTCATTGAAATCAAGATCCACCGTTTTTAATTTCCTCTAACTGATCTGCGGCCAATTCCTGCTTTAGATTTTGCATTGATTTTGTGCCACCCCCGCCTCGCACTCGTTCTCACCCCTCCACCTCTCGCTCTCGCTCTCTCTCTCTAATTACATCCTCACAGTTTAATAGAGGCTTGCTGTTAAACAAACAATTGATCCCCACTTAACACATGTAGCCACGTTGCTAAAACACGATTTGCCAATCCTGAAAAGCCAGCATAGGCAGAGTGAAGGGGTCCAAGTTTGAAATAAATAAATAAATAAATAAATGTTTTCATGTAGGTGATGCATAAAAAGTGATGCCTTTCTAATCTAATCAGGTGTAATTTAACTCTCTAATGATCGCTGAATTAAACACACACAACTGGCATGGGGCAGTCTGTGTGTATATGTATGAGTGTGTGTGTGTGTGTAAGAAAGAGAGAGAGAGAGAGAGAGAGAGTAGGTGAGTATGGGGGGGGGGGGGGGGGGGGGATGGGGGTGGCTAAAAGATTGCCTCATTTGCCTTTTTTAACTTCCCAGCACGTTTG
>JAQMYK010000023.1:5338928-5349074 GCA_030014345.1 Clarias buthupogon | reverse complement strand
CAATACTTCAAACAAAACGTACTTAAGTAAAAGTAAAATTACAGATTTTAAAAATTACTTTAAAAAGTAGAAATACATTTACATTTACATTTACATTTAGGCATTTGGCAGACGCTCTTATCCAGAGCGACTTACAAAAAATACACAAAAAAGCTACTCAATTACAGTAACGCGAGTAAATGTAATTCGTTACTTTCCACCTCTGATCTTTAATAATTATATTTACAAGCGGGATTCAAGGCAAACAGAGACTTGTGATGAAATTTCTAGTTAATAAAGGTGATTGGCAGGTACAGAAGACTTCAAGCACAGTGCAGTGGTCAGACTCTTAGCCACAGTGGCCGAGGTGGCTCAGAGTGGAACGCCTGATACTTGGCGCCAACTTGCGGAAGAGACGCATCTGTCTTTGGGAACTGTACACACAATCATTCACCAACACCACTTGCACATTGCAGGAACTCGGCTGGGAGTCATCACCACATCCTCCCTACAGTCCTGACCTCATTTCAAGCCATTTCCAAAAGTTTGGGTAATTATTGGAGTTCCTGGGAGGCCAGGCTTTCAGCCGTGAAGCAGGCAGTCCGATCATGACTCCAGCATACGGAGAAAACCTTCTACCTTGATGGTATACAAGCACTAGTGATGCATAAATGTAGCCTGGGATTATATAGAGAAATAAAGGGAGGTTTTACTCTCATAACTGTGTTCTGTTATTCTGCACAATCAAAAGTCCTGTTTGACTTGAACAACCCTTATACAGTTAATACTCTTGAACATCTATGAGCCTCTTTTTGTTCTCATTTTGTCACATTAAAGAGAATGTATAAACATTAGCACAAATAGCACAAATTCCTCTATCCTGATGACATTCATGAGTCCAGCGCTGAAACTGGAGACTCCTTCCACTCCTTTCCGGCCAAATTAGAATAGAAAGTTCAACAGTATTTTGAATGTAATATTTCTTAAGCATTAATTAGTGTAATCTACAGAATATTAGCAGATATTTTGAAAAATAAATGAGCAAAAATAAAAATACATGCAACACTGTGAGCCCCAACTGGCCAATGGTGTCCATGTATAACTAATTTCTGAAATCTGGAACATCCTGAGTCATACTTTAATTTCACCCCAAATTCTGCATCCTTTTTTTTCATTCTTTATTAAGTTTTACATCTTGTACATGACTAGAACAGCCTTTAAAAGAAGACACTCTTTCCACATCGTCCATCAACAGCCATCTTTTCCTTTTGTTTTTGTTCTGCTTAAGAAGGTCAAACTGCGGCAGATAAAAAATATAAGGTGTATATTTACAGTATATACTAATATATCAAGCACATAAGCATGGGCTTCATAAATTTCGGTGTTTAAAGTATGAAACAACATTCCATCATACTAGTCAATTATTTAAGACGCTCAAACTCTAACCTCGTCTTTGAAGATTAAAACCGCAGCGGATTCACACTTCATCAATAATATATATGACTGAAACCCCTCACTATGCTAGCTTTAGCATCTGACCCTTGCGGTTGATTACACAACACAATATCTATGAAACACAAAGGAAATTCTGATTCACTTTGGCCACCATGTTGACAGTGCAATTTCAACTTTTTATATATTTAGTGCTGCTACTTCTTCTTGTTCTTTTTTTTTTTTTGCATTCTTGTAGGTTTATTCCCCCCATTTGATTTGTGATCATAAGCGACAGCACAAACAGAAAGCGTGCAGTAGAAGCAGGTCAGATATTCACTCCAGAGCCTGGTGTTTTCAGCAATTCCTCTGTTCTAAAGCCCAAAGATGAACACTTGTAAAAAATTAATTTCTGCTTGTCCTGGATTTGTGTACTGATCAATGCATGAAGAAAAATAAAGCATTGCTTGTAATTTGCATGCATGTCATGTATTATTCATCCTGCCCTTTCAATTATTAAATGCATGTATTAATTTAGTCTATCATAGACAGTAACAAAAGCGCAGCAGCACTATGGCATGTACCGCCAGTCTTGGATTGTCACTAAACTAACAACAAGAGTCTCAAGAGAAAAATACAATGTTCCCTTTGAGAAAATTTACGTTTCACGTTTTGTTGTCCTATACAATTAATTTGAGATATGATTTAATAATCAATTTTTGGAGTTCTATTGAAACTATTTATGCATTTTCACCTTTTATAAGAAGCGTTGATGAAATATCTTGTGAATGAAGCTTAAAACCGATTGAAATTTACAGTAGTTCAATGGTGCAAATGTTTTAAAGAAGGCCGTATGTCCTTGAGTGATGATCCCAGCCAAGGTGGCTCAGAGACCACTGCAATCATTCCTGCAAAGACGCATCTGTCTGTAGGAACTGTACACACACCAACACCACTTGCACATTGTTAATGCCACAGTCCCATTCAGTTCAGACCTCACTCCAAACCATTCATGTTTAGACCATTAAAGGACTTCCTGGAAGGGCAGCGTTTCAGACATGAAGCAGGCAGTCTGTGATGATTGAATTGGCTGTGCTTTGCCAATACTCATTAGATTGATCAACACAGAGTCCAATGGGAAAGTCCAAGGAGATCAGTGCAGATCTGACAAATCATTAGGAGTCATTTCTAACCAACTGTCCACTTTGCCATGGTCTTGAAGAAAACCTGGAAGAAATATGGTAAGGCAATTCATTTGGATGTCAGGAATAACCCAGGAACTACTGAAGCACATGCCTGCCATGAACTGGAAGCTGCTGGAACTCAAGTAAGTTTTACATCGCCATGAAATAAAAGGCTGCCATCCAAGAAATAAGCCCTTGCTCCAAAAGCAAAAACTACAAGCTCAAGTAAATTTTGCAGCTGACCACATGGACAAAGGTCAACCCTAATTCTGGAGGAAAGTTTTAAGCAGATGTACTGTATGTTTGAGGACACTACCAAAGAATGCTGTGTTAGCTGAACAGCATGAAGGTGGTAGTGTCATAGTTCAGATTAGATAAATAGTTGAAATTTGGACAGAATTGAGTGTTCCAAGAGGATGATGTACTTGGATGCACATCAAAGCTGATTGTAGAATGGGTAAGGCAGGCCAATTAAAAGCTTTTGGAATAAAAACCCTATGAAATATTAGCGGGCTTAAGAATTCAGTCTGTGCCAGGAAACCAACAAATTTATTTGAAAATCACCTACTCTGTCAAAACAAATGTGGCCAAATATCCAGCTGGAATTCTGCCAGAAGATTGTTGACTGCTACCAAAGGAAACTTCTAAAGATGAAACTTTCTAAGGGACATTCAACCACATTTTCGGCTTTGCCATGGCATTCATATTCATGAGTATATGTTAACTACCTGCAACTCGAAACTGTATGATGTTATGGTTAAATGCAATTTTTATGATGTTATGGTTAAATGCAAAATTATGTACTCACATAATCACAAAAAACAAAAGAAAAAAAATTATGATCAGGTGAATTTGTTGTTGTTGTTGTTGTTTTCCTATATCAATCTTTTTCACCCAAGGTCTTTGGTCAAAACGCACATGCTAACTGGTAAAGTGTAACATGCCACATTTTTTGTTTTTTCTTATCTGCATTTCCTGATGTACTATAGATGTCTATCAGAGTTTCATACAAGCAGGTAGCAATGAGGAACTCTCTGTCTCAAAATGACTTCATGATATAATAAGTTTTCTCCATTTGCATTTTACATTTACATTCCACATGCATATATTCAAAGTAACATACAGATAAGGCAGTAAACAATGCAGATGATGGCAAAACTAGCAATGCACAAGTTGCTTTCCAGCAACAACAAAAAAACAAGTGAGATAATTCATGCAAGAAAATAATAAATCCACAAATGAGCATGAGTCATATACTTTCAAACAGTAATAAATGACCATTAAATGCTAGAAGGTGTTTGATTTCCACTTTTTTGGAACATGACTTCCTGTAAAGCCATATTTGAGAGGCAAAGCACAGCCATGCCAGGACACAGAGCTGGGGTAATTCTATCCACTACAGCTGCTATTCTTGGATTTATATCCAGATTGGCAACATCACCGGGGCAATTACAATACTCTATAATGACGGTAATACTTTACTTATGAGAGATTTTCATCAAGCTACATGACACTAATGTACATCTTTAATGACAAATGACATAAATCTAAAAAACAATTTATAAAAGCATACTGGTAACACATTCTGTGAAGGCCATATTTACTACATAACTACCAATAAATACATTCATTTCCTGTTATTATGCTTTCATACTTCATTATTCACCTTCACATAAAAATTTAAAGCAAGGTTTGAAATGCATTTCTAAATTGTTAACAGAATGCATTATTAGCATTGTTTATTACATTAAGTGATTGGCTCCTTTGGCGAAAGTGTTAATATGGTATATGTTATGAACATTAAAAACTTTTTACCATGTTAACAGTATCTTTGTAGTAGTACATATTACTAGTAAAGTGTAATTGAAATAATGATAACAAGGTCAAGAATATGTTCAAGGTCTGATGATATGAATATGTTCAAAGTTTGTTAGCAAATACAAAATAAACACAAAGTGTTATACTAGTACTCTCTCTCTCTCTCTCTCTCCCTTGTGTCTTTTTTGAGGCTAAATCCCAAATCCTTGAGATTACTTCACATTGTGTGTGTAGAAATTATCTTACTGTTAAACATAGCTAGTAAGTTATGTAATAACTTATAGTTATAGTTATGGTTATATTAACGTAACAGTAAGTTCTACTGTTGTTCACCATTTGATTTCACTAAGCATTTACAGTAAGTGATTTCGTCCTTAAAGATGATGGTTCACCATGTATCACTCCACCTCACAGGTGTTCTATCAATCGATAACACTAACTGCCGGTTGCAGCATGGCTGAAAGTAAGTTTGTACGGTCTGCAGTAAGGAGGAGAGAGTGGCTTCCTGCCAAAACCCACATGTAAAATCAGACACATTTTCAGCAAGAAAACACATCTGATAACATTGTGTCGTCTTAAACAACACTGTGTGCCCTTAGTAATTGCTTCTAAATCATTCAGAATTACCTCTGAACAGTTTGTGTTGCTATTCATGGCTAACAAAAGCACTAAGCGAATTAGCTGCTACCACAAGGGGGAATCACAAATCCCTCTCTAATCCCTGATCAAGGGCACTACTTGGTGTAGGGAACAAGTGATTGCAAACCCTGCATAGTCGAGTCAAATCAAGTAAATGTTATTTGTACTATATAGCGCTTTTAACAATGGTCAATGTTTCAAAATTATGGAAATGTGTATGAAATGTGAGAAAATATGTATGAATCAAAATAATTGTACAAATGATGAGCAAGCTGAGGGCAACAGCGGCAAGGAAAAACTCCCTGAGATGGCAATATAAAGAAACCTTGAGAGGAGCCAGACCTCATTAGGGTGATAGCACTAACACATTAGCAATAGCTTTCCATTTAACACTATTTAAGATTCAACCCAGGAACCTGAAAGTTATAAAAGGATAAACTAAAGTTTCTCAGGAAGGTCCACCACCTCCAGCTGTGATGTGTGACGCTATGCCCTCATGCCTAAGACTGCATCACGAACGTGCTGATATTCAATATAACAGCACTCCCTCTCATGTGATATTGCTTAAAAGCATTTTGTAATTTTTGTTTTCGTTTAAAATATTTTTATGTTTTTTATTATTATTATTATTATTGACAAATATTATAGTTGCAATTTAGTTATTCATGGCACTATAATGCTTTATTGACACAAGGGTGTGTTATAACTTATTGCACATACAAACATTACCTTTAAAGCCCTATGTAATTTAATGTCACATGGAGTTTGTCTCCAAGGTTAATTGAGAAAACATTTGGAAAAGGTTTGGTTGGCAGTAGTAACAATGACACAAAAACATGTTGTTAACTACTGCTACATAAAAGTAATGGTTATTCCACTGTAAAATATTTAGGTATATTTTTTTTAGTCCTCCTTATATTACTGCTCATTGGATGTTTATGATCACTCACAAAAATAACAACAGTAACAACGTAATGACAGAGGCATTACATGCATATTATCTCCGAGTCATAATACTTTCCAAGTCAACATGGAAAGGCCTGAGTATGTGACAACAAAACAGCCCTTGTGACAACTGGAACTCTCGGCGTAATAAATGTACCTTGATTTATGTCAGTTGTCATAGCGGCCATGCGTGACATGCAGCCTTATTAACAGCTAGTATTACCATAAAATCCAACTTTAATATTTGCTACAAACATCATGTACCAAATAGTATTCTAAAAATAAATTACCGAACCAATAATGTGATCATATCGCATGTCAGTAGGAGAAGAACCTTGCTCATCTTGTGTTATTTTACAGAGAACATTTTATTATAACCTTTAATTAACCAGAAAAACTTTTTTTTATTGTCATGTTAAAACTCACTGAGATAAAAAAAAAAAAAAAAACTATTTTCCAAGAGTGTCCTGGCCTATAAAATTAGACCCAAAAAGCAATTGAACACTGAAATGATATTCAACATTTAATCATATTTCATTACAGACATCACTCTGAGAAATAAATATTAAATGTATTTACATCAGTACAAATATTGGTATAATTCAAAAGCCTTACGTAGAAAAGAAAATGCAATCCTACAATACAAGACTTGACATAAGCCTAGTGTACATTGTCATGCTAATAAACAAGTGATCTGAACATTTTCTCAACTAATCATAGCAGTCAAAGCAAAGCATAATGCATTACAACTCTGCATGAACAACTGTTCAAAGTGAATTAACATAACTAGCATTATTTATGCCTTATGCATTTAGCCTAATAATTATAAATAATAATAAAGCATGAACATGAAGTTTTTAACGGTGATTATGTAAACCAGGGAACCTGAATAGTAATGTCCCACAATTGAGACACACATATTTAGATTCGGTTTGACGAAATAACATTGATGCTTATCCTTATCCATGTCTGGTTGCAGAAAACCAAAGCTACAGGAGGTTGAAGATACATTTCCCATCATCTAATTGCCATCTGAAACCCAGAACTGAAGCCGAAGTCAATGATTATGGTTGGGGTTAACAGGAGACCGCAGATAAATGGAACACACTGAACACTATCTCTATTAGTTAATGATCTTAAAATGATTTTTGGTTTTCGTTAACTAAAAATATTCATCACTCCATGTGCATCTGAGGACTGTTTCTCTTCCAGCTCATACTAAAACTGGCTGTAGCATGTGTTATGTGGTATATAATTGTGGCTAGATCATTGATATGAGTGTCTTGGATGGGAATCGGATCTGGGTGCATGGCAATCCTTTACATGGATGTGGGTAGAAAAAGCCCTGAGAACACTGCCAAGCCATTAAAAGGGAGGGTCATGAAGGATTAGAATAAATCCTCTTCTCAATCTCTTCTTAGATCCGTTTTATTGGGAACATCGTGTTTGTGTAAATTTATGTGTGTGACAAGGTCAGTCTTGGTTTTATCACGCTGAGTAATACGATGGAAAGGTGACCTGTTCCCTGTGAGAACTTGGTGTACTGCTACTGGAACTTGAGTCTTGTGTTTATGGCTGATGGCTGATGTTCTGACATTAAAAACAAATGATTGCGTTCTTCCATGGTTATTTTGATCGAGCATCTTGATTTGAGTTTTTGAGTCAGGTTTTGCTATACGCTGAAGACAATGGGTTTTGAGATCAAAAGATGAATTTTGGGTGATTTGAGTTATGTATATTTTTGGATTGCTGGTACGATAAACCACATGTCTATGGCAGTTTTATGACTGTATTATGTCCGGGTGTTAAGATGTGGTCACTGGAAGTTTGTTTACGAGAAGTGCTTCAGATTTACATGAGGATTTCATGAAGTAGTAAGAAAGAAGGGAAATCACAACCTCATTTTGACGCCAGGATATCCCTGCTACCCCTAAAAATAACTTTGCCAACAGTGCGGACTAATAGAATTTTTTTTTTATTTTTTTTTGTTTTTATCACAACTGGATTTAGAACAAGGTTTAGGATTGAAACTTTCAAAATTCTGTTCAGGGATCTAGAAGATAAGATATTTATCAACCGCTTTTTACGGAAATTTAAAATTTGTTAGCTATTGCACAGTATTGGCCACAACACAAAACTAACCTGTGCAACTTAATACATGATGCAATATGGCGGATCACATGTGAGATAACAGTTCAGGATTTCAGCTTTTATTTGCTGATATTTACATCTAAACAACTTAAAACATTGAACCTTTGATGTCAGAACACCCACTTATACATAGATGAGAAAATGTAGAAGAATAAAGAGCTCTGAAGTACAAATTAAAGTAACTAACATTTAATATATATTTGGATGAACTCTATTACTCCAGCAACCTTCTGATATCACATTCTTTTTGCGATGCTTTTCCAGGCTGTTCTGTTAGTTGTTTGTTTTGGGGGGGTTCTCCATTCAATCTTCTCATCAGGAGGTGAAATGCAAGCTCAGTTGGTTTAAGCTCTGGTGATTGGCTTGTCTAAAACATTCCACGTTTTTTTTTTTTATGAAGTCTGATGCTGCATTATGAAGTTCATCCCTGTTAGACTGGATGCATTTCTCTGTGACTTACCAGACCATTATAAGTTCTGTTATCTACAACAGTAGACAGTAGTGTGTCTGTAACAGAAGCAGCTATTCAAGCCAAACCCATGACACCACCTCCTCCATGACTGACCATTGCATGTTTGAGCAGAATCATACTTTTGGCCTTTCTACCACTTTCCTAGAAAGTAATCTAAGGTTCTAGAACTTATTTTCCATTCTAAGTAGTTTGGATCTTGTGGTATGACGTCTATATTTAATCTCTCAAAGACAATTTTTTCGAATGGTGGATTATAATACCTTCACCCCAACCCTGAGTAAGTTGTCAGTGATGTCACTGATTGTTGTTTTTTTAGTTTTAATGAAAAGCTCTCAAAATGTTATTGTTATTAACTGCTGTTGTTTGACTAGAACTACTTGACAGATCTCTGGTTTATAGGACAGTTGTTTTCTTTAACATGATTTGTTCTAGTGTTTGTGCAGTGACTGGTTTTCCAAAATGCAGTTTTCTTCCATAGACAGCTCTCTGGTCTTTATGTTACATACAGGATACGTACAGGCTCACACTACGGGCAATTTGGAAATGGCAATTAGTCTAATCTGCTTTGAGCTGCGGGAGGAAACCAGAGTACCGAGAGGAAACCCAACAAGCAGTGGGAGAGTATGCAGACTTCATGCACACAGACCCCGAGGCGGCAATCAAACTCTTGACCATGGAGGTGCAAGGCCTCAGTGCTAACCACTACGCCACCATGTCATCCAGGAAATAAATGTTGAAAATGAAATGCAGACAAATGCACCATCAATCTAAGTCACCATCTATGAATCTTCATTCATTCTTAGGGTAAAATAGTAAGAAAACAAAAACAAAGGACAGAGTGCATGAAGAGGATCTCTTTGACCATGCTTCACACTGTATATATAGTATCATGATTTACTGCAAATACGCATATAAATACATTGTATATATACAGTGTACATAGTTTGATGACCTGTTTCATAACACGAAAACAAAATATCCAACATCAGAAATCATATTATACACTTAACTTGAAGTCTGTTTGTGTGTTTAAGAGAAAGTAAAGAGGGAAAGAGATAGAGAGTGTGGGAGGAATGGAACATGTCTTAAGTAATTATGGGGTGAACGAGTGCATGCTTTTGTCCCTCCATCGTAGGAAATAACTACTTTTGCAGACAGCTCCGTATATCAGCAAACTGCAATGCTTTAATCTAGCTTTCCTTAAACGACACACTCGTTTTCTTCACTACACGACTGCCACATAAAAATCTGTTTAATGAACTTTCTGTTAATGTTATACTGCTTTCCTACCGCATGTTCCTTGCTGGGTTTGTTTCTTTAAGCTTTTACATCACATTTCTATCACCTTTACTCTCTCTCTCTCTCTCTCTCTCAGAGTCTGTCTCTCAGGAAATGATTTCTGACCTTGCCTGCCCTCGTCTCCTCTCAATCCAGTCACACAGTTAACACATTTTGTGCGTGTGTGTGTGTGTGTGTGTGTGTGTGTGTGTGTGTGTGTGTGTGTGTGTGTGTGTGTGTGTGTGTGTG
>JAQMYK010000023.1:5323462-5335051 GCA_030014345.1 Clarias buthupogon | reverse complement strand
TTATATTTTGTGTTAATTATTTTTATGTATTTATTTTTTTGGGCTGTAGAACGAATAATTTGAGTTTCTATTATTTCCTATGGGAAAATTAAAATTGGTTTACGAGTGTCTTGGAATACGAGCCCACTTCCGGAACGAATTATGCTCGTTATCCGAGGTTCCACTATATATATATACACTTTCTCCATACTGCACGCAAAGTCTTTCGATAAATAACGGCGAAAGTACATCCTCAGACCACAAAAAACGTATCACTACACGCTGCTCTTGTTTTGAGCAATTCACAATTGACTCATCCATTTTTACAAATGAACTGATGGAGTGACTGGGGAGATAGTAGCCTTGAATGGAAAGCACTGATAAGACAGTGCGGCACTTTTAATATAACCAGAGTGCGGACTAGAAGGGTACACTTATACCCACAGTTGTTAGAAATGAGGCAAAAACTTTACTTCACTTTTGTTTTTGTGCTTTAACATGAGGTCAGGTTTGATCCGCTGAATTCATTCCTTTGACCATACAGTACATACTCCTGTCTTTTGTTTTTTACCACTCAAGCCAAAATAAGTCATAAAAAGTTACAATTACTTTTACAAGAATCAAATATACTGCGTGCTAAATATTTGAAACACCAATTAGCCTAACCTGCATGTCTTAGGACTGTGGGAGGAAAGCGGAGAACCCGGAGGAAACCCACCAAGCACAGGAGGAACATGCAAACTCCATGTACTCTGAGGCAGGAATCGAACCCATGCGGAAATTGAACCTGAACCCTGGAGCCGTGCTAAGCACCATAACACCCCCTTCATTTCAGCTACATAAAATTAACTTATTCCACTTCAATAAAAGCTTTTTGCGCTAGATGTGGAGTCAGAATGCATCCTGGATGACATGGCGGTCCATTACACTACATAAATATTAATAAAGTCTTGCTCCGATTGCAATAATCTGTCACCTTTCTTAAAAGTAAAGCACATTTCATATATACAGTATATCAAATAATTGCTTCTCGTTGCAGTTTTACGACGCACAGACTCGATAAATGTGCACATTTTTAATACAAAAATATTCCGGATGCAAAGTGTTGCTTGGTATTTATATACATTCTTTTCTCCAGGGTGTCTCTAGTTTATGACAAGTGCAGGCCTGTATAATCCGCATTCAAGATGTCATAAATAAACATGCTGAGACGGGAGCTCCCAGGATATGGAATCTCTCCGTCCCGACTTTCACCGCGCACCAAACATCCCATACGTCCTCGGCTCGCCTCCTCCGAGATCCCACATCTTTTTTGCTTTGAGATTGGGAATCAATAAAGGGGAAATTATTTATGGAAAATATACTCTGTGTTGAATTACTGTCTGTGCCACACCAAGGGGGTTTTATCCTGAGGCATAAGCAGATGCGAGTCCAGTGCGTGTGTGTGTTTATGCGTGTGTGTGAATCAAAAGTGTATGGGCTCTCTTCGTACCTTTGGTTGTCTCTCAACCTCAAGCATTTGATTGTCATAAATATACATAAATATTAATAAAGGTTTATTCCAGGTGATTTCAGATGTTATAGAGGCTTCTTTATATAAACATTCAGATTTCTGTTAACAGAAGACATTTTCCGTACTGGCATACATCATAGGTGATAACAGGAAGTAATTTTCTTCGTAGACGTTCCACAATGTTAACGTAACTCTAAACAGATAAAATCTCATCCTTTATTAAATAAAAATGTATTCGTTGGCAAAAATTTCTCTAGGATGAAAGGCATAAACCACTTCAGGATGTGCTGTAATTGGAAAATCATCAACTGTACTGAAACAGCACACCCTGAAGTGGTTTATTCCATTACGTACTTGGCAGGCTATGCCACTTCATAACCTTTATGACCAGTCAGTTGTTGTGAAGTGTATCTACATAATAAAAGCGTAGGTCAAAAAAAAAAAAACTGTCACTCGTTATGTCAACTTGACGACTGTGCTACATAAACTGCCCTGTGTGTTAGTGTATGTAGGTCTATGTTATGTATCATAAAGGGGTTATGGAGGTGCTATGTAGCGTTATGAGCGTTAAATGCGCTGGATGAACATGTGATTGATTTTAGACAATGAGAGGGGTATTTTGTGTGCGATCAGGGTCGATGAATGGGATATGGATGTGTGTGTGTGTGTGTGTGTGTGTGTGTGTGTGTGGTAACATAAGCAAAACGGGGTCCTTGATGCCTAGATTTATGACAGGCTCTACACAGGACACCAACTCCCACTGATCAGCACTCACACGCCCGTCACCTCTGCTACCCCTCTTTCCCCTCCCTTTTTGGCCCCTCATTCTTTGTCTCTGACTGACAGTAGCCATGCCTCCTCTACCATGTGCTGCTTTACAATAACATTTATCATTCAGGCAGTTTATAAATCACTCCAGCTAAACCAGATCTGATAAGTGCAGGAGCGACAGCAGCAATAAAGCCCGGGCCTCCGTCCTCTCCTTCTCGCTATTTTTCCCCACAGAGGAGACCTCATGACACAGCCAGACCACCTTCGGGCCCGAAAAGGTCTCACTCCGTCGCTCTCACACAGCCCGTGCCAGGCTCATCTTGGAACGCGGGAGCTTAATGCACCCGCAAAGCCCCCCGGGAGACTTCCTGGATGTCTCGGGTTATATTGTCACTTAACTTTTCTGGCTATGACATATGGGCAATTACTCTTCAGTGGTCCAGCATGGGTGCCCACAGACACTTGACACTACTAGGCTGTCGCGCAGCATTAGGGAGACGACGCAGGCTTGTGTTTGTTTAAAGCGAGCTCACAAATCGATGTTTATTTAACCCAGTCAAGGCCAATAAGAAGAGCTTACAGTGACTTAACCAAGAGGTTTCTGATGTTGTTTTTTTTCATACATACTGGTTCAAACGTGCCAGGAAAATTAGCAGACACTAGTATAGAAACAGGATGTGTCCCAGACCAACAAGTGCCACAAACAGAAAGGAAATAAAATCTTCAAGCACTTAAGTAAACATGTAAACACACACACGCATAGACAGGCGTACTTATGCAAACCTTTATGAGGGTTACTATGTAAGCCAGTCGGTCACACACACACACGCACATAACATGAAGTGTAAACCTGTACGGCGGCTACTCACATTCACATGACAGGCAGGAAGATTTATCACTACTGGGTAAGAAGCTAAACACAGACAGGAGTAATAAAGCATGAAGGAGTGGGACTTGGGAAGTTTTTATTTTTGTGCGTTTTCTTTTACTCCTTTTCAAAACAAACAGTCTCCTCCCTCCCTCCCTCCCTCCATCCTTCATTCTCTCTCTCTCTTTCTTTTTCTCTTTCTCAAAAACCTAAAGCAGATCAGCATGTCACATGTTTTAACCATAAGCACAGTTAACATTTATCACCCCGAATATAAGCCTCATTTCTCCACACCCTCAACCGATGCTACCTGCTGCTTTCAGACAGCCGTCTTCACCATATGTGGGATTTCACACGCCCCCGTGCACACGTAAATAGAGTTATGACCTGTTCGCTATAGTAAACAAGTACACATGTTCACACACCACATGTTAATGCAAATTAAGGCGACACCTTTGGTACCATTACTGTAAGATGAGTTTTAGCATCAGGAAAAAAAAAAAAGATTAGACAACTCCATGAACAAATCTGATTTATTATGCATGATTTAGGGGGGGGGAAACGGTGAGGACTTTGCTTCATTATCATTTATACCTTCAAAAGTGATGAAATTACATTTTAAAACCCAAGCGGCACAGATCTGTGCCGGAAAAACAGCATAGGTCAGTTACAATTTAAAAAATGTAAAAAGGCTCTTATGAAAGGCTCTTGTCAATGTGTGTAAACAGGGAGGTTTCAGACATCAAACTGTGCATTTAGGGTTTTCGGATATATGTCAGGTAGAATAAAAGTTATCATTACTTATATAGGGTATAAATTTTCCCGCTACCAGAATATGGGAATGATGTCGCAAAAATGTAGAACTCTCAAAATGAGCACATTATTATTATTATTGTTATTATTATTATTACAGTATTATTATTATTTTCTTTATTTATTTTTGGTCATGGAAACAACCAAAAACACCCACTGGAGCAGTTGTATCTCAAAGGGCTAAGGCACTGAGTTACTGATTGGAAGATCGGCAGTTCGATCCCCAGCTACGTCAGGTTGCCATTGTTGGGCCCTTGAGCAAGGCCCTTCACCCTATCTGCTTCAGGGGTGCTGTATCATGTCTGACCCTGCACTCTGACCCCAGTTACACTCTAACTGTCGCTCTATACTGCACAATCCTGAGCCCTATATGGCCCATTATATAAAATGTTTATTTTCAAAATGCAAAACAAAACTGGCGAAAATGCTCTGAGGTTTAAGGGCTACCCTTTACTCATTAATTTGCTGTGGAATAATAATAATAATAGAAATAATAATAATAATAATAATAATAATAATAATAATAATAATAATAATAATAATAATAATAACGAGAATAATCATAATCATCATCATCATCATCATCATTATCATCATCATTATCATCACAACGCCAGAATAAAATCTCTGTGAAGGTCGTTCATACAGATATACAGTATAATAGTCTTTTATTACGAGGCCTGCATCTATGCAAGATTCTGATGTAAAAATTAACCTGACTTTGTTAGTGACAGACAGGAGCAGTGCACAACATGCTAGGTCAAGTTGCATTATTGTATATACACTGAAATGCTTTTCTGCTCACCATATTTAGAAAGAGTTATCATACTTTTCCTGACATCACCCTGATTAACAGAGGCGTTTCCACCCACATAAATGTCATTCATTGGACGTTTGTTTTTTATTATTATTCTGTGCAAACTCTAGAAATCATTGGAGATTTCTGAAATACTCAATCCAAGTCACCGATATCAATCTTCCCCTTCATTTTGATGTTTAATGTGAGCATTAACCAGAGCTCTTGACCTGCAATATCTGCATGATTTACATACAGTTTTGTGCTGCTGCTACATACTTTTCCTATGATTTCACTGGATAAAAATATTCTCTGCCAAGGCACGGACTGTAAATACTGTATATACTGAATTTTATATACTCAGTTTACAGAGAGAGGCCGAATCCCTAATGACTCCTTACTACCCTTATAAGTGCACTATTTCGGGTATAATAGAACAGCTTCTCATGTGCAATTCCCAGGAGCAATTGAAGAAAAAAGGGGTCAAATCCCAAATGTCTCCTTAATCCCTTTATACGTGCACTATATAAGGTGTGAAACAAGAGTTTCTCCAGCCCAGCCTCAGAGAGAGAGAGAGAGAGAGAGAGAGATGTATATAGAGAGAAAACAGAAAGGCAGAAGAGCTTGATTGATAAAGTCCCTATCTGGTTATTTAGGATCTGGCGACAGAAGCGGCTGCTTTTGCCAGACAGAAAAGCAATTAATCTGCGAAACGAGCTCACGATCAGCCGGCGCTCTGCACCCCCCCCCCCCATCACCCACTTACCTCCTCCCGCCCCTGTGCGCTTCTGCTGCACCGATAAGGCCGCAGACGGCCATTTATTGTACATTTTAATTAAGCGCTTGTTAACGCTAGTTATCTTAACAGTCACAAAATTACCGTTGTAATGCATTTTGTTTGAGGGGGAAAAAAACTAGAGAGACAGAGTGCACGCCCATGTGATTTTTTATTTTTTTTCCCTCCCAGCGTCACGTGGTGCATCGGATCGGAGGTGCACGGCCTGTGTGCGATGATCGAAACGCCAGCGCGCTAATGGTTCTTTAATATGGCCATCAGCGGTCCCTGCGCAGCCTCAGGCATACGGCCTGAGAGCCTCCCAAAGCCTCTTTAACGCTTATTTGAGATGACAGGAAAAATGAAACCGTTTGTGCTCGCAATGGAAAAAGCAATCATTGGGACATTATCCTCCGCTTGCCCTATCATGCTAATGCCGGGTAAAAAATGTCACCAAATGTATTTAAGAGGCTGATGGAGTGGCGCTGTTTGATTCCTGCTGTCCGTCTGATTAATAAGAAAGAGGGGGTAAAGCCTTCAATTTGTATGTAAATGCAACCTGGGCCTCATATCATCGCCGCACCTGCATGGGCAGAGAAATAATAAACTCGGGTTTAATGCCGCAATTACCGCCGTTTACGGCACATCCGGCAGCAGAGAGCAAGAGAGAGAGATGCATTCTGCCGTCAAAGGGATGAGCAGAGGAAACAGTAGCAGGCTGGAGTAGCGATAACCAGACGCTGGATTTAGACTACTACATAGGCTACAATAACAGATACTGCTCTTGTGTACTAAATAAAACATTCGAGCGAGTACGGAACCCTTTCGACCTATCTCGACTGTTTGCGCTTCGCGAGAATTACCCTGCGAGTAATCAAAACTCATTTCAGCACCCTCGGTTCCTCAGTGGTTCTTTATAATAGATGGTTAATGGATTTCACTTTCAAAAAAAGTTCTACTAGGAACCTTCTCTCAATGGTTCCCCCATGAGGACAAAACCCAAAGAATGCTTTATGTTGCCAGAGGCGATATTTTGGTGTAAGAGCATACAGTTATCCGTTTATTATTTTATTACTATCCACCAAAATGCCTTGCAGCGTTTTTTTTCGCAATGCTTGAAGGAAAAAATAAGCTGTGTCAGAAGATATACTCATCCATCCACATTGTATTTTACCAGCAAAAGCTAGATCTTCTGGATACAGTTGTACAAAACTTGCTCAAGGAACAAGGTTCCTCAAGAGTTCTTTTTGTCGGTAGGGTTTTCAGTGTTTGAGCTTTCTGACAGGAACAGTCTCCCTTATACAACTTTGATATAAGGTTGTAGATTGAACCCTTTCAAGATCAAATTATCATCCAGTTATTCAAATCAAAGTCTGTTCACTGGTTCCTCTCAAGATTCTGAAAAATCATTCTAGGATCATTCATGCCTAATGCAGTGAAGATATGCGACTTAAAGGGTGAAGAAAGGTCCTATGCAGGGTGTGTTCCATTGTTTAGTGGTTTAAAGAATGGAACATATCCTGGATATGACACTTCAGTGGGAGTTTCCACTCAGAGATGGTCTTGTTCTGATATACTTAGTCAAAGACACAGGTGAGTTCATAGTCAATTCTTTGTTGGAACCAGGCAGCTATTTCTTTTAGCTGAGTTTAGAAAATAAAGATGCGGCACGGTGGTGTAGTGGTTAGCACTGTCGCCTTGCACCTCCAGGGTCTGGGTTCAATTCCCAGCCAGGGCCGTCTCTGTGTGCATGGAGTTTTTATGTTCTCCCCGTGCTTGATGGGTTTCCTCCAGGTATTCTGGTTTCCTCCCACAGTCCAAAGACATGTAGGTTACGCTAATTGGTGTTCCCAAATTCCCCAGAGTATGTGTATGTGTGTGTGCCCTGCGATGGATTGGCACCCTGTCCAGGGTGTACCTCTGGGATAGGCTCCAGGCCCCCCTGCAACCCTGAATACAGGATAAAGCGGTATAGAAGATGAGTGAGTGAGAGTGAAAATAAAGTCATCTGATTGGTTTATTATTGTAGCAGCTATTTTTGTAGCTAAGTTCAGCATGTGTGTGAGAAATTGCTAATGTATACAGCCATAATTCAGGAGCTAACAAGTAGATGGTTGGCCGTTCAAGCCCCATTTCCACCAAGTTGCCTGTTGGGCCCTTGAGCAAGTCCCTTAACCCAGGCTGCTCCAGGGGCACCGTATCATGAATGACCCTGCGTTCTGCCCCCGGCTTCTACCTGGGATATGTGAAGAAAGATTTTCTCTGTACTGTAATTTACATGTGACAAATAAATGCTTCTTCTTCATATGATGTTTTCTCCTTTAACCTCTTTTAACTTTTTTTTTTACTTTTGCCAGACTGAAAATCTTTAAACATTTCTGTGTAGTTTTTTTTTTTTTTTTGGTTAAGCTGAATCATATTAGTTAGCATGCCACTTTTAGCAGTGAAGATGTAATGCTTGTGAATATGCTATCTGACAGATATCCAGTGAGGTCAGCTTGTGTTATGCATCTGTTCATATTTAGTGCTAAAATATTATGAACATTTTGAATATGACCTGCCATCGACAGGAGACTAGTTAGCTTAGCACGAGGAGTTAGCATATTCCATGAGCACAGACCCAAGGTGGGAATCGAATCTGGACCCTGGAAGTGCAAAGCCATAGTGTTATCCTCTTATAATGCTCAGAAATAAATAAAGGCTTCTTCTTCATGTGATTTTTTTTTTTTACCTTTGACTTCTTTAGAATTTTGATGACTTTTTTGATAACTTTTTATGGATGCTTTCTTGATGTTACGAATACAAAAAAAAAAAACTGTTGTGTCTGCGCAAGCAATCCCTAGCTGTCTCTTACATCCTCAGGTTTAATCTATAGTGAGCCTGAACTAAACGAATGTGTATCTCGCTGTCTTTGCATCATATCCTTTTAGTTCTCCATCCTTCCATCAGACTACAAAGCAAGGCTGTATTGACTGAACAGGGGCTGAGGAGAGAATGCAGCCCAGTGATTAAAGATTAAAGACGTGTGAATGTTGACTGAAAGTGTTGAAGTGTCCTGCAAAGCTACAAACCAGAGAAACGCTTTGATGTTCAAGTGTGTTGACCTTAACCTTAATGACCTCTGAATTATTCCAAGGTAGGAGAAAACGCAGACACATCCACCGTCACGCCAAACTTCCACAGACGTCGAGTCACTCTCTCGCCGTCTTTCTTTTGTGTCCATCCATCCCAACTTTAAACTCCAAAACTATGAAGTGCAAACAAATGATGCAACCGTCTGACAAGAGTGGAGTCAAAGGTGTGCACGCACCAGAACAGTGGGTCCGCGAGACGCAACGTGCTGAATATGGATGGCTCTCACAAAGACAGTCATGCGTGTGGCGTTGTGTGCTTCTCTGCAAAATATGATCAAAAGGATAAACTTCCTTGCTGAGGAAAGAGATGGCTTATAAAGAAAGAACTGGGTGTCAGAGCGAGATCTCAGCAATAACACTGTTATTCACAGTGCTGTCGATCTTCCCGCCTGATGAAACACAGAGAATAGTTGTGTACTGATCCTGATCATAGCTGCTTATCTATCTGATTATCTCCTGCCTCTTATAATGGAGTTACACTGGTGTGAACTGAACTGGATCCAATCTGGAGCGGAAACCAGTTCAGACTCAATTCTCGAACGCACTCTGAGATCCCTCGGAAATAACTTCCAGCGCCGTACCAAGATTGGATTCTTAAAGATCACGCCGGCAAAGCAAGGCACTCATTCAAGTGTGCTTCCCACGAGAGGCGTCTCACGATCTCTAATATCATTCTGTATACGGCTTCACCGAAGCACTGGCCCTTCGCGGTTATTAATATTAATATTTATGGACTGAGAGTGAGTCGGGGAGATCTGTCGGGCAAAGGAAAGGAAGAGCAAACTTCCATTAATTCCAATGGGAGCGAGTCCAAATTAATTCCTATTCACATTTTAATGCCTTTATGCTAATGCAAGGAAGCCACAGGAGTGGTGGGTTAAGGTTTAGCAGTTAGAGTCAAAGGAAGGAGAATATCGCCAATGCTTGACTAGATATCTTATATTTGTACACACATTCCATTTACTTTCATGACACATATACGGCAAGACATCTATATATAAACAATGGCGACGTGTAAATGACAAAACGGATGAATTGTAATGTTATGTGCTTCTTATTCTTTCTACAGAAAACGAAAGTGAGAGGAAAAAAGGCCTGCTTACCCAGATGCCATCTGTCTCATTTCGGGCCTTCTGGGATTCGGCGTTTCCGAGCTGCCATGCAGCCTAATCACACGGCGCAAAGTCATTTAGCAAATTCTGCCAAGTTTCTCACTCGCCAGGCCACTTTGCCAATAATCTCAAGATTCTGTCACCAGAATCTTACAGCCGTACTTACAGTTTGGACTTTTTTTAATTTTCTCTGTGTACCAGGCTTTACTTACAGAGTGTGTACTTTTCAGATCTGAATGTTTCTTTTGTTTATTGTATATATTAATGTATAGGTTATGAAGTAAATGTTAGATTAATTAAATGTTATAGAGACAACCTACAGTTGTATTAAACACTGAAAAAAGCTAAAATTCTTGTAATATGGACAAATATATTTAAAAAATCTTATGTGCGATATTCGGATTGTGCATTCATTCATTTTAAGGATTTTTTTTTATCAACAGATTCAATTGAATCTAATTGCTCAGTTGAATATGTCAAGCTAGGTATTAAAGAAAATGTGTACAGGTTTTCATTTAATGTGATCTTATGATAAGAAGAACTACATTGGACTATATTCAAGACAGTTTCACTATATTGCTGTGATTTAAAAATTTTTTTTTTTTTACATATTTATTGATTCATAATTTAAATAACATGAGTTTGCACTGTTTATTCATTTTGCCATTGTTTGTTTTTTACACTTTAAGATCTTAATTTTTTCTAAGATTCTTACTAAATTGTTTATTTATTTATTTATTCATATGAATATTGAACAATAATGTTTTACTCTACAGTAAGGTCAGTTCACTTTATAAGGGTAATTGGTGTTTATTTATTTATTTTATATTTTAATGTTTTGAAATAAAAAAATTATTTTATACTTTTAAGCAATATTTTGGGGTAAACATTCCACATATATTTAGTGCTACACATTTTTACCCATGAGGAGTGTTCAGGTCAAACCAGGACTTGTGATTTCTCATGAATGAAGATGTAAAATCACAGAATTTAATTCTATTTTATTAAATAACATTTTATTTGTCTAGCGCTTTTAACAATTGCCATTGTTGCAAAGCAGCTTTACAGAATAAAAAAAAAAAATGTAAGTTTGAATGAAATGTGAATGTGTATGAATCAAAATAATTAGATAGTCCCTGCTTCAAGGACTTCAAAATCGTCACTTGAAAATCGCCAGATAATTGGTCACTAACTAGAAGAGACACATCTGTCTGTAGGAACTGTACACGCAATCATTCACCAACACCACTTGCACATTACAGGAACTCGACTGGAAGTTAATGCCACATCCCCCATACAATCCTGACCTTACTCCAAGCTATTAGTACATATTTGGGCCATTAAAGGAATTCCTGGGAGGCCAGCGTTTCACATGTGATGCAGGCAGTTCAATCATAGCTCCGGGCTACTGAGAAAACTTTCTACCTTGATGGTATCCAAGCGCTAGTGAAACACTGGGATAAGTGCATTAGTGTAGCAGAGGATTATATAGAGAAATAAAGAAAGGTTTTAGTCTCATAATTGTGTTCTGTATGATCAAAAGTCCTGGTTTGACTTGAACGCCCCTCATATTATTATAAATTACAGTTATTATTATGCTGTATTTACATCATTATTTCATTCTCACAGTGACAAATTAGATTAATTGCGTATAGATCATCTGAGAAAATTTGGCCTCAAGCATTTACTCCAACATGATATAACCATAATATAGCATGTAAATTAGAAGTTAGAGTCTATTCAGATCACTGTCTCTCTCTCTCTCTCTCACTCTCACTCTCTTTATTGTCCTTTCATTCCTAGCTCATTTCAGCCATGCTGAATAAGA
>JAQMYK010000023.1:5310572-5323362 GCA_030014345.1 Clarias buthupogon | reverse complement strand
TCTCTCTCTCTCTCTCTCACTCTCACTCTCTTTATTGTCCTTTCATTCCTAGCTCATTTCAGCCATGCTGAATAAGATTCCAGTCCATCCATTTCAGTTTGTAGAGCTTGTTTAACTGCATCAAGCTCGGCCAAACACAAATAGATTACTCTGTGGTCTGTGCCCTCGCCGCCCCTGCTATAATCATTACATATTTACTGCAGAGGCAAGCGCTGCTGGTCCAGCCCACAGTGGCCTATCCATTACTGTCTGTGTTCTGACACCTGCTGGGTGATTGTCATTAATTGAGCTCATTTGAGCGGCAGGTCGGGGCAATAGAAACGCAGGTGTTTGGGACAACTGTTATTATCCGAGACTGTGAGTTGGACCGAAAAGATAAGAGCGATCTCTCTATCATGAGATGCGGATGTCGGTGGTGGCTGTCCATTCTTTTTACTTTTAACCCACATTAGGGGATAATTGAACCGCCGGAGCTGAGAGAGAGAGAGAGAGAAAGAGAGAGAACGAATGAAAATAAAGATAAAAATGATGATTCATTTATATAATACAATACATACAAAAGAATGGATGAGAATTAAACGTAAACTGGAATCAGGTTTTAATTTAATGGAAAGTAGCAACAAGATCTTGATAGTTTATAGCATGAGTAGATCATGCAGGCAGGAAACAAAGTAATGCTAATAAAATAAGGACTGTATAACATTATGACATTTTACACTATAAATTTTTATATGTCTAATGCATTTTTAGCATAGAACTGGTCCCTTTTCACGATATAACTCTGTACTAGAAATGTTATGGCCTGAATTTTGATCAGTCTTGTTTCTTGTTTAAAAAGCACCGGTTGAACAGTAAACTGAATAAATAAATCATTATTGATGATTACCAGATTTTTAGCAAGTATTATTAAAATGGCTGCACATATGTTTCCATGTTACGCCTATCTAAGGCAACTTAAGGACACAGCAATTGTTTTTAAATCACGTAATCAAACCTGATGATAAACATGACAATTCAGGACACTGACAGGTCTTGGTCTCTCTGGTTTGCTCATTATGGATTTAGATTGAAAGCCGGATTTCTCTCGCTTGCACATAAGGTCTATTGCTAGAATTGCCCTCCGAATAAAATCACATGGAACAGAATTCAATCTGTGTGAGACAACATGAGGAGAAAAGATAAGTGACCAAGCGCAAATGTGTTAAAGCTTATAAATGGGCCGATATTTCAAACCCTATCTGTAGAGTGCAATAATTTAAGAGCTCAGGTTATCATCGAAATCCTGTACAGTCGTGCATTTATAACTCATTAATTTGGCTCACTATGGTACTCGCTGACTTGTGTTTTGTTTTTACATATCCATACACACTCCTGCTCTCTCTCTCTCTCTCTCTCTTCACCGGCTGCACTCCAAGATTTATTCCCATCAAGTGGTACCGTGGCTGAAGCTGCTCTCGGATATTTATGCGTTAATAAGGCTTACATAATTCTTGCAGGTGTGCTTTCCGTCCCCCTACCAAACCCATTCAGAGGATTTATAGAGGACCTTTGGATTGCGTCTTGATTTAAAACCCTTCTCTCTCTCACTCTCTCTCTCTCTTTTTCCCAGACTTGTCGCTTGTGGTAGTCTGGTAGTCTGTGGCCCACCATGATCGCTACATCTCCATCTGGGTTAGAGGACAGAGCTGCCAAAACCGTGCACAGCTCTCAGGTTGAGCCTCGGCTAACAGATGTCCCAGCAGCCCTCAGACTGTCTGTCGGGGTTACCTTTATTAATATGGGGGCCTGACACACAAATCACGATGATGTACAGCTCTGTCTGGCCACATGGACTCTGTCTCTGACTAGAATAGGTGGCACTGGTTTCTGAATCAGGAAGCTGTTTAGACTTCTTCGGGCTAATGGTACATTTCCATTTCGTGTCATATGTATTGGTATTTTCATTCACAATTATAAATAAATCATTTTTAGACAAATATACATTGATACATTGTAGACAAATGTATGTCTACCTGCTGGATCACACATGTGATTACCCAAAGTTAAAATTACCATTAAAACTTATGGTAAAAAATATATTTTATTTTATTTCTACTAAACAATGACACATCATGCTTTTTATCCATGTCTTATTGATTTTTACAACTCCTCTTTGTGAATCATCCATGAAACCTACTGTTTTTCATATTAACACTTGCGTTATAGCAGCTATAAACAGTTAGATCCTCACCAGCAACTTTTTCTCTCTTTATGTTAATAATAAAAAAAAAAATTTTAAAACACAAATGCCATGTTTCTTTTGTTTGTTTTTTGTGTGTAAAATATTTAATTGCATACAGTAACTCTAACACTGGAGTCTCCTTTTATATGAAAATTTAATAAATATATCCTTGACCAAATTAAACAGGTATATACAGTACTGTAATATTTTTTTTCATTGTTAATAGCATGTTTATTAATTTTTATCACTACTAGTGAAATGATACAATTTTAGAGAAATATTGTATAATTACATATAAACATATAAACAACATGTAAACAACAGCACTACTATAGTAATTTTATGGAAATTACTTAACAATTTCTATATATAATTAAAATATGTGCTGCCTTAAGATGAGCAAGATTTGAGTAAAAATCCTGACAAAGTCATGCGTATGGAGCACTATGAGTGTAATAACGTAAAAGCAATTCAGGTAACTTATGTTTATCAAACATTTTTTTACATAAAAATGTGTCTATGCAAACAACTTTAAAAAAAAGTTTTATTGCAGTACTTGTGTTGTACTTTTATAAGTTTATCACACATTGCATTAGTGTGTTTCAGTTTAATTTGATTTTAAAATTTCACTGTTTTGCATTGGCCATCCCCTGAATCAAATTCTCATTGGGAAGTCAAGTCAAGTCGAGTTGGTTTTTTATTGTCATTTCAGCCATACACAGTTCACTTCACATTGAAACAAAACAACGTTCCTCCAGGACCAAGGTGCTACATACTGTACAATTATCATCATAAATTAACAAAAAAAGTTAAGAACGATCCAAAAAATGTCAAGAAAACAAAAAAGGCAACGTAAAGTCCACTTGTGCAAAAGTCTAGGTTTGTATTTGTAAGTACAAACCGAAGTTTGGAGGTGAAAGCTAAAAACAACAGGAACATGGGCAGGGCATTGGTGGTTCAACGGGTAAGGTGCTGGGTTGTTGGTCAGAAGGTCAGGAGTTCAAGTCTCAATACTACAAAACTGCCACTTATGTTGTCTCAAAGTCTGTCAACCATATCATCTCCATATCATAGCTAAGCCTTGGAATATGTGTAAAAATATATATATATTTTTTTTTATAATCAGGCTTTCTTAAAATTTGTATGTATTCAACACAATATTGAAATTTTAAATAAACATTAAAATAAAAAATGAATTTCAAAAGAACTAATTTTCTCAAATGCTTTGAATAAAGTCTGCTTTGTCAGGGTTTACAGTGACGCTCATGCACATTAGTATATCATAATCATATCCCTCTGCAAAGGCCAAAGCTGATTCACTTTGATATTTACTCATCTATATTTGGAAGAATCATGGCAAATATTTTCCTTAAACTAAAAGAATCCCACGTTTTGAAAAGATATGTTCTACACATTCATAAACATGTATTGGCACCCTAATGACTGCCCTTGGAAATCCCAAGGAAAATGTGTTGAAATCCATGTCTGTGGTAATCATACATCCACTACAGATCTGTTAGAGATAAGATTGAAATATAATATAGTATTCCTTTAGTACTTGCTATCGTGGTGCTGCTTTGGTCCTTGAAAGGCTAAACTTTTTTTTTTTCCATCAAGTTAGCAAACAATGAAAAGCAGCAATCAAGAGAGAATGATGGCAACATTAAATAAACCCAGGATGCTATGATGGAAGACCATAAATAATGTAAGGAATCATTTCAGTCCTCGCATCTTAACTGTTTTGCATCTGTCTTTTCCATGCTATGATGTATTGTTGCTCTTGGTGGAATGACAGCTACGTATAAAGGTGGACTGGTAGATTTAGCATTGCCACAGAGAGCTCCACTTCATCTACAGACGATCAAGTGTGTTTTCGTGTGTCTATTTGTGTCTATTGGGATGTATTGATATCGAGAATGACTAAATGTTTTCGTTAATTTCAATACCAGTAGCGAAATGCATAACCTACTGTACTTAGCATTAGCTAATCAAGGATGAAGCATTTTACTTACAGTAGATCTGTTTATATATTTCTACTTTAAATAATGGCACGTGTACGTATGTGTGTGTGCATGTTCATGTGCTAGCATCTTATTTCTTAGTAGCAGGTGATCACCAAAAGCTAAGTGCTGGTAGTTTTGCTCATCTAGCTTCATCTATAGGCATTTTCCCATCTAACTACCCATTAGTTAATTAACTTGGCATGTACTATAGTTTACTAAAGATAAACTATAGGTAAACTAAATGGTTACTAAAGGTAAACTATAGTGTATAACATAATGTACAGAATAGTATTATTGCGGTACTTCAGACATTACTGTAGTAGGCACCATAAGACTTTATTGAGTACTTGAGTAGATACTGTGCCACTTCAGTTGGTACCATGGTAGGACTGTGGTGTTCAGCAGGTATTTAACATGATATGTTTGTACCATATGTATTATGTATGTATGTATGGATGTATGTATGTATGGATGGATGGATAGATAGATAGATAGATAGGTAGATAGGTAGATAGGTAGATAGATAGATAGATAGATAGATAGATAGATAGATAGATAGATAGATAGATAGATAGATAGATAGATATTTTATTAATCCCATATGAAATTTCCATACTGCTCCATCTTAGATATCTTAGTACATACTACTGGTATAGTATAGTACAGGCAGTACCACATTACATACAATAGTATGTACAGTGCATAATACAGTTACATGCATTATGGTACAGTGGTACCATACTACAAAACTATTACCATTATAGTACATACAAGTATACATGTAAGTACTATACATGTATAAGTATAACATAACAGTATTTTGACATTATTTTACAGGTATTGGACATGTTCCATAGTACCATACTACATTACATGGTATAACCATGGGTAGTACCATCTCATTGTACCAAATTGTGTACCATGGCAGAACGATGTTCCATGTACTATATGAGCAAATAAGTACCATAGTTCTGCCAGTGATGGTCACTGTGGCATGCACCTAGCACTGAACCTCTCAAGTTCAGTGAATTTGATTTTCATCTTGAAATCTATCCAGATTATATTATCTGCTCATTAGTGCAACAGTGTGCACTAGGATTATGGCATGTCGATTCTAATGAGCGTGTGTGAATACAAATAAATTATTGCATTTGTGTGTGTGTGTGTGTGTGTGTGTGTGTGTGTGTGTGTGTGGGTGCGGGTGTGTGTGTGTGCGTGCGTGTGTGTGTGTGTGTGTGTGTGTGTGTGTGTGTGTGTGTGTGTGGCTACAGCTATGGATGTATACTATATCCACCCCCAAAACCTGACACATACTTGACATACACTCTTGCCACACCTGGTCGCCTCTCCTGTCCTCTCAGGCTTCCTCCAGGGAGCCCGGACATTCTCATGCAACAATGCAAAATTCCCTCATTACCATCTTCTAAATATTCATGAATACGTGGCCGGATATGCATGTCACCTGAAGAGTGGCCTTTTACCGTCCAATAAGCACACATATCCATCTCATCCTCTGATAGGCTTTGTAAAAAGAAAGCGTCAGATGCTCGTCTCTGTGGAAGTACGGAGAGGAAAAGAGAGACAAAAAGAAAGAATTTTGAAATGCTAAATAAAGCAGGAAAAACAGGAGGGGTGTGAAGAATCAGTCAAATTGAGTGACGTTTCTCAGATCGACGCGTCCTATCCACTCGGAGATTTCCTTATCAAGCCGTCAGCAGGAGCGAGATGGCAGTGGGCTGGTGATTGTGAAACATTTAGCAGATGTTGCACCATAGAGGAAGAAACAAGCGTTTATTATATAAAACATAATAATGGATGGAGTATTCATCCCGGCGATCGCTGCTTGAATATTAAAATTAGATTTGAATATTAAAATTAGAATAGGCTCATCATTATTACGCAGAAATAGTTCGACGGTCATATCTAAGCTCGGTAATTGGCCCGAAAGTGGCTAAATAGTGTGAAAATATATAAATGTGATCTAATACCTCATCCACATGCCGCAATAAGCGTAACTATTACCGGAGGAGGAATTAATAAGTCTTCCTGCTGCCATCGGACAAGTTCAAGCACTGTAGCCTCTGAAAGACAGCAGGGGGACAAAAGGCATGCTAAATAAGAATATTACTGTCCTTTTGATCATCAGACTGCGCCACAATGGTGTCAGACATAACACGGCGGAAAATTAATACGAGACGATTTCCTTTGTGGGAGTGAGGGGGGGGGGGGGGTATGTGGGAGAAATTAATAATATATTTTTTTTAAGTGTGTTTTGCTTTATAATGAAGTTTAGTCACAAGAAAGATTCTGAGTTATATTATACAGTAATCAGGAATTCACTTAAGCAGAATTGACTGGATAACAAGAAAAGGAATTCCGCCATATCAAATTCATCGGTCCGCCTTATCGCTTTAAACTCTTGTCAGAGGCTTTGATGTGCCCTGCTCTTGAAATGGCAGTGTGCTACAAAAAATGGAGGGAGGGTTGTAAGTGTGTGTGTCTGTGTGTGTGTGTGGAAATCTCAGCTCAATTTAAGTCTCATCCAAGGAGCTTACAACTGTAATTAAATCATTAAATTCTTGTCTACGCTTCACAGCGCGTAGAGAAATTAACTTCCCACCAACCTCATTTTCTATTTGAACATGAAATAATGATTTTCTGCCAGTCTAATTACAAAGCCAACATCTGATCAAGCCGGCATCCAGAGGGGATTATCACATGCGCCAGTATTAGAGCTCATTACCAGCTTGAGTGCAGAATTATTACATCTTGTAATTGGATGGTGAGATTTATATACAGATCGGGCCGGTTTCTGTAAGATTGTAATTACAAGGTTCGTTGGTTAGCTACTTATCAGAACTTTGCAGGAAAACAAAACAAATGGCTGAACGAAATGAGCATGTCATTAACCTGTAACCTCGGTGACGGGGTGTTGGGATGGAGGGAGGGAAGTGTGTGTGTGCGTGCGTGCGTGCGTGCATGGGGGGGGGGGGGGTTGCACTGTGTGTGTGTGTGCGTGCCTGTGTAATGCTCATGTCTGCATTAAGAGAAATGGGTTCATCCATTTCAGCACCCGACTGCACAGCCTGAGCAAAACAGTCTGTTTCAGTTATTTAACCCAGGTTATCTAGCCCTGTTACGAAGAAACGAGGCGGGGGGAAAAGAAAGAAAGTAAGAAAGAAAGAAAGAAACGATAGTGAGAGGGGAAAGAAAGGGAAAAGAAGAAAAAGAGCGGTAAATGAGCTGTCTCTGCCGCCAGGATGGGCTCAATGTTTCTATTACTTAAGGCTAACAGGCTGTGAAGCCATTCATTCAGAGAGCTTGGGGGGAGGGGGGGGCTATTTAGGCTTGCCAGTATATATAGAGAGAGAGAGAGAGAAGAAAAGAAAGAAAGAAAGAAAGCGAGTGAGTGAGTGAGTGAAAAAGAGAGCAATCGATCCCTGGTTCTGCTACGACCCCTGGATTGAGTTTGAACAGTCGAGAGTAAGCTCTTCTACCTTAGCAAAACAAACTACACGAACACAAATGAGGAAGAGAAAGAGTGCCTTCGCTAACACCTGATATAAACAGGCACCTAATCAATGAGAGAAGGCCGAGTTAACGCCAGAAGGTGAATGAAAGCTAGAGGGGGAAAACGGGAGAGAAAATAAAAATTGCTCAATTACCTTGCCAACATGTTTTCTTCTCTCTCTCCTTCTCTCTCGCTCTCTTTTTCTGGAACAAGTGATTTTGCAGCACAAATCAATGTTGGCAGGTCAGGCAGCCAGCTACTAATCTTGGCATTACACCGCTCCAATCAGAGCAGCCCAGGTAATGGAGTTGTTATTGAACTTCATAGTCAGGATTAGATTCTCAGTGAAGATCAATGCAGCTCTGAGATGAGACTGATAACAGCCTGATAGCCATCTGAATCCCCACAGCTATGCAGTGAGACACATTCTCTCTCTCTCCCTTCAAAGCACGAAAGTGGAAATTTACTTTTTTAATCTTTCATTATCTTTCCCTTTCTCTCTCTCTCTCGCTCTCTTTTCCTGGTTAACCCGCTGCATTTTATGCGAATGTACACTGAGATGCATCATTACTACGACAATTATAAATTATATTATTTCTTTTTATATTATTTATTTTGATACATTGCTTATTGTCATTTTTTTTATCAGCTATTATTAATCCTTCATTTTCCATCATCGAGCAAACCAAGATTTCCCTCCATCGTCCAACACGCTTGTGCATACTCATATCACATCTTGAAAATAAAACGTAAATCTTTATTCGCATGCTACACATGAAACAATGCTATATTTCAACAGTATGCGTACTGAAAACTTCCTGGAAGTTACATGATAAAATGTGGTTATGTTTAGATGTTTGGATATTTGTGATGTGTTTGGTGATTCTGATGCTGATGTCACAGGGGGCACTGCTGCTCTTACTATTAATGTGACATCACAGAGAAAAACTGTCCTGTTTGCTTAGAAACAATTGGAAATTGGAACACTTTCTTTAGTGAATGATATAGTCGTGGTTTGAATTTCTGCTGATTCATGCGACAAGTGAAGAAAGCTCTAGGAAATAACAAAACAATAAAGCATCCCATATACAGTAAATATTGGCTTGAAAATTAATTTGCACTTATAAATAATTGTTGTAAATATTGTAACCTAATGGAATTCTAATATTCTTTCCTTTTTTGTCTTTTCTGTCCAGGATTATTAATATAACTATATACTGTACATAGTCTGAGTACATGAACTCGATCAGGGTCAGAGGTGCATATAGGCTACATCTAATCACATTTCCCTATGCTGTGTAGGAAGAAAATATATAGGCTTAATAATTCAATAATTCCCCATTCATCAATAACCATGCGAAAGTCAATACGCGGCATAAATCAGCAAACTGCATCGGGAACAGAAGGAGACAGAGCACAGAGCGAGTCTTGGGCACGACTCGCGAAAGCAGCCCACAAAGTTGATTTTGTCGAAGCACGCGGTGGTTCTTAATTTATTTCACGAGCTCCTTATGGCCATTTAGCACAGAGCTCTGCAGGGGCCAAAGCGACGGAGGAGGATCGATTGAGGATCGATAGCCTGGGCGAATCAATCAGCCAGGTTTTCTTTGCAAAATATTTAATTAAACATGGTGGCAAATAACGGCAGGATTTATTGTTTGATGTTAAGAGCATTAGTGATTTCCCTTTTCCAGCGCCGCACCCCAGGCCTGACCATCCTGAGCCTTCCAGCCGCTTAGAGGGTCCTGGGGAATAGCTTAGACACTTTTCCAATATATAATAATGTTTGTATTTATACATGCTTATACGCTCTCTTGCCTCTCTCTCTCTCTCTCTCTCTTCCCCTCTCTCACTGTCTAATCCAGTGAACCTGCAGTCGTTCGAGTGAGAGAAAGGGCTGAGGGACACCATGCATTTAGATGCTGTCTGGTTAACATCTTAATCCTTCAAAATGGCCCAGGTGAAAGAAAATCCAGCTGTTCTGGTGTGTATACTGGGAGACTGGGAGTGTACTGGACTTGTGAAAAGGAAACTTTAACAGATGTTAACCAGATATCTACAATATATTGTAGATGTCAAATGCTTTACAAATGAATATACCTGAATCTAAATTAAATGAGGTTTACATCATGGTATAAAATATATACAGTATACAATACAAGCACAGCGATAATTACTCCATATTGTAAAGTTTTCTGAACTGTTCCAAGCAACACATTATCTCTGTAATATAGTTTATGTGTGAGTACATTAATGTTTATTCGAAGCTAGAATCAAAATATGGAGTTGAGTGCAATATAAATATAAGTGCAAAAAATTTAGGAAGTAACAACGGTCATCAATAGTGCAAATTTCTTGACAAAAATATTTTATATATACTGTATACATGAATGCATTGCAGTTAATACCATTAACATTATTTGGCTTTTTAAATACAAAAATAGATAGATAGATAGATAGATAGATAGATAGATAGATAGATAGATAGATAGATAGAGATAATCTCAAATAGCTAGAGATTGATTGATTTATTTGTTTGTTTGTTTTTTTGCACATAATTATGACAAAATGTATGTTATTTAAAAGGACAAATCGAATGTGTTTACTCATAAATAAATGAATATAATTATTAATCAATAAAATAAATAATTAATATTTAATAATTTAATAAATAACAAATACAATGTTGCACTATCGGTATACAGTATGTGTGTTACGTTTTTCGTTATTTTTATATAAATGAAAAATACCAACAGAGGCTAACATCAGTGTGAGATTTTTTATCAATTCCACGCTTTTTGTAAAATATCTCATTCGCATTTCTCTCGCAAACCTTTTGATTTTGTGCTCAGTGTGACCCTAATGACTCCCCCGGCCCATAATCTACAGCATCCAAACAGGACCGAACCAATCGAATGTGGCGAGGCAGCACATGGCATGGCTGATTTGGCCAAACTGAGCGGATCCACGTCTATTAACAGAAGGGGAAGACACGCAGGAGGGCACAAGATGTTTCAGGAGGGGCAGGTGATAAACGTGGGGCGTGACCATCGATGATGAGCCTGTTATTGTTCTCCGGATCGAGCTCTCTCTCTCTCTGTCTGTCTGTGTGTGTGTGTGCTGTGTGCTGTGTGTGCTGTCGGTGTTTATGAAAGGGGAATTAGGGGGGCGCCTGTGTTTAATCATTATGAAGTGGGAGAGGGGTGACCTACCAGCTGAGTCCAGCACTGCTCCAGTGCACACTGGGTGGAAAACAAATGCCCTCAAGCACACGTGAGCTCACACACCAACACACACACACACACACACACACAAAGAGGGTTAACACTGGCTCCATTTCATGAGTCAACTGTGAGAGCGAAATCGACAAACAGTTACTGTTGGGGGACAAACAAAGGGCACTGGTCTTGTAATACGCAAGCAAACACATCAGTGTATTAAATGAGCTTTGCTTTTTATGCTTCTATAAATCTAATAGAAATATCAGCATTATTAGGGTGCATACAAAGTGTCTACGCTACTGAGAACAATAGAATTTGTGAAATAAATGAATGGATATGGATGGTAATAACATATTTAAAGCATTTGTATTGCTTGCCAGACTTCCGGAATTGATCTTCCTGTTCATAAATGTTATATTCAATATAGAAATGAAATAAATAAATGTGCATCATCACCCACATGACGATATATGATCACTCCCATTAATGTCAGAGGTTTGTTAGAAAAAAGGTAAAAAATAAAAAATAAAAAAAGCAATGTTTCTCACCCTGGTTTTACCTAAATACACAGAATATCTTATTTTCTATATACAGTATATTGAAAACTCCATTCTGAAATGCATTATTTCTAGTCCTACTGAAATATTTGTATGAATATTTTCAAAATCTTTTAGTCCTCTTTTTTTTCAACGAGAATCCAAATTATGGTCAGATTTCTTCACTGTACGCTCCTAAAAACAAAAGAGCAAGAAAGTCTTTTCTCGCTCTCCATTTCCCAGAAAGGCTTAACGTCATTAAGGAGAAATCTAGTGTGGAGGGAGTGGAGACAGAGAACACAGGACTCCATGTTCCAGAATGCAAAGCAGCCTCGTGACGCATTTGAAATGAATTTCAAGAGAGTCTCTGCTCAGCCGTTTAGTGATCTACTGTATGAGATGATGAAGGTTTTGCTTTTGCTAGCAGGCTTAGACTGACTTGTTTAAGCACTTAGTACTGAGGATACTAGAGGAATAACGTTTCTTTAGGTACAGATGAAGTACAGGCATAAATGCTATTAGCAACATTATTTTTGCACAACGTAAGAAACCAAAAAGTAAAAGGTGTTTAATAAAAAGTCCAACAAGAATTTTGCTAACAAATAAATCACTGAAGGTTGTGTAATAATTTTAAATATTAATATACAAGACAGTTAAAAAAAAAAAACATCTATTAAATATACACTATACACCAATATACAGTCAACCAATATGCATAGAATGGCAGCAGACGTCTTTCAGCGTGCCACCAAAATCAGACAGTTTTGCATAAACATAGATTTAAAAAATAAAAGGACAGCATGTGGTTCAGCATCAAGCACAGATCGTTCTGATCAGTTCATCTGGTGTTAAGTATGAAGTGTCAGTGGCTTAGTCTAGCTCCAGGACAGGATCTCAATATCAGTGAGATGTATACAAATAGCCAGGAGGTCTAGTCCAAATCAATACTTCAACACGGGCTATGAAGATCTATCAGAGCCACTGCTCGAACCCTATCAGAAGCTGAAAAAATTAAGCCTCTTTGCTCTAATGTTTAACATCAACACAATTAGTAATTAAGCCTCCCTATAAAAAAATAAAAAAAAAACTAGCACTGACAACAGAAGGTAGTTTTTCAGGCGAGGAGATCTGCTTTACACATGCATGCTCATGATTATCCTAAATCAGTGTGGCACAGTCAAGAGGACCTGAGGGAGTTCCTAGACTTCGCGCATGCGCAGGAAGCCCCGGTTTAAACCCCGCCCTTGATTTCCCCCCTCCCTCCCCGTTCAGACAAGCTTGCATTTTAATTCTGCGCA
>JAQMYK010000023.1:5295616-5308199 GCA_030014345.1 Clarias buthupogon | reverse complement strand
ATATTATATAAAAACATACAATGTATTATTATTATTATTATTATTATTATTATTATTATTATTATTATTATTATTATGCGTTTTCCCTCGCATATTACGTCGTTTCAGAGTTGACGTAAATAACCCGTCTGGTCCCTCACGTTATTTAAACGAATTGATCTTTTATCGACTCCATAATAAACACACAGTGTTAAACGGTAGGAGGGCACTGAGAAAGCAGGCCGTCTTAATGCTTTTATGGCCTCGCCAGTTTCCCGACTTGGTGTGAAAGGGGGAAAAAAACGTGTGAAGTTAGCTTATGTGCACGTGTTTGAATTGGGGCAATAAATCAGCCTGAACGCTTGGGGCCCTAGTGGGTCGCGGGGCGGAGAGGAGTTTGGCTCACGGGCTTGAGGTGCTGTCGGGTGACTAGAGCAGCCAGGACGCACCGCTGCCTATGTGGAGTCCGAGCAACCTGCACACTGAGAACAGGTCCTGCAAAGAAGGAGAAACATTTGACTACAGAATTAGTCTGCAAGTGTAAAGATATACTGCTTTAAAAAAAAAAACTTTTTTTCTTTTTTTGTGGTCAGCCGGGTGTTCCAGAATAACCCGGGCTGATTTTGTGTAATTCTTATCGTTCCATGCGCACGACTAGACACTGCTGGTTTTAATTATTAAGGCTTCAAATTCCGAATAGTTTTTTTTTCCTCAACATGCCTGGACATGGTAAAGGAAAACGTGAAAAAAACGAACGCGTAGAATAGGCGGTGTGAATGAGCGTATTATAGCGCTACAAATTACACAGCAGACGCTGCAATGATAAATACAAAAATAATCATCAGTTTAAAAGCAGATTAAGGGCGTTGACTAACATGAAAGGCTTCATCTGAAATCTAACCACCATATGTCCTTAACTAATGCCTATCTTTATTTTTTGTATTAATATTAATCTTGATACATCTGAGGTTTTAGCCTCTGTAATATTTAAATAAGCTGGAGACTCGACCACTCAAACGCGCCGCTGTTGTGCAGAGGCTTAGCAGAAACACAAGGGTGTGATGATACAAAGTCCGGATGTAAAACAATCACGGATGTGTCCCTGACATATTTTCATCTCTTGGTTCAAGGAATTTCAATTCACCCCGTGCTGTTTAGTTTTAATCCGCATTATATTATTTACAGGAGGCTTAGGAGGTCATCATTTGTAGGGCAGTCCTCGGTCTTATATGATCAAGATCAAATTTCATAAAAAATAAATTTTTAAAAATCACACAGGAAGGTGTAATGAGAGAGTTTGTAATTATGGTTCAGAAAATCAAACACAGAATGTATATTTATAAAGCCTGTAGTGCATGGTATTGGTATATAAAAACACGGCAATAATAATAATAATAATAATAATAATAATAATAATAGCTAATAATAATAATAATAATAATAATAATAAAATCCGCTCTCATCACGGATAGCCAGCAGAATGGACAAGCTCTCCAATCCACAACAGTGTGTGTGTGTATATTACTGAAAATGCCATTGCTGACGCGCTTAGGGCGCAGGCGCTAATCGCCGGACTTCTCCATTCTCGTCAACTTACTCTTTGAAGTCAAAAGACTTGTCAACTGGCTGGATGTTTGAAATTAAAGGCGTAGGCGGACACCGAGCAGCTCGTTCGACGATTGATAAGATGAAAATTGTGGTCTAAACAGATTTGAATCTATTCTTTTTTTTTTTTTGCGCGCGCGTAAAAAGCTCAGACAAGTGCTCTTTAAATCCTACAGAGTTGAGTGATGAATTCGCATAGAAAGAAAGAAAAAAGAAAGAAAGAAAGAAAAAGTTAATGACTCAACAAGAATGAAATGTACTGTTTGAGTGTTAAGAGAGAGAGAGAGAGAGAGAGAGAGAGAGAGAGAATTAGCCCGAGAAACAGGGGAAGGACTGGAGCTGCGAACAAATGACAAATGAAATGATTGGCGAGCCATAAAATGAGATTTGAAACTCTTTCAAATAAGAGATCGCGACGTCAGAGCCCTTATCCATACGGAATAAAGCGGCAAGAGAGGAAAAAAGGGAGCACAAAAATATAAGCTGAGAGAGAGAGAGAGAGAGGAGTGAACATGGGGGAGAGACTTGAGAAATAGGAGGAGCTTCTGGGCGACTAGAAATGTCAATCAGAGCAAAAGGCGTCCCAATAATCTAAAGCAATCTGTAAGGACCTGACCTTAGTCCATTCAGATCAATAGGGAAGCGAGGGAGGGACGCGGCCGGCGGATCGTTTACGCGCGGCCCGTTTGCGGAGGAAATATAGACTTCCCTTACACTTTTGTGCGCATTGGATATCGTAGAGCGCATCGAGAAAGAAAGAAAGCGATTTTTTTTGTGTGTGTGTGTGTGTGCGTTTGTGTGTGCGTATGCGTGTGCGTGTGCGCGATTTCAGCAGACAGTTGGGTGTTTTTTTCCCCTTCGCTCCCCAACTACAATGTCTTTCCCACAGTTGGGATACCAGTACATCCGTCCGATCTACCCGCAAGACCGGCAAGGGATCAGCAGTGCGCGCAGCGGGAGCGAGCTGAGTCCGTCCGGCGCGCTCTCCAACGTTCTTTCCAGCATGTACGGATCACCTTTCACCGCCGCCGCACACACCTACGGAGCGTTTCTTCCCTATTCAAACGACCTGTCTATTTTCAGTCAGTTGGTGAGTTATCCTCTCATGCAAAGATTACGTAAATCTTCTTCTTTTTTCCTCTCTAGCTCTTCTTCTTTGCTTACTCTTAATTCTGTTCTTTTTTTTTTTATCCTACTTGTTGTGCGTTGTGCAGTTTCGACACCAAAAATAAAATAAATATTTCTACAGGTTCTGGTAGCAATGGTTTTGCAAGACAGTTGTGAACTTTGCTGTTTACTCCGTTTAGCAAATACGAAATGAAGCAAAAAAGTAACAAATTAACCAATAGTACTTGTTTTTGTTACACAGAAACAGGCCTGCGTGTAGACTGCCAAGCAATAATGTAGGCAAATCATCTTCAAGGAAGCTTATAGTCAAAACATTATTCAAGAGAAAAGTAACTCGAAAAAAATCATAACGCCTATTTTTATAGCAAGCTATAATATAGCTGTATATATTTGTTAAATATTGTGTGTGTATGTGTGTGTGTGTGTGTGTTAGATTAACTGTCAACAAACTTGCTATTCTAAATTCATACCAAATCCTGTTTTTTTCCATCACATTAACACAAAAAAAAAATGAAAAACAGAGTTATACTAGCGAGTAATAAAGTTTTATTCGTTGTATTTTTCCTGCGCACGTGTTTCCTCGTGTTTGTTTGTTTCTTGTTTGTTTCACATCTTTATAAAAATTATTATGCTTTTGTTTCAGGGAGCTCAGTATGAGCTAAAAGACAGTCCAGGTGTCCAGCACCCAGCATTTGCCCATCCTCACCCTGCGTTCTATCCTTACGGCCAGTACCAGTTTGGAGATCCGTCCAGACCCAAAAATGCCACCAGGGAGAGCACAAGCACGCTGAAGGCCTGGCTCAGCGAGCACCGCAAGAACCCATATCCCACCAAGGGAGAGAAGATCATGCTGGCCATCATCACCAAAATGACCCTCACCCAGGTGTCCACCTGGTTCGCCAACGCCCGGAGGAGACTGAAGAAGGAGAACAAAATGACCTGGACCCCGCGAAACCGTACAGACGAAGAGGGCAACGTGTACGGCAGCGACCACGAAGGCGAGGATGGCGACAAGCGCGAGGACGAGGAAGAGATCGACTTGGAGAACATCGACACGGAGCACATCGAGAGCAAGGACGAGCTGGACGAGCAGGACGAACTCCACTCGGACTCGAAGCTGGACGCCAGCTGCGACTCGGAAATCTCGGACGGCTATGAGGATTTACAGGGGCCCGAGCCGAAGCTTTTAAAAGCCGTGGCCCAAGAGGGCAAAGACGCGCACGGGGATGGAGACGCTGAGCGCCCTGATCACTTTCACCACCACCATCACCACCTCCATCACCACCATCACCATCACCTTGCTCATTCATTAGACCACAAAACGCAGCCTGCGAACAGCGAGCAGATCAAACTCAACCCGGTATCCAACTCTCCCCCGGTCGAGAACAACGCAGCCCCGGTGCAAAAACCTAAGATCTGGTCATTGGCTGAGACAGCCACGAGCCCGGACAATCCCCGTAAATCTCCACTCGTGAACGGTAGCTCATCCCAGGCCGTCATGCCTCCTCATAGACTTGTTTCATGCCCGGTGGGCAAACTGCAGAACTGGACGAGCCGTGCTTTCTCGGCGCACCAACTCGCGCTGCTCAACTCAAATCATTATTTAGGACTGGCCAATCAGGCTTCAGCCAACAACCTCGCGCTGTACACGGGCAACAGGCACACGGAAGAGCGCAATGTCAGCTCAGAGACTGCACACACAGGTACATCACATCCCCCTCACTGAGCCTGTGTCCACATTTGAATAGTCCTCGTGAACATGTCCATTACGAACACTGTTTTCGTTTTCCTATCCAGTGATATAAATATATAAATATAAATATTTTTTTGTTGTTGTTCTATAAAATTCCATGCTTTCAAAGATTTAAAAGGCTAAAAACACTTGTATACGGAAAGGAGCATGCGCATTTAACTACGAGAGGGGAAGAAAAGCAGCAAAAAACTCTTCATGTTTTGTCAAGGCTGTTTATTAAAAAAAATCACAAACTCGAGCAGTGTAAGACTTTCACCCAAAGTTTACCTACATTAAGGTATTCAGATTAATTATATTATGGTTATTGCTGTTATTTCACAGAGATCTAGTGCCTTGGAAGCAGAGAAAGTTTAATACAGCCCTTCATAATTGCAAACTGTATTTTGGATTTCTTTTTTTTTTTTTTTTTTAGTTCAGAACAATAATAATAATTATCATCAATTTTATTTCGTTTAGGTAATTGTGTATTAGATAGCCAAATGAGTTTCAACCAGATTTTCATATTGTGCGTTTTTTCTTTTGTGTAGCTAACGTCCAATGTCAAAACGAGGGTACAGACATCCCTAACGCGTCGTTTGGCAATAATTCAAACAAACAAACAAACAAACAAACAAACAAACAAAAAACAGGCTACAAAAAAAAGTCGTTCCCAACACCCATAATTAATTTGCTATTTAAACTTTCACTTTCTTGTTCCCAATTCTTTTCTAACTTTTCCCATGTCTACAGGCCTCAGACCAACCTGAAGCTGCCATGTTATTATCCAAACCCCTTTTATCCCCATTTCCCCATAGAGACTTTTTTTTTAAATAAACCTTCATTTTAACCAGTCGTAAGGAATGTAAAAATGAATAACACACCCTGTGTACTTACCTTGTAAGCATGTCCTTGTGTATAATTGCTAATGCAATGCTGTAAAAAATTGTAGTCTGTGATTTTTTTTTCTTCCTCTTTTTTTTTCTTTTGTTTTGTGAGGATTCGATGTTGCAATGTTTTGTATATATATAACGTAAGAAAATGTACATACTTGTGATCCGAAATTGTACAAGAAAGTCTATATTTTTGGCTAATAAATGAACTGCGGCAACTTAAACACAGCAAATACAATGTTTTAATTTGATGGTTTAAGATTTAAGGTTTGATCCGATATATATGTATATATATATATATCGCCTTATTATTATTATCGCCTTATATTATTTTTAAACATGATCAGTATTTTTAATTGGATTCAGCCATCCTGTGCAGAAATGATGATTGGCTGTGCTTTATGTGGAAGTGCACTTCTCTTGAGGGAACTTCACCAGGGCTTCTGAGGCTTGGCTAAGCACGAATTGGTCGATTTGAAACGTTTTCCTATTTCAGAGCCTCGACTGTAATTAGCTCCTTCTTGAATCGCATATTTTGATATTAATGGAGGGGGATTATCTTCATCGAGGCGTAACAGCCAATATGAAATGAATAATTATTTCATTTATATTGGCCTGAAATCGCATACGACTCAATTTGGGTGAAATGAGAATTGATTCTTTTTTCCCATAACATTTTTTCTTTAAAAAGCTTTTATTATCTTATCCTTTTAAAGAAGCTAAAACAGTTCAAATACTTTTACGGGTTGTTTGCTTAATCTCCTCTCTAGCCTATATGAAATGTGTGATTTGGCCTCTCTCTCTCTCTCTCTCTCTCTCTCTCTCTCTTTTTCTTCTTTTTTTTTTTTTTATTAATGCATAATGAATTCTAATCAGACACCGATGCCGCGCTGCTTGCCATATGCCTGAGATACACTGAGAAATAATTTATTTATGTTTACACCCCCCTTCACCTCCATTCCCTCCATTTGCATGGAAGCAGCTTTGTTCCACGGTTGGGGGAAAAAAAAGCTCGGGAAAGTTAGAGTTAGAGCTCCCTCTACAGTCTAATGTAATCAGGGCTTTAACATGTTCGCGGGACGCAGGGGAACTGTGTTTGACTTTGAACTTATCTTCTGTTTAACCTTAAAAAAATATAATAATAATAATAATAATAATAATAATAATAATGCCGCAATGGCAAGACATACCGCATTTTGCATTTGAAGATGAAATTAAGTATATGTTTATTTACTTTTCTACACATAAGCGATCAAATAAATACATAGCAGCAGGGTTTACATTTAAGACACGGTTTAATCTTTATACTACTATTACGACTACTACTACTACTACTACTAATAATAATAATAATGTCTGTATCCAGATAACATCACAGGGAAATTTTTTATTCGATTATAACAGCCTTAGCGTTGCAAGCTTTTAATTTATTTTTAATTAAATAATAAACATTTTCTCACATTTAATCGTCTACAATTTAGTTTAAACTTTTAATAAAATGCGTTTTTTTAAAATATTATCATTTAATTTAATGTCTTTTTTATTTTTTTAAATTTTTTGAAAATTTGTATAAATAAGACCATCGACTCAGATAAGACATTCGTTCAATAAACCGGACTCTATCATGGTTTATTTTAATTTTTTTATTGTATATCTTTAAACGTGAACTCAGATTGCGCGCACTGGAAATGACGCGCGTTTTTGCCGGAACGTGCGTGTTGGGAGCGTGCACGAGTGACCAGCGTTATCCAATTAGCGTTAAGAATTTTTTTGGCGTAGATGGCAGGGTAGGGTTTAACCTGCTCGTGCATTCGAACATTACGGTCTGTGACGTAATAATCATAGATCTAACATAAATAGTGATATACTTTAAACACTGAAAAGGCATACATATTGTATGTAGGCTTAAGTATCTTAATTTCTTCAAAACAGAAAATTAAATCAAGCCTATGAATTAGATGACAGTTATAGGCCATGTTTTAGTGCGAAAGAATGTTCGATCATATGATCTAGCTAGTCCTTACTTACTTTTCAAAAAAAATTTATTTGATTGTTTAATTGTTCAAGGTAATTTGACTGAAATTTAGAGGAAAAATATCTAGAGGAAAGACAATCTGTAGTTAACCACATACGAGACACCACGCTTATTTGTTAGCATCAAGCTAAACACTGCAATCATGGCGGCCTCTTTAGCCAAGATCGTTGCATCAAATTAAAGATTAAGATGCGTCTCTGGAAATGACATAAACACAGATGACAGTTTTGTCATGTACGTGTCCGTTTTGTTCTTTTTTCTTTTCTCTCCACTCAGCAATTGACGTGCATTAATGAACATTTTGCTCAGAGCTATAGGCGGAGGCTGCGGGTGGTGGGTGCTCGTTTATCCAGAGTTAAGTGGATGTCCTTGTGGTTAACGAGCAATAATCAACAGCGACGCCTCTTTTTAGTCCAGTGCTGCAAGCGATGCTAAACACTCCAGCAGAGAGCAGCTTTTTCTCTCCAGTACACCCGGGAGAATTCACAGGGGGGGGATGGATATGAAGAGAGAGAATGGCTAACACACACACACACACACAGATTTGACACCTAACCATTTTAAGCCAATTATATCCTTAGAACAATCAATCTGAGCGAGTAGTTTTAAATAAAACTTTGAATACTCAACATAAGAGCAGCTGTGGGAACCCCAGACCATATTGACACTCTCGAAAGCAAATGGCAATTCAGTCTATAAGACAGAGCCGAAGCTTTTTTTTAATCTCGGAGCACCACTCAGCATCAATGGCAGATGTCCATAGTTACGCCGCGCTGCAGGAAGAATGCATTGTTAAATACCAATTTGGATGGGATAAAAAAAGTGCAGCAAGAGAATGATTAAAGTGAAATCTAATCTATCTTTTTGGCCCGTCATTGATGCGGAGAAGGAAGACAGTGAGGGGCGACCTCATGAGAGACAGAGCTGAGCCAATGGAGCCATCAGAAACCCTGCGGATGAATGGAGAAAGACGGAGGAGTACATAAGCAGTGTTGGAAGGGGCTGCGGTCGACTTGTGAAAGGGAGGTTCGGCCCTGCGTTGTCCTCCTGTCCTCCCCTCGTTGTCTCCCCCGCTCCGAGACGGACAAATGTCAGCGCTATTGTGGCCCTGCTGAGGCTTTGAAGAGCCCTATGCTCTTTGCGGAGGTCACTAATCCTTTTATGAGGCGCTGCTGATTGTTAGTCACACACACGAACAAAAGTGCACACACACTCTTGTTGCTCTTTTTCACAAGCATGTTTGGTGACCTATGAGGGGACACCAGGAACCAGGTCTGGATTACAGAACACATGTTCCATGCTGTCAGTATTGGTAAAGCTACAGGCCATCCAAATGCTCCTGCACCTCCAGATAAGGCAGATTTCCGCATTTGCCGAACATGAAATCATGTTTTATGCCATCATGCCTTTTCTTAACTAGGGCTACAAAAGTCATGGATTACTTTTATCCACCAATTTAGTTTCATGCTGATATTTCAAGTTGATCAACAGTATTCTAGTGTGACTATAATACCTTATAAACAGTTTTAAAATGTTCATTGGCAACTAGCGGAGCAATAGCTGTGTGAATAGCTGATCTGTGTTTTTGTGGTCCAAGCAGACCCTCTGACAAAAGCCTAGGAAGAGTGGCACTCTCTAGGCAAGGGGGAGGAGTGATGCTGATTTCATGCCTATTGTTGACCAAGTTTTGAGAGAAGAATTCTTTTGCAGGCCTCGAAAGGCAACAAGTGGGGGAAGAAACAAGGGCGCAGTGACAGAAGGAAGAGTGCGGTTAGGGAAAAAAGAGAGCTGGGGAGGTTTAAGGAGGAAAAGGAGGTGAGCTTTTGCCGTTCATCCAACTGAAAGATTGTGCTTTTTTTCACTCCCTTTGGCTCATCACGGCCGACTTACAGGGCAATTATGGAAATGGCGCTTTGAAGCTGATCGCTCTCTCTTTATTTTTTTCCTCCCCCAAGAACAGGCAATGTCTCCAGGCCTCTCTCTGCACCCTGCTCTCTGACATGATTCTGTCTTACCGTCCATATGTTCTCCTTCCTTCTGCTTAATGCGAAAATGGCTGTCTAGTAAGAAGGACTGAATAGAAGAATAGTGAGGCTGAAGGATCAACTGTGTTGGGATGAATACTCAGAATGCAGGGTCAAAAAGAGATCCTGGCTGTGCTTCAAACATATGGAGATTAATAAAATTCAGACTCGTCTCTTTGACGACACTCAACTGCGCTGAAGCCATGGAAATTAGCGCATGCATTGTAGATAAGCAAATTGAAACCCAATGTTCGGGACTACTTTAAGATCAACAAATATGTCCAAGGAGGAGCGAATACATGGACAACATTAGAGCCAGAATGAGAGAACAGTTTATAAAAATGAAAGCTTTTTGCACCTTGTCCTAGGGAATTACTTGTCTTGTCCACATTAGTAAAGTTGATGCCTAAGGTAATGTTTTCACTTCACAGCTCCACTGTCCCTGGTAGGGTCACGAGCTCTTGTTCATGTTCACTCCATGTCTAGGTGTATTTCTTTAAGTTTCCTTTATCCTACCTCCCAAAAAACAAGCCTATGAGTGGAATTCCATGTCATAATTTCCACTTGGTGAAAACAATGTGTGTGAATGTGTCTATGTTTTTATCCAGTGTTCAGTGGTAGATTCTGGATACACCAAAACCCTGGCCAGTTTAGCAGTTACTAAAGATACACTAAAGAATAAACAATAGAATGTGTTATTTTCATTCACTGCAATGGGAAGGAATCCTCAATCCAACAGCAATGTTGGAGAAACAGACTATGTGCCATTATCTCACTCATGGATTGGTTGGAAATTCTCACCAACATTCAAGTCCATGGTTTATCGGTCCAAAATTTGGAATCACCTTCCATACTCCAACAATTAAAGCAAGCTGTGTGACTCTCACTCTCGTTCCATTCACCCCTTGTCTTGACATCAGATATATTGTTCAATTTTTGCCCATATAATTATGGATCATATATTCAGGGGCTCTTTATTGATTGTGTGACTGGTGAAAGGTTCTCTGGCTCAGCTGCACCCGAGGTGGAGACTTAATAAATTCTTCTTTTCTTGGAACTCTGTCAAACAAGTCCTGCCTTGCCTTTCCCCATGAATACATTAACAGGACTGAGCTGATTGATTGGGGAGAGCAGAGGGAGGAGGGTGCACCAATGAACTCCCTCGCTCACCAAGATTAATAGAGTTTATTAAAGACTCTCTTCTCCTTTTAAATAATGCTAATGTAATGGGAGGCCAAAAAGTTTATTGGCGAAGGCTCGCACACCGCTTCACTTTGATGTCGATCTCAAGTACATTAGCTTCGGCTGGTGGGCTACAGAGGTAAAAGACTGTATCTGTAATGATGCTGGCTGTAGCTCACAAGAGGAATGGGAGATACAGAAGAAAGGGATGTGGGTGATATACTATAGTAGTCTGCCTGCCAGTTACTTAGGACTATAGAAAAATCATTATGAATATATTTGCTCTCATCACTATACTTTTACTAAGGTTGCATCTAGAATTTTTAAGGGTTCTTATAGGGGGCGGGATTATCTCATAACTACTGATCAAAAGGTCTCAGGTTCTAATCCCACCATCAAGGTGCCACTGTTGGGCCCTTGAGTAAGGCCCTTAACCCTTAACTGCTCAGTAATGTATAACAAGATAAAAATGTAAGTTGCTCTGAATAAGGGCATGCTGCCAAATGCCATAACAGTAAATGTTTTTTTTTTCTGTTCCTTTTGGGATACCGTTAGATGTTCTATGTGGAACCCATTTAAATAAGAGTTTTCCTGTCCAAAATGGTTCCAAGCAGACTAAATGGTAAAGCACCGACTAAGCAACCATTAGTTAGTCCAAGGAACGTTTGAATCTTTCTTGATAGTTTACTTAAAAATACATTTAATATAGATCTTCTATGTAAAATATACATTAAAACCTGCTTTAAAAAATACTCTGATAGAAATGTTTCTGTTGTATTGGATAGTAAATGGATCTGTGTTTTCTATAATGTTCTACTTGGAATACTTTCTGTTAGGGAAACACTGTTGTGGAATTCTTCTGCATAAACCATTTACAGCTTCCCAAGAGGAACAAACCGAAGAAGCAAAGAACTGTTAACTATATAAATTTGATTTCTGTACAGTAAATTGTTTTTTTTCCTTTCTTCTTCTTCTTGAAACAGCTTCTGTTAAGGAAACATTGTTTGAGAGTTCTACCTAGACCTTCCAACATTCCCAAGAGGGACATTTAAAGCACTGGATGATCCATGAAAGTGTTCAAAAGAACTAGAAGAGCCTTGAAGGCTCTTCGCTTGTTATTCTGATGGAACCCTTAGACAAAGTGAGCTCCAAAAAGAACCCTGCAAACAAAAACAACAAAATTATCCTACAAAACCTTTGGAACCCTTTTATAAACCAAATTTATAGTCTGTAGTAATTATGCATTGATGTTTGACCTGGAAATCAACACTTGATTAGAACTAATACCAAATATTTTCATGTGGTCACATGAACTGAAAGTTTGTACAAAAGTTCAATGAACTCAAGTTTATCTTACTTAGATTTGTGGATCCTCCAATCCTCAGAATCAGATTCTGTTACCTTTCTTATTTGATCCAACATTCCACTGAAAACAGTTTATCAGTATTTTCCAGGCTCAACTAGCTTTAACATGCGGTCTGAACCATGCTTATCTAACTTGCCCGTTCTGCAACACCGACCACAGCGTGTCCATTCACAATCTGATAACCTCTATGTTATGGTACATCCTGGGCAATCTTGATGTCCATACATATATATACATGTGTATGTGAATTTTGGGAATGTACAATGAAACTTTCAGTGAGCAGGTGCAGGTTATGTGTGGAAGCAGAAAGTGTGAGCGAGCCCTGCAATAATGATGAGGCCTCCACATGTCAGACATATAAACTTCACTATCGATTTCTCTTCCTCAATAAAATGAACACACCACTCATGAGCCTGTCTCGTCTCTGTTCCATATAAATGTCCGGAGGGTGTGTTTCACACAAATGGCCATTAAAGACATATAGGATGGAGGAGAGAGAGAAAGAGAAGTTCTGATTCTCATGAAATTTGTTGATCTAAGCACTGAATGTTTATACTGCCAAAAAGATTGAATACATTTTAGTTTTTCCACCAAGAACGAACTTTGCCAGGAATGAATAAGGATATATATATATTTTTTTTA
>JAQMYK010000023.1:5258685-5281983 GCA_030014345.1 Clarias buthupogon | reverse complement strand
CTGTCTGTCTATCTGTCTATCTATCTATCTATCTATCTATCTATCTATCTATCTATCTATCTATCTATCTATCTATCAGGGCGTTCAAGTCAAACCAGGACTTTTGATTGCACAGAATGCAGGTATGAGAGTAAAAAAACTCCTTTTATTTCTCTATATAATCCCCTATTACACTAATGCACTTATCCCAGAGTTTCACTAGTGCTTGGATACCATCAGGGCAGAAAGTTTTCTAAATACGCCAGAGCCATGATCGACCTGCATGCTTCACGTCTGAAACGCACAATTTAAATGTTTTATTGCAGCTAAGAGTTTCATCACCATTCTATGCTTAAAGTCTTCTGCAAACAACAATTAGTTTTATGTTGTTTATGAGAAATTTTATTAAAAGTATCGGTTTGACTTTGTACATTGTATCTATCCATAGGATTATACTGTTTAAAAAACTCAAAGAATGTTTTTATATTATTATAAAGAAATGATGCAATAACAATATTCTCTAACCACTTGTATTAATTTTTGCTTCTTTTTTCTTATTTTTTAAAAAAAAGCTTTTTTCCTCAAAACTGTCAAAATGGTTTTCTCATTTTGCAATCAAACTGTTCGCATCTTGTGTTAGAGAGTAGTGTGGAATTAAAGTCTACATCATTCCAAACACACTCTCTGTTAATTAACAGTCGAGTTGACAAAATGCTAACGCTTACATATTACTATTATTAATATTTATTCATGAATGACTCATACATCTATGATTCATATATGACATTTTTAAATTACGCTTCATTATTTCCTCTCTAATGATTATTGCGTGAATTATGTATGTATTCATCATTATCAAAGCGTTGGTACTATATTAATGTATGGTTTTTATTTGTTTTTAGTTGTGGGCCATACACACTACAAAATCTTCACTGTGTATGGAGATTTTATATATTAATGATGTGTCTATTTTGCTAAAATAAATTAAGTTTGTAATGTACTTAATTATATTTCATTAGAATGTTAGATATTTTAGATGTTAGATGAATTACATTTAGACATTTGGCAGACACCCTCATCCAGAGCGACTTACATATCTATTTCCTTATACATCTGAACAATTGAGGCTTAAGGGATTTGCTCAAGGACCAACTTGGTCATCGTGGGATTTGAACCTGGGACCTTCTGAACCGTAGTCCAATGCCTTAAACACTGTTTATTTTTGTTCAACTTAAATATTTTACTTGAGTGGAAATTATGCCTTTAATTTAATATGCTATATAAATCTTTGTGTGTGTGTGTGTGTGTGTGTGTGTGTGTGTGTGTGTTTGAAGGAGAGTGTTGGGTATGAAATTGGGAGACAGAAATCAAATAAATGTTTATGTATATGTAAAGGATATTTTCATTACTAGATGATTGATTGATTGTTTAATTGATTCAACATTCCAGTGCTTAATTTTTTATACTAATGAGGACAATACATTTCGTTCTCGTCCCTTAGAGACGTGAAGGACTTTTGGACTTTCTAAGACCTTATCTAACTATTTCTGTCTGAACTCTCAGCCAATGAGAAAACCGAGGACGTGAAATGTCAGAGAGGACGAGATGGAAAACCTTAATGCTGTAGGACTGATGCAACCTCCACAACTCTCACTCACGATTTAATGGAGCTTGTAACAGGCCTAAATATATACACTTCAGTAGCACACTTACTCACACTTTCCCCAGCCAGACGTTGTCTCCAGGGAATCTGTGTACGTGTGTGTGTGAGTAGTGTGTGTGAGGCAACTCTCAAGATGAAAACATTGTTCACTTTAATCATAGAACGTTTGAGCTAAATTGTCAGTTGAAGTTGAGGGGGGGGGGGGAGACGGGGGTGTAAACTAAGGATAAAGAAGTAGTGGAGTAATGAAGAGAACTGAAGTTTCAGCCTGAGCGAAAACCTCTAGCGGCAACCCAAACACTTACCTTTGGCAAGGAGAAGAATTCATCCAGCTTAAAAAATGATTCCCTGCCCACATGAGGCATTACACCGCTGTCAGAGTCAGTCAGCGAGAGAGGAGAGAGGGATTACAGTGCAGAGGAGTGCTGAGGGGAGAGGAAGCACAGCGAGTTGCTGCTTAGACAAGAGTTGGAACGAGGCACGATAAAGCGATCTGGAAATGGCCGCGTCTGGTGCCAGTGCATTAAGAAACTGTCAGAGTGCTTTAGAGATTCGAGACGTGCGGCTACTGTGGATAATATATATACACAGGAACGTTATACACTCGCAAATGCATGCACATATGTCTCTCTCACACGGTAAAGCACACGCACTCACTCTCCTTTACCTCATGTGTCACATGTGCCACACCCATGTTTGTGCAAACTCAATCAAATGATTTTTGAGAAGCAATAAATCAGCCAGTATTTTGCTTGGCTGGGAATCAGTCTCTCTCTCTCTCTCTCTCTCTCTCTCTCTTCACACAACCACACACACACACACACACACACTGGCTCCTGCATCTGCTTTCTCTCACTGCAGCTGCATTATTAGTGTTATTAAAGTTTATTTATCAAATATCACTCAATTATTACTGACCAAAAAAGAAAAAGAAAAAACACACCAGAAAACAACAAGTAAACAAAGAAAGCAAACTGATCTGGAAACAGCAGGGATCTGGCTCTGACCAGCACCGGTTGAGAGGTGAAAATGCTGGTCATGAGAAGAAAACAAAATGAAAAGGCAACTAAGCCCAAGGATACAATGTTCGGAAAGATTAAGCGTGGAAAGAACAAGCTGTTTTGTGCATCATTCTCTGGTTACAACTCAAGCGAGAAAGAAATCCCGGTGAAACAGATCCTGTGCGTTTAAGCGAAAGGAATTCAGAACCGGGCTTTACTTTTTGTATTTCATGCTTACAATGGATTTTTATTTAACTTATAACTGTAATACAGACTTCCTGGTAGTGTATAACAACCTGTGGTAGTAACAATTTATTAGATTTATTACATCGCAATAATACTTTATTATTCATTTATGATGCTCATGCTTACAGTCATGCTTCATTCTCAAGTTTCAACCAGCATGACCTGTACCATGCTGAAAAAAAAAAAAAAAAAAGAAAGTGGTAAAACTAAACTAAGCACTAAGCACCCCACGGTCTTGTCTTAATAGTCTAGAGCAACGCCCTAAGCACAAAAAACAACACGTGGCCCACTTTTAGAGAGCGGTATTGCTTACAGACGGAGCCCTGTTAGTGCAGCTACAACAACATGACGGCTTGAGGCTTTTACTGGCCCTCGACGGCCTATGAAACATATATTCCAGTGACAGCTCGACTGAGGAGGAGTGAGGGGCCGTCGAGAGGAGGAGACAAGGTGGTGCAGCTGATGTGTGGCTCCCCGACTGCGTCACCTGACAACAACAGGACCAGTGTATTAATTAGAAACATATATGTGCGTATTAGAGATGGGGTGGAAAATCAGTTCAGTTACGTATCAACTTTTTAGTGTCATCAAGCTGGTTCCAAAAACTTTTATTAAACACTTTTATTATTTATTATTATTATTATTATTATCATTATTATTAATAATTAATAATAATAAAAAATTCATTCCTATATGTGGTGAACCCTCGACATACAATTTTCATCTGTTCTGAGTTCGTAAGGTGAAATTACGTATTGCAAAGCATATTTTCCCATAGGAAAGAATGTAAATGCAGATGATACGTTCCAGTCACCCAAAAATATTACAATATTACCAATTTCCAACATTATAGTTGTATTTTTGCATTTAAAAACAACCAAAACATCTATAAAAGACATGAATTTTAAGTAAAATATAAAATAAATGTACATTAAACCTCACTTAACCTTAATTTCTGATTCCTCTTAGCATTGGCTGCTTTAAAGACAAACCTGAAAGTGGCTCCGTTTTCCTCTTGATGCCCTCCGTGATGACATGTAGTGCAGCCACTTAATGGGTGTTTATAAAACTGCAGATCATTTCCTATATGCCGTTGTATACTATATTATCTGTTCCCATATAATATCAGCTGAGCATGTTTAAAAGGGAAGGAGCAAGGCCAACGTTGCATTGTTGTTTATATACATACGATCGGTCGCCATTCAGACTGTAAATCCTTTTGTCTCTTTGCGGATACTTCACAATTGGATATCCTCACCATCGGGACAGTATGACAGGACAGCATTTTACCATCTTGCGGCACTGCCCTAAAACCACCCTCAGACACAATTTACAGTACTTGAGACTATACATCCATTCACATACACATCAAAATCTGGGGTATGGTTATAAATAGTCATGTTTTATGCACTGCAGTGTCTGTTTTGTATAATACACATTTGGATCTGGTATATTGAGTGTTAGTTGCATAATAATTATTATTATTGTAATAACATTGTATCAGGTGGTTTCTGGAGATTCCTATTGCTAGAGTTTTGGTGTTTTTACTGTAAATAAATAGCCTACTCTAATTGTGCTGTGGTTCACAAGACATTCCTGCAACATTAAACAAACAAACAAACAAACAAACAAACAAACAAAATACTCTGATGCTATATTGGGAACACAAACCTAAATTATGCAGCTGTCCCATTTCTGTAAACTTCTGCCCACATTGCCTCAGATTCCCTGTTCTTGGCTGACAGAAGTGGGACCAGATGTGATCTCCAGCTGTTATAGAACATCCACATGAAATTGCATGATGTGTTTTACCCTCTAAGATGCTTTTCTGCTTACCACTAGTGTAAAGAACAGTTACTAGAGTTACTGTAGCCATCCTGTGAGTTCCACCCAGTCTGGCTATTCTGCTCCGACTTCTACCATCAAGGTATTTCCCCTTGCAGAACCATTGCTCCCTGGATGTTTTTGTTTGTTTTATTTTAAACCCTTCTGTAAGTTTAATGTCTATAGACTGGGGAATTCCCAGATGTTTTGAAAAATACTCAAACCAGACTGTCTGACACCAACACACTCAGGACGGTCAAAGTTTAATGTTAGGGGAAGAAAAATGTTGATTGAGATAGGTTCATTAATTTTTAATAATTCACTGTAACTGTAACTTGTAACTAAACTTTTCTTTGATTCAATATCAAAAAGATATATATACAGACACATACACCAAACAGCCATGAATGAGTGGTGTTCCACAAAGCCCGCTTTAGACGCTCACAGTGGCTCATAATTGTTCCCAAGGAAAGAAAAACACCATGTCCTGTCCAGACGCTGCTCCCCCTAGAGGGCAAGCAATGAGTAAGCGAAACGAAGCGTGCCCTTCATTAACGAGAAGCTCACATTTTACCGGCAGAGGGATACTTTTAAAAGTGTAGCGAGACGGAAGGAGGGGGGGGGGTCTATGTGAAAGCTCATGCAGAATGCCTCTCTGTTTGGTTTCCAGAGTCATTAGCCAGGCCATCACCTGACACACACACATGCAGGTAAAACAGCTCTAGACGTCGATTTCATCACGGCCGCTGGAAAAACACACCGCAGAAACTGGAAACCGCATTTTCAAAACATACCGCTTTTGCTGCCTGTTGTTTTTGGACAAGGACCTAATGTGGAGTTCCTATGCTGGAGTTAGCGGCCCGTGCCAGAGCTTTTAAGGAGCAGTAACTGATACGTGGCCTGGCCAGCCATGCCTCGAAAAAGTAGAGTTATTAAAATTTCAACAAACCCCGCAGGAATGTTTTACATGTTTACTAGGTGTACGTCAAAGTGAGAGACAACACTGTTGAATTATGGGCCGTATTGGATGCGAGGGAATTCGGCGCAAGCGGTGCAGGAGAGGGTGGTTCTGAATGAATAAGCAAAATCATGGCTGGAGAGTCGACTAGAGCCTGTAAATATATACCGAACCCCTTTTCGACTCCGTCCAGACGCACAGAAACAGCATTAAAAATAACAGCGCACCCCGGAGCAGTACAGTATTAAACACAGGCGCTAGTTTTTCCAAAGCTGTTAAGCAGCATTATAAATATAGGAATTCTTGATGGGATTGCAGGCAGACACAGTAGGCAGGCATAAATAATCCAAGCGCAGAGTCCGAGGTCTGGATGAGTTCAATAAAGACTCAGCGTCTTTGTCGTGTGCGGCTTCCTGTCTTTAACGAGTCTATCATGAGGTTCATGCGAAATCGGCAGATAAACAAGCATCGCTAATCTCTCCGGTCGGGACGCTTGGATAGCAGGCGACAGGATATAGTTGGCGGCAGCTGTTCGTTAAAAGGAACGCGCAAATTGTATCTAAGTATGGCAACAGCAACAACTGCTAGCTGTTGACAAGCGCTTTGTAACGAGCGTTTGCGGTCCTTGGGAGGAATCGCAAGTCTGGATGCATTAATGGGAGAAAAAGCGCTCCAATTAGGGATGCCGACCACATTGGCCTCAGCCATTTCAAAAGCGCTTAAAATGTGTAATAAATGATCAAATGAGACAACTCCTTTTAAGCTCACAGTAGGGTTTTCATTCCTCAGTGGCAGATTGGTTCTAATAACAGAGCAGAGCTTTGATTCGATGCTCTGTTGCCCCATACACCCCTCACACACAAAACATTTCGCTGCTCTCCATGGATAATCAGCGGTGACTGGCATACCGCAGGCATCCATATCCCTTTTTCTGTCTCTCTCTCTCTCTTTTTTTCCCTCTCTTTGGGTCACAGAATGTAGAAAGCTACTGAAAGAGACTGCAAGGGGACACTTTCAGAATCTAGAGGGCCAATCAGGTCCATATCAAGTACAGATGTCCATCGAATATCGCTTGGAGTTTTAAAATCTTCAAAGGATTTTTTTTATTTTATTTTGTTCCTCCCAGAAGCCACTTCCTTTGAAGCATTCTCAGTTCTGTCATGATCCTTTTTCACATTTGATTTTTGAGTTTCAAAGACCATAAATAATCATAAAGGGAATTAACGAAAAATGGCGGATCAGTCCAGACATAAGGCTACGTACCCGAGTTCAGGCCAACGATGGCAGTCACACTGGGGACAACATGTGTTTCTGCTTTCGGAGCTCTGGCCCGAGAAACGGGGCCCGTCCCAGACGACTGCTGCGTATCGCTTTACACAGATCGCCAGAGACATCTGTTTGTAAAATGAAATAAATCCACAACAGTTTCACGTGTTTGTTGGGATTAAATCAGATCGTGATTAATAGGAGCATTAGTACCACGCAGCCCAGCGGTTTTGGGGTTACGACTATGGCCTGGTCAATTCACCACGGAGAAGGAGGTCCCGGGCTCAGGAGTAAAGTTTTATTAAAAATATGGTCTTGTAAATGCAAATTTATAACACACAAACGGTGAACTCATGCAAAATTCATTAGGTGTCAAAAAAGAAAGCAAGATTTTGTTCACTGTCCTACATGCAAATGTGCGTGGAAATGTACAAGCTCTAACCCCGCCCCTTACCTTAACATTCATAACTTTCAGTGAATGTGAACGAGATCATGTTCATGAGACGTCTCCTTGAATTCTTCTTAACAGTCATCAACGGAGACAATTTGAAGAACAGAAATATGCTTATTATATTTTATTATGCAGGAATTCTTTGGTTACTGAAAATCCCATCCCACCCACACAATAAAACACTGCAGGGGCAGGAGAGTGCACCTAGCATCAGATTGCTCCTGCCCTGCTGCTTATGGAGGAACGCTTTTGCATGGGTTTTACTTCAGCCATTCATGGGATTGTGCAGATCTGCACTTTAATCCATAGTTTTATCTGTGCATTTATTGTGCAGCTATGAATTATCTGCATTGGACACATTACAGCAACTGTAAACTATCTAATCTGTGGATAACATACTGTAAAAATAAATATTAAACTGTAAAGAACTGCAACGCCATTGCAACTAAACACAGCTATCGATGTACACGATGCATGCTGTATACGTTTTTTATATAAATTAAATATATTATTTTATCTATGCTATGCATGCACTTTTATAGTTTCAAGATTAATTTTTTTTAGAATTTTAACATTTTAATTATATAGATTATTTCTCATGTCTAGTAATATCAATGGAAACAAAAAAATGGGGGGAAAATGGGACGCTAACTGAAAAAAGTAAATCTAAAACATAAAAAAAAAAAATAAATAAAAAACACATATTCCCCATTTTTTGTCCATGAAGAAGATGGATTTTTAAAAAAAAATACACAATGAATTCAAGACAACTTTAAAATGAATATATTTTATATCAAACTTCAGCTGGTGAGAGTAGAAAACAGAAAGGAAGAAAGTAAACACATAGTTATGCAGCCCCCCTACATTCCTGCTCTGCTATTCTGTTTTCCCCATCACAAACACTAATGCACTCAGTCCAACACCGAGTCCAACAGGCCAGCATGCGAAGCACAAGTCCAAACTCCTCCAGCTGTCTCCGCAGTCTCCTGTTTACCAGCGATCTCTCGTGTCATGCCACGACAGCCTGTGTTTGTCGTCGGAAAGCTACACCTCTCATCTGAGACCTCTGCAGACCCGGAGTCGGGGCCAAACAGCTTTACCCCGACAGCGAGAGGGCTGGTTGGGATCATGGAGCTGGCTGTTGTCTGATGCCAGTGGATGACATTTATCATTCCCCAGCACTGGGAATGTTTCAGGTTTCAGGCCATGACTGAAGAATAAGATGTAGCATTGTGCAGAAATTAAGAGCACATTGAACTGTACATGTGAAACAAGATAATTCTAGTGCCATTATAGAGCAATGATTAGATTTTAATGATTATGTGGCCTGGTGTGATTCATGAAAAAGAAATTTATCATGAGCTATCACTAAGGAGACATGGAACGTTGGCAAAATACAGCCTTAACCTCGGCCATGTTGAGAGTTATATTCTAACAAAACTGCTCATCCTTCCTGTCAGGAACGGGTTGGAAATTTATGTAAAGATATGCAGAAATGGCAAGGTCTTTTATTCGCTTTGACATTTCACTATTGGTGCACTTCCAAGGAGATTCGGTCTGGAGGCTGCCAAGAAGTCCATGCTAAGAATTTGTCATAAGACACACTTCATAAATGTATTATTTTCAACATGATTTGCACATGGGAAATTAAAAAGGTGAGAAAATAGTTTTATTTCACACAAATGATATTTGGAGAAAATCTACAATCCCAAATTTAATATTCAGATATTGATTGAGATCCCATGGAATATGCCGGACAAACAAGTCTGATCCATGGAGGCCCCACCCTGCAACCCGTAGCACCCAAAATATCTGCCAGATTACCCCTAGAGGTCTAGTGAAGTCATTCCAAGAGGACAAAGGTGACATAGTGGCACAAGGGGAACCTACGCAATATTGGGCATAATGTTTTTCATTTTAACGTTATGGCTGATCTGTGTGTATATACACTATATGGACAAAAGTATTTGGTCAAACCTGATAATAATTGTTAATTCAGATGTTTCAATCAATCAGGCTCCTTATCCCCAATGATGGGCAATGTTAATGCTTCAACAAACCAAGACATCTTGGACAATGCTATGCTTCCAACTTTGTGCCGACAGTTTGGGGAAGGCCTTTTTCTATTCCAACTTGACTGTGTCCCAGTCTACAAAGCAAGGAGTATTAAGACATGGTTTGATGAAGAACTTAACTGGCCCGAACACAGAGCCCTGACCTCAACCCCATCGAGCACCTTTGGGATGAACTTGAACAAAGAATGCGAGCCAGGCCTTCTCGTCAGTGCTTCATAAATGCTCTACAGAATGTATGGGCACGAATTCCCACAAAACACTTCTTGTGTTTCACCAAAATCTTGTGGACAGCCTTCAAAGAAGAGTGGAAGCTGTTACAACTGCAAAAGGGGGGCAGACTCCATATTCAAGTATATGCATTTGGATACAATGTTATTGCAGGTTTGGATAAGTACTTTTGTACATATAGTGTATGTGATGTGTAAGTTATCGTAACAATGCAAATTCAAAAGATCAAGAATGTTTTGACTGTATTTTGATCAACAACTTCTAATTTTAAAAAAATGTGAATGCTAGAATTAGCCTTTCAATTTGCATTAGACCATATTTATGATTATTTCCTCAATATTCTTGACTTGACTTGATTCTGATTGGACAGAAAATATTGATTAGTTTGCTCTAATTGAAACTATTGCAAACAAATAACGTACAGTAAATTTTAAGTTTTTTTCTTTTGGGGATATTTATTAAAAATGAAGATTTATACTTTAATGAGAAAGAGTTGAAGAGAGGCTACCCCTTGATAAGTGCTGTCATGTAAGCAATAATGAGGAACTAACTTGTTTTTCAGATATTTCATAACAGATTGCCTTGGTATAAGAGTAATATATCATTTCAGAATGAAGTGCTGATATTGGAAAATAATCTAATTTGGGGTGGGAATAGGAACTCTACTTTGAAATGAGCTTCATCATATCATATTGTGACTGGTTATTTTAGTGTAACAAAGAAAGGTCAAAAGTCTATTTTTAGTCAGAAAAATGTGATACAGTAGATATCAGTCTAAACTGTAGAGTAGTATAGAATAATACTAGAGTAATAGAGTAGGATATAGTACATTTACTCACTATCTGGGATCTTAGACAGTAATAAATTGTCTTTGCCTATACCGCTGTATATAGGGTCATGTGAGGCCACCATGGACAGCGTGCCAATCCACCGCAGGGAACACAAACATACACACTCTCACATGCTCATTCACACACTACAGCCAATTTGGGAATGGCAGTTAGCCTAATCTGCATGTTTTTGGACTGTGGGAGGAAACTTGAGTACCCAGAGGAAACATTCCAAGCACACAACATACAACCTCCACACACACAGACCCGAGGCAGTGCAAGGTGACAGTGCTAACCATCAAGCCACCATGCCGCCTTGTAAAAAAAAATTGTGAAAAAGTAAATTAATGCAAATTATTTTAAAAACAGGATACGAGATTCAGCAAGTAGTCCATGCACTTAAATATATTTAACACCACAAAATGATCATTTTAGAAAATGCCAGTCAATTATTCGCTGGCTGACAGAATGCAGGATTAATATAAGGAGTCGGAGTCCTGGCCCGATAAGCCCATTCAGGATCCTCTCTCATCTGATAACATGATTATCCTCAATTAGATTTGATTTAGCCGTTCACAAACAGCTTGCACAGATTATATTTGCCTTTTAAAGTCGAAATGCCAAAAACGCTTCAATTGCTTCATTAAATAAAGGCCCGTGTTTCTCATGCTAAGTCAAAACATGCTCACCTGCTCAGCCGGTGTTTAGACGCCTGATGAGATAGCATGATAAGATCATGACTTTTCAAGCAAATAGATGAAGAGTGTTAGATTATCTACGCCAAATATGATCTCCGTGATATCTAAAGCCTTAATAATAGTGAAGCAAGTTGAACAAATAAACTGCCGAGCAGGGAAGAGAAACATCGCACACACACTGCTATACAAATGTTTCACTTACAGTAAGATTTCAGTGTGTTAATTATGCTTAATCATCTGTGAAGTGCATTATTCATTATTTGGCTGCTGATGTAGAGACTCACAGCACGGAAGAGCTCATGCTGGATTAAAACCAGCTGTCTTTGAAAAATACACAAAACTGTTAAAAGGTTGTAGAACGTCATTACAAAATGACTAAATGATATTAATTTAATATACTTGCATTACACCTTTAAAGTAAGTTAGCTTTTAATTTGATTTGCTTTTTTTCTTTTTTTGTTGTTTTTAAAGACTGTTCAACATGATGCCTGAGGCCATCTAAAGATAATTATCTAATTATTTAGATTATAATCTGACCAATCCTGTCTGCTCCTAAAGGAATTCCGACCAATTCTCTCTTCTCCCTGAAGAAATCTAACCAGTCCCTTGTAGAGCTGTAATCGGGCCTTAAAAGTTAGGCCCGACAGATTTCGGGCCGAGCCCGACAAGTACATTTTGATTGACAGCCTTTTAAAAGCCCGAACCCGTTTACAGCCCGACATTATTCAAATGTGCGCAAGCACACAGTTTCAGTGCGGTCCTGAGCTCACTGATTGTGCGTCCAGCAACACTGTACATGGTCAAAACTTTCCCACACTGCAGACTTTGCTTTAGTTGCTGGTGCAACCAAAATGTAATCGCCAGTGGCAAGCCTCTGTTTTTCGCATTTCTCTCGCGCTAATCAAAACGCATCACATGACCGCTCATTTACCGCGCAAGCCCGATTATATTAATATAAAATAAAATAATATTAATTAAGCCCAAACCCGACTGAACCCGTCGGGTCCTGTCGGGTCCCGTCGGGTTCGGGCAAAGATCTTCAGCTCTAGTCCCTTGTTCTTCCGAAGATAACGGCCAATCATACATGCTCCTGAAGGAAATCTAAACAATCCTCTCTCCTACTGCATTTTAAGGAAATTTTGACCAATCCTGCCTGACCCTAAGGGAATTCTGACTAATTATGAACAATCATGTCTTCTGGATAGAGAACTCTGGCAAATGATATCTGATTCTTAAGGAATTCTGACCAATTAAGGCTAAGGTGGGTTCAGTTAAGGCTGTGGGTTACTGGGTTACTGATTGGATGGTCGGGGGTTCCACTATTGAACAAGGCCCTTAACCCTATCTGCTCCAGGGCTGCTTTATCCTGGTTGACAATGTACTCTAACCAAAATATATATATACAGTGGAACCTCGGATTACGAGCATAACTCGTTCCAGAAGCGAGCTTGTATTCCAAAACACTCGTAAATCAAAGCAAATTTTCCCATAAGAAATAATGGAAATTCAAATTATTTGTTCCACAGCCCAAAAAAATAAATACATAAAAATAATTAACACTAAATATAAAGTAAAAATAAAACAAATTAACCTGCACTTTACCTTAAAAAAGTAAAAATAAATCCCGACAGATAAGTGTTTCCATTTATGTGCACAGGCGCTGTGTGTGTGTGTGTGTGTGTGTGTGTGTGTTTTTTCTCTCTCTTGCGCTGCGGAGTGTGTGTGTTATGTGTGTGCACGCGTGTAATTTGACACCGTGCCGGTTGTGTGTGAGTGGAGCACCCCCTCTCTGCTTCACACACACACACACACACACACACACACACATTAAAGGCGAGAGAGAGAGAGAGAGAGAGAGAGAGAGAGAGAGAGAGAAAGAAACACACACACACACACTCAAATGTCTCTCCCTCCCCAGACAGCGAAACACTTCAGCTGGACCCAGTCGATGTGAGGAAGACCATACTTAAGGTAAACCCCAGGAAAGCTGCAGGCCCGGACAATATACCAGGGCGTGTGCTTAGAGACTGTGCTGACTCTCTCACAGACGTCCTCAATGATATTTTCAACACCTCTCTGAGCCAAGCCACCATACCAGCATGCTTCAAAGCCACCACGATCAAACCGCTACCAAAGAAATCCCCAGCAACAACACTAAATGACTTCCGGCCCATAGCACTCACTCCCATCATGATGAAGTGCTTTGAAAGGTTAGTCAAGGCCCACATAACATCCAGTCTTCCAACCACATTCGACCCCTACCATTTTGCATACCGTCCTAAGCGCTCCACTGATGATGCCATATCAACAACACTTCATCTATGCCTGTCCCAACTGGAAAATAAAAACAGCTATGTGCGAATGCTGTTCATTGACTTTAGCTCTGCTTTCAATACGGTCAACCCACAACAACTAGTACACAAACTCAGTGAAATAGGCATCAGCACCCCACTATGTAAGTGGATACTTGACTTTCTTACAGAAAGACCACAGACAGTTAAACTTGGCTAAAAACTCCTCAGAGACCATTATCATGAACACCGGGGTCTCCCAGGGATGTGTGCTGAGCCCTCTGCTGTTCACGCTGATGACACATGACTGTTGTGCCAGATACAATTCGAACCATATCAAGTTCGCAGATGACACAACAGTGGTGGGCCTCATCAGTGATGACAATGACTCAGACTACAGAGAGGAGGTACATCAACTCATCAACTGGTGCGACAGTAACAACTTATAACTTAATGTCAGTAAAACAAAAGAAATAAATGTGGACTTCAGGAAGAACCACAAGCCACATACCCCTCTCACTGTAAATGGCAGTGTTGTGGAGTCTGTGAAAAGCACCAAGTTTCTGGGGGTGCACATCACAAATGATCTGACATGGAACATCAACACCACCTCCATAGTTAAGAAGGCACAGCAACGCCTCCACTTCCTCCGAAGGATGAGAAAGGCTGACCTTCCACCTCCGGCACTCACCACCTTCTACAGATGTGCTATTGAGAGCATCCTCACCAGCAGCCTCTCAGTCTGGTATGGGAACTGCACTGCTGCTGACCGGAAGGCCCTGCAGAGGGTAGTAAGGACAGCCGAGAAGATCACCAGATCAGCCCAACCAGCCATTAAAGATTTATATTCGTCCCGCTATAGCAAGAGGGCCATCAACATCATCAGAAATCCCACCCACCCAGTTCATGACTTGTTTACCCTTTTACCATCCGGCAAGCGCTACCGCAGCATGCGCTGCAAGACCACCAGACTAAGCAACAGCTTTTTTCCTGAGCACTAAGACCCAGCAGGGGAGACGATTACCCACAGCGCAAGAGAGAGAAAAACCGTTGGCTCAGTTGTGATGACGTGACGCTCTGCATCAAATCAAGAGGCGCATGCGTAATACATGATACTCTGTACTCGTAAACCAAGACAATGCTCGTTTTCCAAGTCAAAATTTATTTAAAATGTTTGCTCGTCTTGCGGAACACTCACAAACCGCGTTACTCATAATCCGAGGTTCCACTGTATATATATTCAATTATTTGTCACATGTACTTTACATCACAGTGAAATTTCTTCTTCGCACATCCCAATTAGGAAACTGGGGTTAGAGCACAGGGTCAGCCAGCTTACCGCGTCCCTGAAGCATATAGAGTTAAGGGCCTTGATCAAGGGCTCAACAGTGGCAACTTGGTGATGCTGGGGCTCGAACCCCTGACCTTCCGATCAGTAACTCAGTAACCCACAGCCTTAACCAACTGAGCCACCACTGCCCCAATCAAAGGGCTCTAACTGGAAAAATATATATATATTTTGGGTGGTGGTGGTGGGAGTGTTAAGACTCTGAGTTACTGTTCTGAAGGCTGTGGTTCAAGCCCCTACTCCACCAGGTTGCAGTTTTTGGCCTCTTGAGCAGGGCCCTTACTGCTGTCTGCTCCAAGCTGGGATATGCAGAGAATAAAGAATTTCACTGTGCAGTAGTTGATATGTGAATACAGTATATGAGATATAATATCTGAACTGAACTTCGTGTCAACTGCCATAAAGAATTCTGACAAATGATCCTGCCTGCTCCTGAAGGAATTCTGTTCTAATCCCACTTGCTCCTAAATGAATTCTGACCAGTCCTGTCTTCTGGTTGAGAAATTCCGACAATCCTGCCTGCTCCTGAAGAAATTCAAACCAATGATATCTGCTCTTGGAGTCATTCTGACCAATCTCACCTTCATCCTAAGGAATTCTGACCAATCATGTCTGCTGCTTAAGGAATTCCGATCAATGTTGTCAGCTCATGAAGGAATTCTGACCAATTCTGCATGCTCATGCAGGCATTCCAACACATGCCATCTTCCCCAGTGGAATTCTGACCTATTCCCATGGTTTTAATTAAATTCCAAAATACTATATGATTAACTTCTCAGTTTAATCAAATGACTAATTTAGCCTTGCAGATGTAACATCAACACTGTTTTGGGAACAGGCAAACATTTATAACGAATGGCTAACACAAGTCGAACCATTATCTTTAATGCATGGCATAAAAAACAATAACCTTGTTTATAAAAAAGGATTTTATAAGCTGTACTTCAGCCTTTGAGAACATATAGTTCTAAGCTAAATACTCCCTTGCCTAATGAAAGCCTAAATTGCAATTTTTAAAGGTTAAGCTGTGCATTTAATACAGCAAATATGCATATAGCAGACGTTTTTTAATGGTTTTGTGGTGCGAGGTATCTTATCGTTTTCAGTTAATCATCTGTGAATTAACTTTCGAGTGTGAGGATAGGGGTACACTGTACGCCTGGGGTTAATTTGGGGTTAATCCTGGCAGTAAGAGTAGCAGGTGTAGGCTGCGTTCAGATGTCGGAGAATCCGGATTCCCGTGGGAGTCACACACACAGTGCAGAATACGGGAAATGAGAGGACAGATAAAGGGATGGTGTGAGCTGAAAGAAAGAAGGGAGGAACAGCCTGAAATGTGGAGGTGACCAAGAGCTTTGTAGTGCAGCAGAAGCTCCTGAATCCTTATCTTCAGGTGTCAGAGATATATTTATACATACATATTTATGAAAAGAGGAGAGAGAGAGAGAGAGGGAGAGAGAACGAGTTTGATCTGACTTACTCGAAAAATGCGGAGTGGTCAGTATGACCTCAGAAGCAGGTGGAGATCTTAGACAAACAAGGACAGAAGTTTATTATCTATTCACTGAAGAATTCATACAAACACAGGCCGTGTTTCTCTCAGTCAGTGTGTGTCGTAGGCTCCTGTAGGACGGCTGAGTTCACATCACAGCCACGGCAAACGGCAATTAAAACTGATCCGCTCCTCTCTGGTACCGATGATGAGAGAGAGCGATGGAGCGCGGGAAATGAAAGAAAAAAGCGTCTGCTCAATCCCCGGCACCCCACCCTAGCCTTTCAGGATGGGTCCCGATATGGTGTTCATTGATCTTTATTACAATAGCAGCCTGCTGTAAAATGTTTGATGGGTTTGTACTGATCTAACTCTCCCTCATTCATAATTAGCATTACACATGTAGAACCAAGGGCAACTTCAGAGGAGGTGCAGATGGGGGAACGGGAAAGAGAGAGGGAGAGACAGAGATGAGGAATTCTCCCAGGGTTCCTCTGTCTCTCTCCACCCTCAGGCTATCTGCGCTGCCTCGTACTGCATACCTGAAGCAACTTAGTTTTACAAAGATCAAATTAAGAAGCCGAATCTCAATAAGACATGACTCTCGCTTCTCTCGTCTTCCCCTTGTGGTGCAAAAAAAAAAGAAGTCAAAAACCAACTGCCTTTGTAATTCATTTCTCACCAGACATGGATCTGAGTGAGGATAGAAAGTTAATGCGGCTGGTTTTGTACTTTTTGAATAGTATATATAATATCAGGCTTAATGTGGATGTGCAGTGACAGCGAGACGGCAAGCTTTGGCGAAATCTGGAGCGTGGTTTAGAGCGAGGGTCTCCTGGGCTTCGTGTGAAGTGAGACAGAACTGACTAACGCGATAAAACGCTCGAAACTCGGCAGCGTAGCAACAGGAGAGCCAGTTAGAGTCTATTGGCTCAGGGAGTAATTTATCAGATTCGTCTGAAATCTCATCGAGCGTTCACTTTCGTTCTTTCCTTCTCTCTTTTTTTTTCATTCTCCCCATCCCTTTATTCCCGTTTCATGCTGCGATTTATTGAATCGCTCGAGGTGAAATTCAAAATAAAGAAATGAAATTTATACACCTTTAGTGCTTTGTCTATGGGCGAGAGAAACATGCAGAAAGTGTATGTACTGTAGATGAGTGTGTTTCCTAGGGTTGGATTTGCACAGCACACACAACATGGCATCCTGAACCATGCTGCAAACTTTCATAGTAACGCCGTCTCGGACCAACGCTGATAATATACAAGTGTCAAAGTCAAAGTGTTTCAATGTATTCGAGGACTTGTAACATCTGCCAGAAAGATATTCGAGATGATAGAGAGATATTTTTCTTTTTTTCAACATTCACACTCACATTCACACACTGTGGGCAATTTGGGAACGCCAATTAGCCTAATCTTCATGTTTTTGGTTTACTGTTGGAGAACCTGGAGGAAACCCACCAAGCACGGGGAGAACATGCAAACTCCATACACACAGACCTGAGGTGGGAATCGAACCCGGACCCTGGAGGTGCAAGGCGACAGTGCTAAACCACTAAAACACTGTGCTGCCTGAAATATTATCCTACAACAGCATGAAAAAACAAGTGTTCCAGTAGTATCAGAGGAATAAATCATCTAAGGGAATGTTGTTACAGGAAAACAAGCAACTTCAGAATGGAAAGAGTAACTCTGCTACAGTACGTGTCAGGCCGCACCACATAACCTTGATCGTTTTCCTAAAACAGCATGCTCCATTGGTTTTTATGCCTTACATACAGTTGCTAGTAAAACCTGGTGGAAAAGTGAGGAGGACACAAAAAGAGAGAGAGAGAGAGAGAGAGAGGAGAAATGTATTCAGGGCAGTATGTCATAGTTTTAAAAGGAATTTTCATTCCTAGAAGCAGATACCATCTTCGCCGACTCCGACTTACATTTCCATCCCTCCATCACTCTTCTCCTCGCTCCAATCACATTTAAACCGTTCTCCGTTCTCCATCTTTATGTCTCTACTCAGGTCCAAATATAGAAAGCATTATATAGGCAATATAGGCGAGTCTATTTCGCTCATTCATCTCACGTTTCCTTTGATTTCCGCGAGACACCTTCAGTCTGGTGTTTTCCACTTACCTTTCCCCCTGTATCAGTGCCTGATAGAGAGACGGGTAAAAAACGAGGACGTGCAAAAGTATGACACGGCGTTAGCTTAATCTCGGCTCGTGAAAAACGTTCAGGAACGAGGACAATTTGTTAGAGGTATATCTTGTTTTTCCGACAACAATCTTCACTTGGTTTTCTTGGTTGTTATTAAAAACAGAGGGAATGTCGAAAAAACATAAAAAAAGAAAAAAAAAGCTTAAAAACCTGTAAGATTATCTGTTGAAGCAAAGCATGGTCTCCGTCTCCCGAAAGTGGCGTATATTCATCGGAATCAATATAGAAACAATATTACTTAGCCAGACCGATCTATAAAAGACGTCTCTCGAACTCAAATTTTCTGCACTGTTGGAGTGACAGGAAGACACAGACAGAGACATAAGGACTGGGGAAGGGACAAAGACTAGTGAGCACACATACACCGATATTGCAGCGTAGTTCTTTCCACGTTTAGCACAGGTGTAGCCCTAAGAGGATACTGTCAGTACCACGATCCCAAGTGACGGCTAGCAGACATTCTTTCCTTCCCTCTTTTACTTTTCTCCTTCTGTCTGGAAAGAGACAGGTGCACAGGACACAGCCACACTCCCACACGCACACACCATGCACTCCAGTAGCATACATCACATACAGAGATGGATACGAGCATGGTACAAGCGTGAGTGACAAATGATCCATCTGCACTCTGGCTGTCGAATTTATTTTAATTATCTTTTAGAAAAGACCAATACATAATTTTTTCAAAATAATCTCCTTGCCTTTCAATACACCTTGTCCATCTGTCAACAAGCTTTCGTATTCCCTCATTAATAAAAGTTTTACCCTGATCTGGGAGTCGTGAATGCACTGCTGTCTTCATTTTTTCACCAGAAGTGATTCTTCGTCCTCATAGGGACCAAACAGGGAAGCGAGATCAGGACTATAGTAAGGACAGAGTGGGGAGAAGTGTGCGGACGTTTATCATCATGCGAGATCACGACGCCCTTGGATAGTAGCCCTCTGCGTTTAATCCAAAGTTTAGGCTTCAGCTTGAGCACTGTTGATTGTTGCACCTTTTTTCCTGATTCCAATACTTCTGGCCCTCGAGAAACTGTAAGCATTGATGAATTTTCCAGCTGATAGTCGACTTTTGAACTTTTTCTCGGTTGGCGATTGAGGATGTTTTCGATCCAGACTCTGCCATTTACTCTCAGGCTCCTAGTGATGAATCCGTGTCTCGTCACCAGTAATGATTCTGTTTAAGATACTTTTACCTTCCTTAGAATATCGGTCCAAATTTCATTAGCCGATACCCAACCGCTTCTGTTTATGGCACCAGGTACACCCTCAGACCACAAAAAAACAGCAAAAAAAAAAAACATGAATGACTGCACGCTGCTCTTCTTATGTGGGGCATCCATGTTTGCTTGCACCGGAGTTACAAATAAACTGATGTAACACATTCACACCTGTACGGCAGTGACCCTGGAGACAGTAGCCATAAGCACTGATAAGACAATGCGGCCAACAGAAACTTTAATATAGCCGGAGTGCAGATCATTTTTGACTCACCCTCGAACACTTTATAAGTAAATTGGACTTTAATTTAATTTATATATGTAATTAAAAGTCATGCAAAAAATGGAAAAAAAAAATTTCTATGACTTCATCATACATTTAGTATATATTTAATACCTTTATATACATATAAAAAAAAACGATTTTATGTGTCTTATGTTACGTATATGGAAAAATCTTAGTGGGTCAATCTTTAAATCTGACTACTAGCACTTACTTCCTCTCTGACGGGTAAAAAAAAAGCAAAGATAATGCGATCTTTCGTCTGTTCGTCCACTTGCTCAGTGATTATCCCTAAACACCCACACTGAGGAAAATACAGCGCTTACGACCGAAGACTCAGACGGTGTGATTTTTCTCAGACTCTAGTTGTATAAGCAGGTTTACTCACTTAGGCCCTGTCTGTCAGCATGAAAGCACAGCTGAACGGATAAAGTGGAATTCAAATCAATAAAGTTATTACTCAGAGATTTACTCTCTCTCTCTCTCACACATACACACACACACACACACACACATCAGGATGCTCTTCACAGCCGAGGGAAAAACAGCAGGTTGAAACGAAGAAGTGCAGGAAGGTAACTGTGCACAGAGAGTAGCACTGACCTCTGAGAAGGGCAAGGTGTTCGGTTCAACCGTATTTACCCGCGGATCTCACACACACACACACACACACAGACGAAAACCAGAAAATCCTCTCTCTCACATCGCTCCTTATATAATCTCACTTCTTTTTGATGAACGCCTACCGACCTACAGGAGCTCTCCCGATCTCACACGGGTCTAAAAGATGACCTCCTGGAACTCCCTCTGCCCTGTATCCAGACACGTTCTTCCCTTTCACTCGTTCCTCTGTTCAGCCCAGATTACCGCCTTAATCCCAACTCATTCTGCGCTCTCTCTCTCTATTTCCTCTCTCGCGTTTTCTCTTCCCTTTCTATCATCACCTCTCTCCAGCTCACTCATACTAAACAGGACTGACTTTTATTCCTGTAATCGCCAGAAGCCTCAGAATGGAACGTAACATATTACTTTACGTCTTTTCCTCTCCGTTCCTCCTCTCTCACTCCGTCAGTCGGTAGCTGAGCGATCACACTCGCGACGGGTCACTGGGAAAGAAAACACACTACCGTTTCAGCCAGGGCACTTCTCCAAAAGCGGGGCCGAAACAGTTCTCCTGGTTTTGTATGTATATGTGTATAAGTGTGGAATTTTTTCAGCATGGATATTGTACATATGGTAACTCTTGGAATTATTGGCACCTTTTGGGAAAATAAGCAGGAATGAATAGCATGTGCTGTTAAGCATATCACACTGTTGGAGTTTCCGCTTAAACGGACTGACATCCATACTGTACATATTTCATAGCCTTTTTCATGTGCAGGGTCAAGTTGGAGAGTGGAGGCAAGGCAGGGAACACCAAACCATCTCAGGACACAATTTGTAAACCTATTAAGCATGGGGAGAACATGCATACAGACCAGGGGCGAGATACGAACCCAACCCCAGATGTGTTAAGCAACAGCGCTAACCTTTAAACTCTGCAGAAGCCACCCCTTAAACCACCCCTTATTATTTCTTCATATTAAATTAACAATGTAAATTAAATTAAAGAAGTGGGGAAAAAATTATTAACTGCAACAGGATGGTGTAAGTGCCTAAAGATACAATAAAAAAAAATTGCTTGTTTATGTAACAACATCAGCAGCAACCTCATTTCCCCTCTCGTCTGTTCCAACAATTCAGCATTCAACACACATGATGTCGTTATATAATATCCGTTATCACCCAAATGAGGATGTTGATTCCCTGGTGAGTCTGGTCCTTCTCAAGGTTTCTTCCTATTGCCATCTCAGGGAGTTTTTCCTTGCCACCGTCGTCTTTCCAAAGACCTCATTAGGGACAATCTCATTACTATCTAAACACATTTTTTTTCTCACTCATACACACTTCACTTTTCTATTCATTTTAGTGACGCTGCTTTGAGACAGTGACCATTGTTAAAAGCGCTATATAAATAAAATTAAATTCAAATGAATTGAATTCAGCATCCCCAGTATACTAATCACCGACCTGATCATCTGTCATCATCAACGGCACCGGTTTCTCACTGGTTCATGCCTTAAGTAAGATGTTTCAAGACGTTTGCACCATAGTGTAAGTATAAATAATGTTTAGGAATGATTAATGCATTGATTAATGTGTCTGTTTTTGTTCCAAAATTATGAACAGTTTGTGACAAACTATGGATTAATTTTTTTTTTTTTTTTTTTACGTAACCACACCAGAATTCTATTTCTAAATTTACCAAAAAAAAATCGATTATCCATGGTAAAACCCTTGTTAAAATAATGTTTAATGCTACTGAAGGGTTTGTGTTTGTACTTAAGCTGATATTTTGTGATACTAGTGATGATATTACTATTTATCCCAATATGACTGAGACAGGAAGAAGGAATTGGCTGGAAATCAGACAAATAAAAACAATATATGTATGTATATATAGTGAAGAATAGTGTTCAGTTTCTGGGACATGGCCTGGGTCATCTCCAGACCAAAATCCAATAGAAAACTGTTGGACATTGATGACAAAGGTAGTGGCAGTAAAGAACCCGTCTTCTGTACATGATCTTCAGGACGCGATCAGACAAGGCATGGATTGACACTGCAGACATCTTTTTTAATCTATATCCAACCGGATCCAGCTGGTTGTGAAGAATAAATGACTTCACAATAAATTGATTCATGTATAGCCATTGCATTGCGTCAAAAAACAAATTATTCTTATTATATCAATTGTCATTATTTAAAAAAAAAAAAGTTTAATAAAACATTGAATTTCAATTGCATATACGTTTGTTTTTCTCATTAGAAAGCGTATATTCTCCCACCTTTAAACCTTCTTCATCCTCCTTTAAGGGTTATGGGGAGGTATACGCTGCTGTGAGTGTTTGTATCTGTGAAGCAAGGAGAAGAAAAAGAAGAAGAAGAAGAAGAAAAAAAGAAGCTTTTCACGGCTCTGAAGCTCGGAATGCGCTGCGATGAAGGAGAAGTGAAAAAAGCCGCACTTCAAATAGACACAGAAAACATCAGCTGACTTGACAGCCAGACCTGGAGATGACCAGAGTGTGCTGACTTATAGATGAGGACTCGTGCACACACACACACACACACACACACACACACACACACTCATGCTGGAGGTACGATGCGCTTAAATCGCAAATTAATA
>JAQMYK010000023.1:5230997-5243916 GCA_030014345.1 Clarias buthupogon | reverse complement strand
TCTGTGTGTATGGAGTTTGCATGTTCTCCCTGTGCTTGGTGGGTTTCCTCCGGGTACTCCGGTTTCCTCCCACAGTCTAATTGGCATTCCCAAATTGCCTGTAGTGTGTGTGTGTGTGTGTGTGTGTGTGTGTGTGTGTGTGTGTGCCCTGCGATGGGTGTCCAGGGTGTACCCCACCTTGTGCCCTAAGCCTCCTGGGACAGGCTACAGGCCCCCGGATAAAGCGGTATAGAAGGTGAGTGAGTGAGTGAGTGAGTAAAAAAAGATGCACAGGGGAATGTTTCTAGGGTACACTAGATAATTCATCCTTTTTTTATTTTTAATATTTATACTTTTTATTTTTAATCTTGATGCCCATTTAGAGCCTTGTAGAAATCTGGATGCTTAAAAAGAATTGAAATAAAAAAGATTGAATAATAATAAAATTAATAATTAAAAAATATATTATTTTTGGGGTTCAATGGACAATTAATACTTTTTGATTTTAAATGCTTATACTTTTATCTTATTTATTTGTATTACATTATTCTATAAATTATGTGCTGAACCCCAGAAGCATTCTTCTATGTATTATTTTTGTGTTATATATTTTTTAAAATGTATTTTGATAAACGCTTAGACATAAAGATTAAAAATAAAAAAGTCTAAACATTAAAAATAAAAACGAATGAATTATCAGGTGCACCGCTAAAAACATTATTCTTTGCTTATAGAAGCCCTATAAGCCATAGGAGCTACTGTACAAGAATATAAATATACAGGTGCAGCTCAATAGAGTAGAATATCATTGGAAAAAGTTGATTTATTTCAGTAATTCAATTCAAAAAGTGAAACTCATATAGCATCTAGATTCATTACAGACAGACTGATATATTTCAAGTGTTTATTTTTTATAAATTTTAATTTTCATGATTATGGCTTATTCAATTCAATTGAATTAAATTTTAGTTACTGTATATATAGTGCTTTTAACAATGGTCATTGTCTCAAAGCAGCTTCACAAAATTAAAAGACGAGTTACAGTTAATGAAAACCCAAAAATCAATCTCAGAAAATTTGAACATGGTGAAAAAATTCAATCTTTGAGAGTCATGGTGTCACACACTAATCAACTCAAAACATCTGCAAAGGTTTCCTGAAATGGTCTCTCAGTCTGGTTCAGTAGGCTACACAATCATGGGGAAGACTGCTGACTCGACAGTTGTCCAGAAGACGATCATTGACACCCTGAACATGGAGGGTAAGACACAAAAGGTCATTGCTAAAGAAGCTGGCTGTTCACAGAGTGCTGTATCAAAGCACGTTAATGGAAAGTTATAACAGGGAAAACCGCAGCCTTGAGAGGATTGTGAAACAAAGCCCATTCAAGTATTTGGGTGAGATTCACAAGGAGTGGACTGCAGCTGGAGTCAGTGCTTCAAGAGTCACCATGTACAGACATATCCATGGAACATGGGTTACAACTGTCGCATTCCCTGTGTCAAGCCACTCTTGAAGACAACGTCAAAGATGTCTTACCTGGGGCTAGGGACAAAAAGACCTGGACTGTTCCTCAGTGTGCCAAAGTCCTCTTTTCAAATGAATGTAAATTTTGCATTTCATTTGGAAATCAAGGTTCCAGAGTCTGGAGGAAGAGAGGAAAGGCACAGAATCCAAACTGGTTGATGTCCAGTGTAAAGTTTGCACAGTCAGTGGTGGTTTGGGGAGCCCCGTCATCTGCTGGTGTTGGTCCACTGTGTTTGATCAGGTCCAAGGTCAGTGCAGCCGTCTACCAGGAAGTTTAAGAGCTTCCCTCTGCTGAGCAGCTTTTTGGAGACGCTGATTTTATTTTCCAGCAGGGCCAAAAGTACCTGGTTTAAGGACCATGGCATCCCTGTGCTTGATTGGCCAGCAAACTCGCCCAACCTAAACCCCATAAAGACTCTCTATGTAGTATTGTAAAGAGGAAGATGTGAGACACCAAACCCAACCATGCAAAAGAGCTGAAGGCCTCTATTAGACCTACCTGGGCTTCCATAACTCCTCAGCAGTGCCACAGACTGATCGCCTCCATGCCACGCCGCACTGGGGAGCCCCGACCAAGTACTGAGTGCTGTACATGTTCATACTTTTCAGTATTATAACACAATCTTTTTTTTATCGGTCTTAAGTAATATTCTAATTTTCTGAGATACTGAATTTTGGGTTTTGATTAGCTGTAAGCAAATCAGATTGCAAGCTGATCACAAATCCTGACATTTGGGTTCGGAACACTGTACAAAATGTATCACACACTTGTTTTTCCATGTTGGTCCCAGTAAAAGAGGCGTGGTCTATGTCTGTCAGTCATAATGAAGAAGGGGGTGTGGCCTCTAAACTTTTTCTTTAAACTATGCAAACATAGCTTCACAGAAAAGACAGCATTTTACACTCTCTCACATACACACACACACACACACACACACACACACACACACACGCACGCACGCACACACGCTGAGGTTAAATCAATACTAATATTAAGCGCATTCATACACACACACTTTGCTGAGATGTATTTACTGACAATAAAACACAGACACACAAGCATCACTGACAATACTGACACGCAGGTCTGAGAACTACAGTATGCCTTGCACACTGAATGACATCATCAGACACAGTCAGTCACATAACCTCCCTCCCATCCTGGTGGATGGAACCCTCTCGCAATCTTCAGGTAAATTAGCGATACTGTAAGTGCATGGTGAAGCGCGTCGTGTATACTGTATATGCGATGCAGGACAGACACAGCTTGTTAAAAGACACTACATGGGCATGATTAAAATCGTACGCGGCCGGGTGACTAGGTTTCTGATAGCTACTGCTGAAATGGTCTAAATGCGTTCGCATCGTAACACTACACGTTAAAAACGGCCATGAAGAAGGAAGATATGAGAAAGATTAAAAAGAACTCAGAGTCTCGTCCCAGGTCCTTTCCTTCGGTTCTGTCCCTTCATCGATCTCTGGTGGTGGAGTCTCCTGGCTGGTGTGTGTGAGGATGTGTGTGTATACATATGTGTGTGCGTGTGTGTGCGTGTGTGTGTGTGTGTGTGTGTGTAAATGGTCTTCCCCAGGTACTGTAAGTGCAGTTCCCTGTGCCCACTCCTTCATGGTACCTTAATCTTTTTTTGTCTTTCATCTGCCTCTCTCTTTCATTTTGTGAGAAAAATCTTCACATCCTGAAAAAAAAATAAAAATTGTTGTGGGTGTTAATACAAGTGTGTTAAGTGTTCAAGTCAAACCGGGACTTTTGCTTGCACAGAAATCCTTTCATTTCTGCTACACTAATGCACTTATTCCAGTGTTTCACTAGTGCTTGGATACCATCAAGATAGAAAGTTTTCCCAATGTGCCGGAGCCTTGATCAGACTGCCTGATTCACATCTGAAATGCCGGCCTCCCAGGAACTCCAAACATGTGGAAATGACTATACAGACAGATGTGTCTCTTCTGCAAGCTGCTGACAAGTTATCCGTCGATTATTAAGTATCAGGCGTTCCACTCGCGGAATGTTCACGGCAACGACTGCACTGGGCTCCGAGCCTCCTCGGCCGGGATCGCCATTCACAGATGTAGGGGCTTCTTTAAAACGTTCGCACCGTTCGAATGTTTTACTGCGGCTAAGAGTCTCATCACTTGAAGTTTTCTGTAAATATCAATCACTTTTTACGCCTTCACTAACAAGCCATCTCATCAAGTCCCAGGTTGATTCGAACACCTCTTGTATTTTTAAATGTCTATTTTTGTTTCATTAAAGAAAAAATTTCATTTGTTTCATTTTTTTTACACAAAATGTACACAACATGCTGAATGTACACAATTATTTAACAGTTGTAAAATGTTCTCTTTCTGTTTAATGGGATATTAAAATGATTACAAACCTCAGTGGAATGATTTAATTAATTTATTTTCTGATTGCCTTGAACTGATATGCTCTATTTTAATTTTGCTTAAAATATTAAATGGAATAATTCTTCTTATTTTCCACAAACACTGCTGAATTCTCAAATCTGATTGGTCAGAAAACTGATTTTCTATAAGACAGGTATCCACTCGACTTAACGGAACCGTTTCCATAGTAACAGGTTGTTTTTTTTAATAACGCATGCGCCAAATGGATGCGTCTCCTTCATGAAGGTAGTGAAGGTTCATGAATTCCCTAGTATAAAAGCTTTTAAACAGTCAGTACTCTACCATTTTCCAGAATCTTAAGAAATCCTCAGGGAATGACTGTGTATAGCTGCAATAATGTAAGTAATAATTAAAACTTGTTTTAGGGATGTTGCACAATGGTGCATGTAACTACAAATAGATAGACTGTAGTTCTCATTATACTTGGCAACCTGCTTTGATATAAGACAAATCAAACACTTCATGACAGGCTCCTGAAATAATAAAAATTATCCATAAGAGTAGATTGCGCATTGTACAACCATACCACATTGCTCATTTTACAATTGAAAAAGGTCAAGAGTATGTGGACTCCCGACCAGATTTAGCCCCCATTTTTGCTGATATTATAAACTTAACTGAAAACTTCACAATCATTAAGCATTAATGAGGTCAGGTCCTGATGTTCGATGAAGAGGTCTAGGGTGTTACAGCTCCAGTTCATCTAACAGAAAGGGCTTCAGCGCTCTGTTCAGCGAGTTCAATACAAAAAGTCTACGCTTTGTGAACATTTTGGATGTGTGTGTCGATGTTTGTGGTTTTCATAGAAAGTGCTAGAATGATAAAGAAATATTTTATGGGCAATATGGGTAAAGTGCAATATATGCAACTTTCTTGTGCAATATACGTAGATTTATATTTCAATATACATAAATTTGAATTTCTTAAGATATATACATACATTTTGGTGTCATAAGTGTAACTGTTTCTCACGTAATTTATGTTATAAGTATATAAAGTGTGTAAAGTGTAATTTGTGGATCTTGTGTAATATGTTTGAAGCACCTAATTTCGTTGGACATTCCACATGATCCTATGACAATAAGGATATTCTATTCTATTCTATTCTATTCTATTCTATACTAATAAAAAAGGGTTAAAGTCAGGGGACTACAAACTTTTGGACTTTTTAAATGTAATTTAAATTGCATACCTTTAGTAAGATATTCATATTATGTGTATAATTAAATGTGCGAATAAAATAAAGCATTACAATTCAAAAGTCGAAACAAGTGACCTGGAACAAATCCAGAAGTATCGACTTTTTACAATAACGCGAATGTGAAATTAGCTGAATTAAAAGCGAAACAAAATGAAAGTGCACCAAGAACGTAACCACATCATGAAGCACTGCGGCCGGTTTGGTATTCGGGTAGGTTGTTTTGTCGTTGACTTTGATTTACATTAGGGCGCAGCTTGTGGTTTGAACAGTTTCATGCTTATCTGATTGTTCTTCTTCGTGCACATGACTAAGGTTTAAAACATCGGTAACATCCCATGCAAGTGGAAGTTTCAACAACCGAATACTTCAAGCTGTCAAAGGTAATCCTAGGCTTGCGCAATTCTCGCAATTTATGCATGTCTATATGACATTACTTTCAAATTCAGTAATGATTACTCTAATTAAAGTTTTTTTCGCACAGGAGGATCTGCACTTTAGTAGAGTTTGCAGTATGCTATCACTCAAAAGCATAGAGATACTAATCTGAAACAGGTGATATTAAACTCTTGAACACGGCATGGCAGCCCCGCCCTCTTTCCTTTTATCTAATGTATCAAACTGATTAATGTATAGTTGACATAGTTATGATTACTATAAACAATACCTGACTATGAGTTCTCATCATGTTGTTGCTCTTAAGTTCACTATACATTTTTTTTAGCTGTAATTTCTATGGTTCATTTTTAAAGATGAAACTTCATCAATCATTTAAGTGATCTAATTTTATTTATTTCTTTTTTCAGAACACATTTCTCTTGACGGATTCTTGGCGCTTCAGCTAATACTCTTCCTGATAAAGCATTATATAAGAATTTTTCTGCTTATATAAGAGCATCTTTTTTTAAGCTAACTAGCTAACTATGCTTATTAAGATTAATATTAAAATTAAACTACTTCTTACCGCATTCTTACTACTTTCTTACTACTACTTCTTTTTTCTTACACAATTTCCTTACCGCATAGTGAAATGATTTTTTCGCATATCCCAGTTAGGAAGCTGGGGTCAGAGCTCAGGGTCAGCCAGGATACAGCGCCCCTAGAGCAGATAGGGTGTAGGGCCTTCCTTAAGGGCTCAACAGTGGCAGCTTGGCGGTGCTGGGGCTCGAACCCTCGACCTTCCGATCAGTAACCCAGAGCGTTAACCTTTTGAGCGACCACTTTTCAACCCACCTAAATATTTTGGCCACAAATTATCAAAAGTGTCACTTTCAGTTTTTGAAAGAAAGGGAACAAAATGTGAGGAATTTGACCTGAAAAGATGAACTAAACCTACACAAAGCTGCTGTATCAGCACGAGGCCATTAGCAGGTGGACATTAGATGACTGATTTGTGAAAATGTCATATTGAAAATATTTTCAGGCATTTTTCAAACCCTAAAAATGGTACAAATTTGTGTTGTTCTGCAAATAATTTTATTTTTATTTTTTATTTTTTAAGATATGAGTTCTGGATGATCAAATCATTTATCATGAACTTTCTTTAATGGTAAATCATATTCAGAGAAACATCAACATTGCAAAAACTCTAAAAACTCCACCTCCAGAGGAGTGACTCCACCCGGCTGATGATGTCAGAAAGGTCAAAGGGCAGAGGCATGTCAGGGTCGTCGCTGGTCCAATACGGTCGGTCGACAGGTGCCTCTTCAGGGGGTAAAGTCTGCGCCAGGCTCGACTGGCATCTACACACAGACAGACAGAAACGCAATGAACACTCTACAAGCCATTGTTTAATGAACTGACAATTTACAGAATGAATGTTTGTATTAAGAATGCAACACAATCATGATATAAAACATAAATTAATAAATAAACAAACATGTCTTTACTTTCATATTATGGTATGAGATGGGTTTGTTCAGATAGACATCGTTATCAGGGAGTGTTTGTTTCACTAGGGCCGTAACGACACCTCTGCTTCAGTACATTGTGAACAGTAGAAAGAGATTTTTTTTTGTCATTAGTGCAACAGGTTTCAGGTATGATATTATGAAGATGATATATAAAGGGCAGGGTCAGGAAAAAACAAAACAGAAACAAGGCTTAATTATAATTGAATTATAGTTATGTGCTATGTAAACATCTGCTTGATCTATACTTTACAGAATGTTTCGTCTAATTTGTAGGCGCGGCTCATACTGTAGTGTCAGGACATAAAATGACTAATGGCTGATCTCCACAACAATGGAAAAACATCTTGTAAACAGAGCTGAAACAGAGCTTAACAGTAGGAATAACAACACTCTTTTTTACTTCTACAAACATACACACTCAACATACTGTACATCTCCAAATGTATGCTCATGTATTTACATGTTATTGTTAAAAAGCTTGATTGATCAGTATAATATTTTATTGCATCTGTCCGCATCAGCGTTGTTATGAGTTTTGTTAAAATGAACGAAAACATTGCTGATTGTTAGATCTTTTTGTTTTTTTAAAATGGAAGTCGTCTCCAGTTTCAGTGCTTTGTGTCATTTATCAGAAAAAAAAAGGCTGAGGAAACAATATTTTGTCCACATCATATCATAAATAAAAACAGGGAGTCGTTCATTGTGTAGAGATGAAATAACGAGTTAAAATAACATTTAAGGTTAATGTAATTAACTGGTGTAATTAATGTATTTAACTTTTGCAATTTAATGTAATTAACTGGTGCCTACAGCTGCATCACAGTGATGCTGATATTCAGCGTAACAGCATGACATAGAGTGTGATACTGCTTTTATATAAAAGCGACTGACGGAAATAACTAACCGCGAGTCGCCGGAGCTGGCGACCTACAATTAGTGTACTTAACAGGAGTGAAAGTAGGTTTAAATTCTTAGTGGTACTACGTACGTAAAATGTGAGGTGAATAAAACATGGGAATGGAGGACAGCCCTGAGAAACTTTTTTACTTATTCCGCTTTAGATTCCTCAGCTAAATAACTGTTCCGGGGTTGAATCCAAAATATTATAAAATAGAAAGATATTGTAGTCTATAGAATAATGGCATGTTTAGCGCGGATAATAAGATCAGGTATGCTAAATGGCAAGTTTCATTATAAGAAGCTTCTAGATGGAAGTTTGGATAAAACTAAAGTTGTGTGCTCGAACTACCTTCCTGAATACATTTAATGCAAAATGAGACAGCCTCAGACAGCTAAGGCTTTAGGTTGTTGATTTTTGGATCTGAGGATCCGGGTTCGAGCCTCGCTGTCAGTGGGTTGCCACACCTCATACTCCCCAGCCAGTGCATGCAGTGCCGGTCCCATTTGACAGATTTTAAGTTAAATGTTGAATAATCTGTTTCCTCTAACCAGTTATAGTTTGTTATGCATTTCTTTATTCCAACACTGAGCATTTTAAAATTGCGATTAATCGCGATTAATCACAGACGATGTAATTAACTAGATAAAAAAAATTAATCGATTGACAGCACTAATTATTTACAAGTAAATAATGAACTTTAAGAATCTACAGTAAATTCATGACCTAATTTTAGTTTTCAAGTTTTAGGTCTTGTCACAGAATTACGATGAGTCCCAGGAACTTCACGGATTTTCTTGATTCAGGATCCCGGTTTGGATTTTTAAAGAATTTTCCGCATGTTGTATGTTCTGTTAGCTTTTTGCAGCAAAGAGAATATTTTGTCATGGTGGAGTCAATGTATGTAAACTATAAAAAAACAAAAAAAGACACATTCTTTTGTAACGTGTGTGTGTGTGCGTGCGCACAAAACCGACACGTTCTCGGATTTATTTATGACACCCAGTAAAAACAATGAAGTGCTCGAAGCTTGTGTAGGTGTGTGTGTGTGTGTGTGTGTGTGTGTGTGTGTGTGTGTGTGTGTGAGTGAAAGAGGGTGTAAAAATGCTACAAACTCCTCGGAGCAATACTTCGGGTAACGTGCTCGCTTTCTGAGATCATGTGAGCGTGTAAATCATTTGTCGGACACACACCTGCGCTTGCACTGACCAACACCTGGTCAGGTAGACAGGTTAGCTCCAGCACGCAGCCTCGATCTCAGCATGCTGCGACTGATTTACGTGCATACTTGTCATGCTGTAACCACCTGAATTTGCCTTGAATAACTTTGCATAACATGCAGCAAGACAATCTTCGTGTATGTGTGTGTGTATGTGTGTATATGTATATGTGTGTGTTTGCTATCTAAAGGTGTGTGGTAACAGCTGGCTGTCACCTGCGTGTTGAGAGCAGCTCTATGGTGTGGTGAGTAAATTACACATGATTGCAAGAATGATGTCGTGCTTGTTCATACTGTATGCGAGCACACCAACACCCCGATAAACATCCACAAACACACATACACAAGTTTTTCATGTGTGCACAAAAGAACATGTTTTGCAGGTTCGACTTAATAAATATGTAATTTGCATAGTTTCTAGTTCAAAAGTATAAAATACAGAGTGATGACAGGGCGAACGCTTTCGTTTCTTTTACACCTGATGAATGATTTCCTAAAGCGATACAGAAATCAAAATGGGATACAACCCGAAGGGCAAGTGTTTAACGTGCGGAACCATTAAAAGATAAGATATTTTCATAGTTAAAACTGTTTATCAAAGGCGGCATATATTATCAAATATATATATGGGTTGTTCATGATTGATTAGTTCTTTTTGAACAAGTCTTTAACGTGACTCAGATTAACGAGTAGTCTCAGAGAGTGATTCGTTCATTTTCTACTTGGCGCGCATGCGGAAAGCATCACAAAACCTCCGTAGTTTATGTACAGGAAACAGTACTGAGTAGTTACCTCTCGAGTCTTGGTTCGAATCGTTCGTTCTGTTGTCACATGACTCCCATAGACGCTATGCAGTGCAATAGATTCAAAACAACGAACGACTCATGAGAAGAACCATTCAATTACATTTCCTGTGTGATGAATGCATAGCATTTATGAGAGTCACATGACAAAAGAACGAACGATTCAGACCAGAAGATATGAGAGTTGAGCTGCTCATTCTGTTTATCATAATATGGCCTTAGCTGTATTGTAATATTTTCATTACCGGAGCTATAGCCAAAATTTGTGCATTTAGACGTGTTGGGAGTCTGTTTATCGCTAAAATGATCCGAACTTCCCATCACTAATAGACAATGAGTGAGTGAGTGTTTATAAAAAATATGAGAGAACAGATCTCATATCGCAGTGGTAGAAGTTATACTCTACGCATTCAGCGCATGCTCACATCTATGACGCTAACAATGTTTTAACGATTCCGCGAAGACGTTTTGTAAACCGAACGCCTTTCATTTAGCCTCTGTATTGTGTTTTAGGCATTTTTAAACATGTCTCACTACCTTTAATCCTTGAATGAGTAAGAACAGTGATGACTGATTGTGCGTGGCAAGGTTTTGTTTTACCTTCTTTGATGTCGGAGCTCGTCATTGCTGTTGGGAACAATGAATGAATACACGTTCACACTCACAGGAAATAAAAAATATAAAAAAATCATCATCTGACTTTGAGTCACAACACACCCAATAACTGTGTACAGTTTATCAGATTAACTTCTTTTATTTGTGTTCTTAATAAATCAGGGCTTAATTACTAATTGTATTTCCATTCACTAGTGTTATTAAAAAGAATTTTTACTAATGTTTAATGCATTGTTGCCAACGTGGGAACATTTGAGCTTAACAAAGACACAAATTACACAAGAAATTATTTTCCTTCTTAATCCTTATTATATAAATACATTATATAATGAATAAATGTTTCCTGCAAAACATACACTGATTCTCTCTCGTTCTTTCTCTCCTTCTCGCTCCATGTTATGAATGGTTCTGGGCCTTTAAGCGGTCAGAGGACAGCCCCCCCTGGCCACTATTTGTGGTTATATATTTTGTAAGGGCCACTTAATGGTGGCGTGTCTGTCCTCTTAAGTGCTGCGTGTCAGCCTGCAGGATCTCGATCGCTACAGCATTACACGCTGAAGAGGACAATTAAAACAAGGAACGTCCATACATCATCCGTGCTTTACATCAGGGTTTAATACCAGCATCTGTTAACACGGACTAAGTACCATAAAGCCACGCATCACTTCATAAATGATATGATTAGGTGACCTTGGGGCTGGAGACGAGTGTGAGCTGAAATGAGCTCATCAGTTACCGAAGTGGACAATTAGTCGAGATCGAGGAAGGGGTAACTGTAGCAAGAAGTACTGTAGAAAGTGCATCTTACACTCACTAGGGTTACTTAAAGGTGTGTTTTAAATGAAAGCTATTTAAAAGATCTGGTATTAGAATGAGTCTAAATATTTATGAGCTGATCATTTTATACAGCCACGGATAGACATATCATTAGCTCTAGCGCTGTATCGGCAATGATAATGTTATAGATTTGAATTCGATTTGAATGATTATGTAATATTGTTATTCTTGTTCAAAATTTGCATTTAAAACAACATACATGCCCGCTACAAAGGGTATGAGATATATGCATACATCATAGTATACACATCATCCTATATACAACGGTACTGTATATTATGCTAATTTTAGTTTTTGTTATATTCGCTGACAGCTATAACATCAACACCACGGCCAGGTGAACTGAACTACATTAATCACTGAAATACACGCCAGCAAACAGATGACAGGATCATGGGCACCCAAGGCTCATCTATGACCACGGGGATCAAAGGCCAGCCCAGAGAAAAGCCAATGCAGCACAAACCGCTGAAGAAAAAAAATCATGGTAGAAAGGCACCGGAACACCTAGTGCATCACAGCATGCCGTGCACATAGTCTAGCAGGCAAAGAGCTCAAGGTCTTTCAACCCGGCCTTCAAACTCCCCAGATCCCAATTCAATTGAGCGTAACAAATCCAATCCACGGAGGTCTCACGCCGCAACCCGCAGCACCCAAAAGATGCACAGCCAACAATCTGGTGCCAGACACCACATGACACCCACCAAAGTGCCTGCAGAGCCCCACCATGAGGGGCCAGAACCGCTCCTCTGGCACAAAAGGAACCCAAAAGCCCAGGTGGTTTTAATGTTAACGGCTTTACCTGATTATTTGGCTGATCGGTGTACTGTATGTAAGGATCCATGCACGAAATTCTGACAAACATGGGACCTTAAACATTTACGCTTTTTAACTTATAATATTTTTTGTTTTTGTTTTTTTAATGCTAACAAACATCATTGGGCTAACTATACATTTCAGAATTAATAAACCATAAGCCATGTTAACAAAGTCATAAAGCAAGTTAACACATCAAGTATTAATTGATGTTACACCTTAATTCTAAATGAGTCAATATAAATTAGCATAAATTATATTACCGCGAGCTACTAACTGCTGATAATTAATGCTCTAAGGCGCCTGGGTGTAAATATTTCCCTTCACCAGCTCACATTTAGCTTTTATGAATTCTGCCAGTTATTACAGTAGTGCAGATATTAATTAAGGCATTAGATCATGTTGGTCATTGTTGACATGGTTATAGGTTTAAAGGTTAAAGCAGGTATTCATTATGTTGGTGTATTTGGAAATAATTATTCCAGCATTGACTATTTTATTAGCTACTTATTGTGCGTTAATTATGAAATGTGTTTGATTAATGTTAATTATACTACAGCGCTACTGAATTCCAGACTCTGATTACTCAGAAGGTGTTGATTCATTTCCTGTAACAGCAAGAGTGCACGGTTTGTATGAGTGTACTTGTGAATTTGTGGATTGCGTATAGTGATTGAGATACTTTTT
>JAQMYK010000023.1:5116165-5128961 GCA_030014345.1 Clarias buthupogon | reverse complement strand
GCCGGGCCCGGGGGCCTCTCCTGAGCCCCAGCAGCACAGTAGATGTGATTACTGCTCAAAGAGAAAGAGAGAGAGAGAGAGAGAGAGAGAGAGAGAGAGAGAGAGAGAGAGAGAGAGAGAGAGAGATGCAATGCAGTCCATCTGAGTACTGTGGTGATGCAACAGTGCCCCCTACTGACTCTAATCTGACCACCATAAAGACTTCCAGCAGAAACAAAAGCCCCAGAGCTGGACCGGATTTCCCCCCAAACCACCTGGAGAAACTCATTTGAAATCCTTTCCTGAATAAAACATGACATTATTTATGTGAAACCTTTTGTAAAACACTAAGAAGAGCGACTCTAGTGTCATTCTTTACACTATTCCTTATTCTGTACAATAACAATTAAGTCATTCAAATTCAAACTCATACATCAAAGGTATTTCTGCATCACCACCATCATCACCACCACCATCATCATCATCATCATCATCATCTGTGCTACCTTTGAAGCCTACTATGTGCTTTTGATTTTTGGACATTCAGGGGGCAGTAGCGTGGCTCCGGGTTCAACCCTGAGCTCGGGTTACTGTCTGGGTGGAGTTTCATGACGTGATGCTCTTCTCGTGTCCTTGTGGATTTCTTCTTGGGTCATTGTTTTCTTCCTATCTCCCAAAAACATCAATAAACGTGACTCTAAACGTGACCCCTAGTCGTGAATATGAGTGCGAATGTGTGTGTGTGTATCTCATACTTAAAAAGGTGCACGCACTCACTCACTCACTCATCGTCTATACCAATTTATCCTGTGTTCAGGGTCGCGGCGGGCATGGAGCCTATCCTAGGAGAATTAGGGCACGAGGCGGGGTACACTCTGGACGGGGTGCCAATCCATCGCAGGGCACACACACACTCACACACACACACACACAACGGGGCAATTTTGGGCACGTGAATTAGCCTAATTGGCACATCTTTGGTCTGTGGGAGGAAGCAAGAGTACAAGGAGGAAACCCACCGAGCACTGGGCGGGAATCGAACCTGGACCCTGGAGGTGCGAGGCGACAGTGCTTAACTGCTAAGCCGCCCACAAGAAGGTCCAGCCTTCACAAATGTATTCCGGTGCTCCTGAGAGAGACTGTGGATCCACCATGACTCTAATAAGGATAAAGCGCTTAGTGGAGATGAATTAATGAATAAAAGAATGAATGAATGAATGAATGAAAGTTCATCTACATGCATTTCCTGAATAAGATATATTTATTTACACGAATCCAAGTATCTGTCTAGACACGCTAATTATTACTGTACTAAATGGTCTTTCCTTAAAGGTATCTTTAATGTAATGTATTACCAAGAACAGAATTAGAATTAATATAAGAAATAATAATAATAATAATAATAATAACAGTAACAATATGTTGTTTTTTTGTTTACCAGGACATCAGATTAGTACTTTTATATTTAGTAGTTATTAAGGATTAAAATAATAAAAATGCATAAATCATTCATGTTTCCCAGACTAAGCTATATAACTATATATTTTTTTTTTCCTAATTAGTGCAAAGGAAAAGCAATCCTGTAATTAAAGACTAATTCGGTTCATTCTCTGGAACTATTAAAAGCTGTGTGGAAAATGAAATCAAAATGAAAGTTTTTTCCCAATGACTTCTGGAATTAATCGTTATATAGAGTTGTGTTGGATCCTTCAGAACTGGCTTAATTCAACAAGGTGCTAAAAACATTTCTTAGAGATTTTGGTCCTTGTTGACATGACAGCATCACGAAGTCGCTGCAGATCTGTCCTGATGTGAATCTCCAGTTCCACCACATACCAAAGCCGCTCTATTGGATTGAGATCTGATGACTGTTGAGGAGGATGTTGGAAAATGGCGACCTCATTGTCATGTTGAAGGAACAAGTTGATGAACCAGATGATTTTAGCTTTGTACCATGGTACGTTACCCTGTGGTCATAAAGGGATGTACACGGCCAGCAAGTTGGCCCCTGGCATTGGATTTGAATTGGTACTAAATGGCCTAAAGAGTACCAAGAAAACAGCCTGGACCGCTGGATGGACCCAAGCTTTCATCAAATCAAGACAATCAAGCCAACATTTTTTACTTTTAAATTGTGCAATTTTTGGTGAGAGCTTGTAAATTGTGGCCTCAGCTTCCTGTTCTTAGCTGGCCGTAGTGGCACCTGGTCTGGTCTTCTGCTGCTGTAGCACATCTGCTTCAAGGTTCGACAGAGATGTTCTTCAGCATACCTCGGTTGTATCGAGATGCTACTGCAGTTACTGTTGCATTTCTATCAGCTGGAACCAGTCTGGCCGTTCTCCTCTGACCTCTGGCATCAACAAGGCATTTTCACCCAAAGAACTGCCCTCACTTGATATTTTCTCTTTTTCAGACCATTCTCCTTAAACCCTAGAGATGGTTGGATGTGAAAATCCCAGTAGATCTGTAGTTTCAGAAAAAACAACCATGCTAGGTACAGAGTCACTTAAACCACATTTCTTCCCCATTCTGATGCTCAGGTTTGAACTTCAGCAGATCGTCTTGGCCGTGTCCACATGCCTAAGTGCATTGAGTTGCTGCCGTGTGATCAGCTGATTAGATATTTGCTTTGACAAGCAGCTGAACAGGTTTACAAGTGACTGGTGGGTGTATATGCTAGTGACACTCATACATTTAAAACATTCTTGTCTTCTATACATCTGTATATATGTATGTATTTCCTTTTCTTTTCTTATTTTATTTTATTACCTAAATCAAGGTATAGTAACAATCAGATTAGAAAGGCACAGCTGAAAGTACTAATAGGTCACAGCATATAATAAACACAAACACATTTCTGTGGATCTGTCTTCTTACTTTCAGGAGATAAGAAATGCAGGAAGTCATTTAGATTAATTTCATTAATTAGTAAACAAAAAAAAACAAAAAAAAACATTCTCCAACACTGATCTAAGAACAGTTCAGGACTTTAGGCACCCATTAAGCCTTACACGTATTGTAATATTCATGGTCAGTATTTGTATGTATGAAGTGCTTTAGTTTTTTTTATATTTCTATTTTATATATTTCTGTGAAACAAAGAAAATTTCAAACATTTTAAAACCAAATGTAAAAAATAATAGAAAAAAAATATTTTTGGTTGCTAGACAATGTTATAATCAATAATCTTTTTTTAAACATAATACTTAAAATACCTTTAAATATGTAATCAATAATATAATCTATATGATTTCTTTTACCTGGGACAGAGAGCATCTTGGGGTTTATACAATTAACTATAAATAATACTGTATTAATTACATATATACATTCATACATAACCTGTATTTATTTTAGGGAATAAATATCATAGACCTTTCTTTTTGTTTTTATATGTAGCTACTTACACTCTTTGGCAATACAAGCTTTATTTAGCTCTTAATACTGTATAACTCATTAGCAATGAGAGAATTCATCTGACAGAGCAATATTCCAAAACGGTGCATTAAATTACTGCGCAAGAAAAATGACAAATGACACGACAACTAATTGAGGGTTTATAATTCAGGATGTCGAATCGGCTTGATTGTGTCAATTGAAGTAACAAAACACACTGTCATCATTTGAACTGCGGCGCTACTTAATCAGATTAACTGCCGGTACGAAGTGGTTTTTATGATCCATATTGAAGAGTGAAAGCAAAGTGTTTTGAGTGTACAAAAGCAGAGTGCACGCTCCCGACCACGACGCAGCGTCAGACCGACTTCGTGTACGGAAAGCCGAACAAAGAATCACGAGTATTGTTTTTAGTTCAAACTCCACATGGCATTGTTTCCCAGATCGCACATATGGATCAAACATGCGTTCTCAAAGAACCCCTAGATCAGTGCTGCTCACCAGCTGAGCTTTCCTCTATAGGACATGCGAATCCAATAATAATAAAATTCACTTATTTAAATCCACGTCCCGGACCTACACTTTCCTATCCGTACAAAAAAAAAAACGAAAGGCAGAGAAACCTCGCTGTTAAATTCCCGATATGATGGTGTACAGGGCAGGACAGTAATAAAGACTAGAGCTTTCGGTACGTGTGTCAACATCACGGCACCAGCTGACTCAACACCCTCTTCAATTTAATCGCAATCACAGTGCTGCAGTTTGTTCCCACTCACTTTATGACTCGAAGCCGTACCCAGTGAAGTTAAAGCCAGTTTCCTTTAATATTAAATGTCTGTAGCAATTTGTTCCTTGAGCATAACGCTATAAAGACGCCTGCCGGGCACAACAGTAGCATTTCAGTGCTGAGATGGTTCGAATTGTCTCTAATATTGATTCCTGTATGATATTACCGAAGCTAATTAGGTCCATTTGGTGTAACATCCACATTGTGAACCCAAGACTGCTTCAAGCGGTGGGAATAATCAGGGGGTTGGGGGGCAAAAGTATTGAGACAAAAGTAAAATTCAACATTTTCATGATAAATAAAGATAATAAAAATGATTTGTTATTTTATGCAATGAAATTGCTCCACACCAATCAATATTTGACAGGCATAGCTCAGTGGTTAACGTGTTGGACTAGTAATCAGACAGTCCCAGGTTCAAACCACAACACAACCAAGTTGCCACTGTTGGGCCCCTGTGCAAGGCCCTTAACCCTCAAATGCTCAGGTGTGTAATGAGATATAAAACGTCAAGTCATTCTGAATAAAGGCATCTGCCAAGTGCCATAAATGTCAAAGTCCTGCCACATTCATGAATTAAACCAGTTAATTCTTTCAGCTAGATAGACTCTAACTAATTAGTGACATCAGCTGGTTTATGTACACTAGAACTATAATATGTTCTAGTAATACATGTTGTCTTAATACTTTTGGCCACTGCTAAACAGTATGTTTGTTTGTTTAGTTTTTGCATTGAAAAAGCAGAAACACCTTTAAGGAATGTTCTAAGGTTATCTGTATTGATACGAAACAAAACAAACAAAAAAAACACCCACAGTCTATCCTCCAGATCACGCAAACGCTAAAGAACATTCAAGGGTTAGAAGAAGGAGATCTAGTCTAGAAAATCATTGACTGTAAATAGATTCAAAATTAACACAAAGTGTTAAGAACAAACAAGTGTTATTTTGGATGGATGGATGGATGGATGGATGGATTCATGGATGATGGATGGATGGATTCATGGATGGATGGATGGATGGATTCATGGATGGATGGATGGATTCATGGATGGATGGATGGATTCATGGATGGATGGATGGATGGATGGATTCATGGATGGATTCATGGATGGATGGATGGATGGATGGCCCAATAATAGGTTTTTTATTATGTTCCTCAAATATATTTAAATGATGCATTACTGCCTCCAGCTAAGAAATTTCCATTTACTGTACATTTTCACAAGCACAAACATTTGTCCAGTATGTACCTAATATCTGATATGATGATGTTAATCCACATGTAGGTATCTTACCATCCTCTCCATCTGCTTCCAGTCAGTCTCCAGACGCTCCATCGGTTTACTCCACCAGCTGCAGAAGCGAGCGTAACGCCGGCCCTGGAACCAATACTGCCTCAGCCATTCAAACTCCACCTGCCACAATGCACACCACACATTTATATACACACAGACGTCTCCAGTCAAACCATTTAAAGCTGTTTGTGTACTTTACTTTATGGTTGGTTTTCTTTTGGGAATAAAGGACAATAAGGTTCTGTTTCTGTACCCGTTATTAAAATATGAAATGAATGTGACTTAATCAATACTAAATATTCAAGAATAAAATTTGTGCTTTGAATTTGTATCGTTGAGAGTGATGATTTAATCAGTAAAATCAGTAACAATGAAATTATAAGTAAAGTGTGAGGCAGAATTTAAATGTTAGAATAAAATGTAAAGGAAAATCTTTCCTGGTTAGGGGAGGGGTTCAGGATTCACTCAGGATTAGGGATGGGGTTTAGGTTTCATTAGGGGCGGGGTTTGTTTTGGTCAGGGTTAGGGGTGGGGTTCAGATTTTGATCAGGGTTAGGGGTGGGGTTTGTGTTTTGCTCAGGGTTATGGGTGGGGTTTGTGTTTTGGTCAGAGTTAGGGGTGGGGTTTGTGTTTTGGTCAGAGTTAGTAACCTTAAAACCCTTAACTTAAAGTGCATGAATAAAGTCCTCCTTTTCTACATTTCCTTCTCATATGTTCTACAGAACACCATTACGCATTCCAGAAAAGAAAGAAAACATAAAAAAAAAAACAAGCTGAACCTTTCAGTGTTTTCACTTTCTAAGAACGAGGACTGTCACAGATGTTCTTGTTTTGCTTTGTTGTTTTGTTTTCATGCTACTTCAGCATGGTTTATTTAGCCCTAATCAAAAGTCTCACTGATGTGGAACATCTGCATTTGCTGTTGTCTGTTGTCGGGTTTCTTGTTTTATTTTCCTACCCCGTGTCACCTGCGAGAAAAGTAACAGATTATCAGACATGCACATGAACACCTCAGACACACACTCTCCCTCCAACAACACACACCTCTCCTCTCTCTCTCTCTCTCTCTCCCTCATCTGTCTCCTCCCTCATCATTTCCTCTTTGTGGACCTGCAGAGCCTCATCACCTTTCCTGCAGGTTTCCTTCATTTTCACGCATTTGAAGAGATGCTTTTAATCCTGCTAAGCATTCTGTGTGTGTGTCTTAAAATGACTCAGATGTAAATGCGAGCAGCTCAGATGTGGCCTCCTACTTACACTCAGTAAAGCTAAACTCTGAAATAACACACACACACACACACACACACACACAAACACACAAACACACAAACACACAAACACACACACACACACACACACACACACACACACACACACACACCATTTCCAGGTATATCAGCGGGATGTCAAGAACACACATGAACACCAAAAGGCTACAATGGACTTTAAACTGGGGAACAAAGACCTGGCAACATGTCAGTTTTCGAATCGCTGTTGTTTTCAGACATACAGATTAGCACAGCTACGTTTTTGCGTACAATTTTTAACCTTTTGCATTTTAAAATTGCAGTTTACTAAATAAATTTTTTTTTTAAAGAAAGATATCAAAGTTCATTCATATTTCTAACCAGCTAATATCGTTCTATTAAAACAACGGACACATATCAATCCATAAGCATTACCCCGAGCTCTGTATTAAATCTGGATAAGCAGCGATCACAACGCCACAGAAACGGACGCTCTCCTCCTACACGCAGATTACAAGCGCTTTATGGTCTCGGCTCGCCTCGATCCGGCTCCTCTTCAAAGAAATGCTACGCTTTTGAGGGAGTTCAAACCTCCGCTAGCTCCACCGGAGGCGCCCTACAGAAGCCGGAGGCTACAAATGCTAACTGTCGTCCTCATGTCTGTCCCTCCCTCCCGCTCTGATTGTCCTCCTGTCCTTTACAGAGAGAACACAGGCTGAGCAGGCAGCTTTGAGCCAACATGGAAGCCGGTTTCCAGCGGAGCGGCCTCACAGCGGGCACAAAAAGAGAGAAAGAGAGCGGCTGGCATTTCGAGCCGAGCCGTCTGGCGTGGAGAGATACTGAGCGTAAATGCCACCTGCGCAGGTAGAGAAGTGAAAAACGAGCAGATTGTCTGTGATGGATCTCTCTTCTCTTTCGTTCTCGCTCTCTATTCTTCAGAACGGCATGCTTTTTTTTTCTTTTTAATCGAGAGCGGTTTGTAGACATCAGCTTAGCAAATGCAAACGATCTTATCAGTATTCGCAAAGCATTTAAAGTTGTGTTGTATCAGACCTTGCATCCGTATAATAATAGAATTCGTTATTTTAAATAAGGAAAGAATCAACCAATAAAGGTAGAGAGTAATATTTGATATGATGCTACCACCAGCGTGCTTTACTACATACGCTTACGTGACATTGCTGTAACTAATGCTGTTAGCCCAACTTGCGTGTGCTCCACAGTTCCCGCCTGGATTTTGAATGTGAAATAGAAGACACTAACAATATGGCGGTGTTTTTCGCCTTCAGCACCATAACTGCTACGGGCAGCGTGCGTCACATCTGTACAACAATTAAAGTAGTTAATGTACAGTCTTTGGGGTGTGACGTACTGAAATAGGTCGATCAGGAAAAGGTCCAATACTAACAAGCTGAAAGGGGGCATTTCGTAGTGACATACAGTACTGTGCAAAAGTCTTAGGCACCATATTATCTGTAGTTCAAATTCTGTTTTCTGCATTGTTATATACAAAACTATTCAATATTTACAAATATACCGTGAAAATTAATAAATAAACAACATTACAAAAAAATATTTGCATGCCTGTAAAGAAAGCGATATATTACATGGCAGAGCAGTTTTTTTGATGGAAACAAGCAAAACAAATTGATTATATATACAAGCTTAATAAAAAAATAAGATACCACTGCAAAATAACCAGTTTCTTATGTTTTTTTGTTTGTTTTTTTACAGGAGCATGTATTGGTGAGATGAACAGTTTTGTTTTATTTTTTGTGAACTGCTGACAATATTTCTCCTAAATTCAAAATATAACTATTGTTATTTAGAGTGTATATTTAAAGGAAATGACATCATCACAACACATCAAAATAATCCAAGATCATACAGTATTTGCAGAACTTTAATAACTCAATAGAACTAAATACAAATAATTTGTAAACAAATTGTGTTCATGTTTCGGCTTAATAACATTAAGGAATCAGTATTTAGTGGAATAATAATCCTGATTTGCAATTATAGCTTTCATGTGTTTTACAGCTTTCATGTTCTCCACCAGTTTTTCACATTGCTTTTGGGTAACTTTATACCACTCTTTTGGCAAAAAAGCAAACAGCTCAGCTTTTATTGATGGTTTGTGACCACCCATCTTCCTTTTGATGACGTTCCATCAAAAGGAAGATGTTTTCTGAAGTAAACTGCTGTATATAGAATGAGAAATAAATAAATGAAATATGAAGGTGAACGACTACCTCATATATCATATAAACTACCTGTGACTTTAAAAAGAAAGATTTCACTACAATGAAAAAATAAAGATTGCACTAGAGAGTGTAATTAAACTAAAAATAAAACTTTTCAATAAAAATAAAATCCAAGGCTGGAAATTTACAAAGGTTACAAAATAAAAGAGTAAAACATAGAAAGGTATAAATTATACAGGATTTACAGAGTGCACAAAAAGAAACTGTAAAAAGGTATAAAAGTGGAAGAATATAGACGTGTAAAACTATGTTGTATGTGTATGACAGGGGCAGTACAACCAAAACATGAAGTATAAAATGGACCGGTTCTGATATGTGTGTTAGCAGCGGTGTGGTTGTTCATGTTTAACAATGCAGTTTATTTCCTGATTTATGTGTAAAATGTGCAAGAAATATCCAGCATACTCAGTAAAACCTAACAGCTGTTTTAGAAATGTGTATCCAACACTGCTGATTATTTTTAAGCAATGAGTATTCACACCAAATACTGACTGGGTTTATTTTATTACCGTTTTCGCCAAAAAAAAAAAATTTTATATTCCCAATATATTTGCACAGTACTGTAAGTAAAACAGCTGTTAGGTTTTACTGAGCGTGCTGGAGAATATGAGTTTGTCACACTCTGTCTTGTTTTCTATTTTCATGCAAAGCCCAGGAGCCGATATTAGGGTTTTTTGTTTCCATCTGAAAACTGATACGTCACGTAATATTGCTTTATTTATAAGCATGCAAATATTCTTCTATGATATTATTTATTTATTAATTTTTAGGTTATGTCTGGAAACAGCGAATGGTTTCGTACAAAATATAGATAGGCTAAACATATACAAAGTACAAAATTTGTACTAAAGATAATACGCATAAGACTTTTGCACTGTACTTTTGCTTGACTTAACTGCGGTGAGGATGACATTCTCAGGATGCAGATTAGTTTTGTGTTTTCATTAAGTCCAGCAAAAAAAAAGAAGCTCAATTCTGATCTCACCAGGCTAGACAAGATTCTCTGCTCATATCTGCTGAATCTCCAGCTTGTCCTTTGACAAACCTTGTGACCAATGGAATTTGATGCATCTCAGCACCCTTCCATACAGCTCATATCTGTACAGTGTCCAGCACACGATTGTCCTGAGAACAGTTTCTCGCATTCGAGCAGCAGATCTCTGTCCTGATTAATCCCCTCTTTACCGTCGCTCACTTTTGATGGATGGCTTCCTCTTGCCAGAGTTACAGCTCGCCACATTCTTTCCATTTGTCAATAACAGATTTACTGTTGTTCTGTGGGATGTTTAAAGCTTCAGAACGAATTCTGACTGATAAGTTTCCAGGACTTTGTCCCGGATTAGTTTTGATAGCTCTTTGGTCTTCACGATGTTGTTCACTTAGGTATGTTCTCTAACAAACTCAAGGCGCCAAGGAACAGATGTATTTTAGGGGCTTCACACCAAAAGAGGGCAAATGCAATTCCATTCTTCATTCAAATTAAATTTTTGAATTTTTGAATTTGTAACTAATTTTGCAAACTAATTAGACTTTTGTTTAATTTGAATAATTTTATTTCCAGGACATAATGTGAAAGATGTCAAGGGGGCAAAGGCAGGGTACACCCTGGACAGGGTGCCAATCCATCGCAGGGCACACATGCACACACATACACTCACACACTATGGGCAATTTTGGGAACGCCAATCAGCCTAATTGGCATGACTTTGGACTGTGGGAGGAAACCGGAGTACGCTGAGAAAACTCAGCAAGCACGTGGAGAACATGTAATCTCCATGGACACAGACCCAAGGAATCAAACCTGGAACCTGGTGGTGCAAGGCAACAGTGCTGACTATTAAGACACCATGCCACTGTGTGTGTGTGTGTGTGTGTGTGTGTGTATATATATATATATAATGTTACTCCAGTGGTTTTCAAAAGTATTCGCTCCCCTTGAAGCTTTACAGTACGCATGAGCTACATTACATTCACACACTCACAATGTCAGGTTCTAACATCTTTTAATAGCTACATAATACACACTCCTGCTATACACTTGACTCCAGCCACTCATCCTTATCATAATCAACAGCAAATCATCATCTGCACAAAATCCTGCACATCATCATCATTCCTAAGCTCTCAAGCTTTCTCACCTCCACCCACATGAACAGCTCACACGTCTTTCTTTATGGAAAAGTGTAAGTGAAAGGAGCCACTCAGATCTCCAGCGCTGCTGTGTTATTGTTCCCGGCATGGTCGTACGTGTCAAACTCTACCTCACCGCTCGAACCGGGCTGTGATAATAAATAACTTAGGATAACAATTCATCATGCTACTATAGTCCTCATGGGCACCTTCAAACAAACAGGCCCAATCAATCAGGAGAGTGTGTGCATGCTGAGTCAAGAAAAGAAAGCAGAAGAAGCAAGAGTAGAACCGAGGCCTCTGTGGGAGCCTGGGGGTGGAAAGGTTCTCAGACCAGCCCGTTGTTTGGTTGGAATAATATATATACGCAATATTTATACAATCTTTCCATCATCCCAGTGGTCAAGGTGAGAGGTTCATGCTCATGTTAAGCCGTATTCTGGCTTAACATCGAAATTGTTTTTCACCAACAATTATTAAATTATTAAACGTTGCCTGGCATCTGCTTGGAACTTTACAATGTTTCAAGCTCAGTCTAAACTTTATCTCTTTAGATGAGTTTTTCAAAACAACAAGTAATATATATATTTTTATTAGCCCTTACTAAGTTTTACTCCACATGATACTTTAGTGTCCCAGCTACTAAACTAGGGGTCATAACATGCAAAACTCCATGCACACACACCCAAGGCGGGAATCGAACCCGGAACCTGGAGGTGCAAGGCAACACTGCTAATCACAACGCCACAGTGCCCCGTGTGTCATTCATTTATTTTACAAAGTAATATTAATAATGTTTGGTAAGTTATATTTTCTGAAATATTAAAGGACTGTTATAGTTTAGTGTAAAGACTGAATAAAAGCTTTTTTTTTCATTTTATCCATCTTCACTAAACATAAGTTGTTGCACATCACATACAGTACTTCAAAACTGTTCAAGGCCATAACCGAGTACTTACACTAATCGTGGTTCCTAATATCTAAAATTAATACTTATTTTTTTTACATTGCTGCCTTTAAACCTCTCAAAGGTTTTGATTTGAGGTGCAGCTCATGAAAAGACAAAGAAAACATTTTAAAGTTCCACTTGAAACCCTGGCGCACAGGGACATTATGGCTCTGACGTGCCACCTGGTGAAGGCTGATAAAATCATATGTTAAGCGCGATCACACCACCTTGGTCAGCGGTAATAACATTCCTTTGTTTTTTACTTCATACACACGTAGGTTTCTGACTTCAATCATATGATCAATGTTACACTAGCAGAATATTGCAATACCTGTAAAGGCGAATGTCATCAAGGCTTTGAGGTTATGAATTGCATAATGTCCATTTGAGGCCATTTGCAAACAAAATTAACTTAAAGTGTATAATGTAGCAAAGTGCATAAATTATAAAATAATTTTAAAAAGTGTATAAATTCCTACATTTTTTTGTCCCTGTAAGATTTTCATGTTCACATAAAGACTGTAAGAGTAAATATATATAGTAAATATAAAATAAATACAATGGAAGAAACAGGAAGTAACAGCGTTGCACGAAACCTGCAGAATAATTCACACAAATTTAAGCAAACGAAAAATAACCATGTGATCACCATGTTTCTGCTCTCCTGTTTAATCTCTATTTAGATTAAAAGTATTAATCTAAAAAGTGATGCATTTCTAACTCAAATATTATAACAAGCCCTAGTCA
>JAQMYK010000023.1:5063327-5080874 GCA_030014345.1 Clarias buthupogon | reverse complement strand
GGGGGACTTTTAACGAGTACTTTAGAAAATGTGGTATCGAGGCCGATACCCGATACCGGTATCGGTGCATCCCTACTCTGGACCTTCTTAAGATGTCCAAAAACCAACAAAATCATTAATTAATCGAAATAAAAGACGTGACCCCACACAGATTTGTGCATATTCACTCATTTTAACAAAAGGCATCAATATTTTTGGAGTTAATATATCGCCGCTGAGAAACATCAATATGACTCACTATACAGTAACAAGTAGTTAATATGATTTTTAAATACGTTTTCGTATCTTTATTTCTGAATGGTTATATTTGCTGTCTTTGCTCTGGCATTTACCTTTAGCAAAGCTAAACGTCGCAATAACGCGTATAATGAAAACGTCTTTAAATACAGTGCTGTGTTTGCGTGATCGGGCACCTTCGCATCAAACGCTGGCTGCATAGCTACTTGCTAAGGGGGGGGGGTGGTGTATGAATGTGGCACTTAGCTAAGAGAATAAAATATCACTGTCATTATGTTAGCTCCTTCAGCAATATCCATACTTCCAAAGGACCATGAATAATAAAAGATATGGGTCTGAATTTTAAAAACCAGAACATAAGTCATGGTGGATGTTTGATTCCGCCGCACAGTGTATAGAAGCCTCGCGACAGACAAATCAAGCTAAGTCCACATAAGGGATCAATGCGAGCACCACAGGCCCTGGGGTCGCCCCTATATTACACCGCAAACTTCATATTCACTCATTGATTTGCTTTTCCGAATAGTATATCACTAAACTCCGATGGGATCCAAGACAGAAGCGGGGACCAGGGTCAAGCACAGCACACGCGTACACACACACACAAACACACACACACACACACACACACGCGTTAGCCGAATATTGATGGCCAAGCAGAAAGAAATGACTAAATATCCAGATCAATAACTAGTTACCACCACGACAGCCTGCGAGATGGAGATATATAAATATACATCTTTATGGCTACGGGAGCATTCATAATGAGAGGCTTGAATGAGTGCTCCCCTTAAGGTAAAGTGTTTGATTAGCGCCAGAGCAGAGGTTAGCGCTTGATGTGCTGATACAGAGGAAAAAAACAACAACAAGGCTAACATTAATGCTAAAGTTTATAACAGAGAGATCAGGGATCGGACAGAAGCCAAATGTGCGACAGTACGGTGTGTACCCAAGTAAGATTTCTCTTTTAGTCACGTTAATCAAGCTTTAATCATCTACTGATGGAGCTACTGATGAACTTTCCATTATTATAAGTCAAACGATATACATGGTGCAGGAGATACAATAGCACCCTAATGTTAAACATATAATAAGTCCCAGCAAACATGCATGGACAAACTGAGAAAAACAAATGTATTAAAACATAGGTCCTTTTTTTATACACTTTGATTTGTTTTTACATTAAGCTGCTTTGCGACAATGTCCACTGTTAAAAGTATTATATACATTAGTGAAGTGAATTAAACTGAATATGGTTTAAAACATTACCATTTGCTCACCATCGTTCTTGTAAATATTTTATATCGCTCTATTAGATTGTAGTATATTGGGTTCTAATATAAAGTTTTAATTTCATAATTCTACTTAGTGAAATTGAATTTTTGAACTTGAATTTTTAACTTAGACAGACATTATACTTCCAATGTGACTGAAACTACATGGTGCTGATGGTGCTACTCCTCATCTCATCCATGCCCTGCTTTTATTTAACCACCAGCACTATTAAACTTCCCTACCTACATTTATTAATACTTAGACAATATTCTCATCTTCATAATGTCAAAAATATTTTAAAAAATTCAGGTCAAACTTTGCACTTTGTTGTCCACATATCAATAGCTAGACAGAGGTTTACAGGTTGAAAGTTAAAAACTTGATCATTAGATCAACAATACCATTTTACAAGCATTTACATTTTACTAAAATCTCAAAATTTCTATTTCAAATTTAAAACAATCTCAGGTTTGAACAGGCAAAATGTTAACAAATAAGAACTAAAGGGATGGGATGTATTGCAAAGCAGTCTTGGATATTTTGTTAATTTTCTTTACAATAACACTTTTTAAGATGTCAGGGGTATCATGATTTCCTTTAATCACAAATATAAAAAAATAATTTAATAACCAAAAAAATCTGAAGGCAACGGATTCAATGTTAAGATTTTATACCAGATATTTGAAATTGTTAATTTTTTTTATTTTAAATAATGTATTGTCAAATAATCACAGTTTTATAAAAGTATTTTATTTAATTAAGGTTTAAAGTAGCGCTATTTTATCATCTGTGTAATGTCTAGCTAGTAAAATAGCAATCATTTCACAAATTTAAATTCAAAGTAAAAGTGAAATTACATCATTTTGAGGGTCATTTTAATTGGAAATGTAAAAATGTTTCATATTTTACTAGCTAGCATTATGCCGATGAAAATACAGTCCTACACTGAACTGCATGTACTTTTTTCTAGCTAGAACTTTTTAGCCCAAGAGCTTACATTTTAGACAAAAAGAAAATTAATTAAATTGTAATCGACTTACAGTATATGTTAATTTTATTTATTTACTGGCTGCAACTAATTCAGATAGTTATAAACAGTTGTTCTTTTTTAATCTGTACATTTTGCATGTTTTGTCCTGCACAATTTTTAAGCTTTCTATGATGGCGCCCAACACCCAGTATCATCAGAATGACAAATTATTTGACTTTCCTATAAAAGGAATGTGATTTGCTTTAAAAGCGCTTTAGGATTTTTTCTTTCAAACATAAGATATTCAAAATAATGTTACAGTCATGACAATTGTGTAACTGTATGCAAACATATCTTCAAATTTAAACACCACCACTAATTTTGCTATCATTAACATTATCATTAACATTCCTATCTTTAATGCTTATGATCCTATTAGAGGACATCATGGCTTAATTGCACGTGTCAGAAAAGCTAAACTAAGATCTTGTAAACACTCAGCTGAGCCTGTCCTTATTTACAGCACAAGGTCATTAGTGAAGACAGCATCTCCCTCATTACTTCGACCCCAAACACCGACCAGCCATAAAGAGGCAGGAGAGCAGATAATGTCTTGGTCCTTAATTAAAGCAAACCTTACTGCTTTTACTTAATCACTGTGTACTATTACCCTTCCAAGACGTACTGCTCTTTTAAAATAAAAGTCGAAGCCGAGTCCTTTTAATCATTCACAGTTTCTCCGATTCTCAAATTGCTTTTATTTCATCCTTAATCATTAAATTTTGTTCATTTTTGTTTCATACATTTATTTATCCGAAGGGGGTATCTTATACAAGCGCACATTTCATTACTAAAAAAAAAAAAGAAATCTCCTCATGTCATCCGTGCCCTGTTTTTATTTAATCACCAGCACTATTAAACTTCCCTACCAACCATTTTCTTTTTTCTCTCTCCCTCTCTTTCAAAATAAAACCATCCCCGGGTTCCCTCTCCAGCCCTAAATCAGGGTGCATGAGGGAATGAGTTAGTAGGAGAGGGAACAGACGGAGGCCCCGTGTGGCTAAAGGCCACGGTGAGCCGTAGCCATCGGCAACGGTGCCGGGATTGACATGTCATTGTGGCAGCAGGTAATGTGTGTGTGGATTAGCGGTATGATGGCCTGATCAATACTCACTGCTGTGGCCATTAGGAATGCAGCAGGAAGTCGTCCCCCTCCCTCCCTCCCTCCCTCCCTCCACCTTGCGGTAATAAAGCAAGAGTGTCGAGCTGCTACTTCATTTGCTACCTCCATTAGTGTAATGGTATCATTATCAGCCGGGGCAGTATTTTTCTAACCCCGCTCCACCACCTTGTTTCCTCTTTATGGACAGGCGCCTGATGAAATCCGGAGGTTTACGGAGCATTACCTCCCTTGATCCTTCTTCCTCTCTCCTTTTTTTGTCATTCCCTCATTTCCCGGTGTCGAAAGTACGGCGTGTGGCGGCGCGCACGTAGCTGGTTTTTATGTATTCCTGAGTGTGCTTTACACCAACAGCATGCACTATTTCTCCATTATGGAGTCATTAATAGAGGCTGGCCACGTGTCGGGTAATGGAGAGAGGGAACGGCGGAGAGAAAGCTGCTGATTAGGCCGAAAGTGACACCGCTGCGCGCTAAAACATCGGCTCCGACACGACAGCGCCTGGACGTGAGGGCCCGTAAATCGTTAGCTTTACACTAATTTACAGGGAGCCATTTTAGCAGGGAGGGGAATCGATTAACCGAGACGGACTGTGTGGTCACATAATCAGCCTGTAGCCGGAGCTAGTTGTTAATTTAACAGAATTGCCAAGGGGAACACAAACCATTTTAATGAGTGTTTAGGAATTAAATAGCCTAAACAGCTTGCTCCGGCAAGCACACGAGGCCTGAAAGCCAATGAGCCGAAGCCACTTCGACTGATAGGCGAAGAGGGGGATGAAATTAAAATAAAATAAAAAAGTGGAAAAAAAAAAGAAAGCTTTGGAACATCTGGCAACCCTCTGCTGTCATTACTTACAGCCCAGTCAGGTGAAAAACTCCTTTATCTTTCTTTCATACGTCCCTTTTTTTCCCCTCATCGACGCACTGTTCAGTGTGTCAAAAGCACATTTCATCACAGGACAAGGTTATCTTGTCAACAAAATGTCAAACGAAGTAGTGGATCCTTCACTGGTTACATGTGCTCGGACGTAGCGCACGTTCCCCACATGGCGAAGAAGCGAAACCAGGCTTTGTCACAAAAACATCCACGACCACGTCTGTACATGTAACAGCATGACCATTTAAGCGGTATTTATAGTAATCTACTTTAATCCAGTCTCAACAGGCAGCCGGCTTTGTTTAAGTCGAAAAATCATTTGCTCTGTCCGGCGCTTTTAGATAAAATAATAACTCTGACTGTATTTCTATGAGCAAAGGGCCGTGTAAGGGCACTTCTTAAGCGATGAAGTCATCCGTTAATAGTCTATTAGCCAACAACATGCCGTTTATACGGTACAGGATGATAATTAGAACAGGCTTTTCATCACGCATGTGCGGCACATATGGATAGGAAATCCCTGGCAGAGCTGAGGACGAGGACGAGGCGTTTTTGAAGGGGATGGGGTGGGGTGGGGGGTGAAAGCTTTAAAAGACAAATCATTCACAGTCTCTTCTGAGAAACACGAAAGGACACGGCAGGGTACGTCCAAGCGACTGAGCAATAGCAGCAAACATGTCTTTGTTTAAGACTACAGCCTGTGTCCACACTTATTACTTATTATGATAAAGTAGAGAAGTTTTTCACTGTAACAAGTCGCAGACATAAGATCCAGTCGTCTGGTTCGACTGTTCTGCGGTTTTTCAGACGTTTAGTCATGGAGTTTTTCCCCCATCGTTGCTTCTTTTGTTCATGGGGAGAAAGAATAGAAAGAACAGAGAGAGAGAGAGAGAGAGAGAGAGAAAGAGAGAGAGACAAAGGTGATAGCAAGAGAAAAAGAATAAATAAAGTACTAACTGTACTTCTAGTTAGAAAAAGAAAAAAATATACCAGTTTTGATGCAATCCAGCATTTCATGCAAATACCGCCCAGACAATCAAACTAAGATTTGTCTGACTGTCTGTCTGTCTTTATTCCACGGAAACATGCACTTTTGTGGTTAGAGGTTTATATACCCTCATCATGAACATGAACATTCATAGGAACTCTTAATATGCAGCCTAAAGAGGTGCTGATGCAAGAGAAGGCCATCATAAAGCTGACAAAAATAAATAAAACAGACCTTAAAGAAAAGTCCATTCTTACAAAGGACGTAATGCACTGGTGAGCTGAGCAACACCACAAATCCGAGAAAACCACAGCAGAGAAGAAAAGTAGATTTTGGAAAGAGTCGAAAAAATCCTTTTCTTGGACAGGACAAACCTTTTCATGACAGAACAAAGTCAAGAACTTTCTGGAAAATGTAGTGGTGAATGTTTACAATAGAGATGTCTTACCTGAAGATGCAAACCCATTAATAACAACATTCAAGGCCATATTAGTCTGTACCAGAATGACTGGACGAAAAAAAATATAGAAAAGGAATTGAAGGGCTCGTGTACCACATCATACAACATCATCAGTAAACATGGCGGAGGCAGTGTTATAGCATGGGCGTGTCATCGGCTGCCAGTGGAACTGTATCATTGGTGATTATTGATGACGTGATTAGTGATTTCTGAATTCTGAAGTGCATAAGAGCTCTTCCTTCTGTTCTGATTCAGTCAAATGCTGCAGAACCCACAGGACATTACTTTACACTACAGATGGAGAGCGATCCAAAACGTACCATGAAAGCAACCCAGGGCAAAGAAATGGAATGTTCTTAAAGGGACAACAAGCAGCTGCTGTGAAGGCCTGGCAAAGCAGCTCAACGGAGGAAACACAGCATTTGCTGAGCCATAATCTAGATATTAAAATACATTTAAGATGAAAAGTCCTGATTGAAATTAAGATGTACTGATCCAATACTATACCTTATACGAGTGTACTGATACACTGTCTGACCCAATTCGGTGTTTCATCTTTTCATGTCATTTCTCAATATAAATTCACAATACTAAGCGAATGTCAGTGTGGTATGAGGAATAAATATCTGCTTAGGGTACGCATAAAGTCAGAGCAGGAACAGGTTTGGTTTATATCCACCATCCAACAAGTTTTTGTCCTGACTCTGAACTGCACACATTTAAAATTCTGTTTTAATACTATTTACTTATTTAAATGACAGACTGTCGCAGATACAAACCAAATTTTTACTGATTTGTTCCCCTTTCTAGGTATTGCACAATCTTAAAGCAGAGCCTTGCCTTTCAAAAAAATGTAGACAATTAGAACATGGGGAGGACTACTGACCTGACTGTTGTCCAAAAGATTATCATCCATGAGGAGAATAATTCACAGAAGGTGGAAAGTTGAAAAGTTGAAAAGGTGCACAGGCAACATGGAAGACCACAAAGTTAAGAAAACTGTCAAGCAAAGCCGATTCAAGAACTTGGTAGAGCTTCACAAGGAGTGGAGTGAGGCTGGAAACAGTGTATCCAGAGCCACCATGCACATCTTCAAGAAATGTCTTAGTATCAAGCCAATCCTGAACCAGAGACAACGTGAGAAATGTCTGACCTGGACTAAGGAGAATAAGAAGTGTTCATTTTATTTGGAAATCAATGTCCAAGTGTCTGGAGAAGGAGAGGAGAAGCACACAATCCAAGTTGTTTGAAGTCCAGTGTGAAGTTCCCCACCGGGAATGATTTGGGGTGCCTGGTGTTGGTCCACAACAAACGCCAAATGTACTTTTCTTAATTACCACTAATTGGTTTGCTGACCACCATATTACTGAGCTTGATCAGCCAGCCAACCCTCCTGACCTGAAACTCATTGAGAATCTATGGGCTTGATTGTCAAGAGGAGGTTGAGAAACACCTGACCCAACAATATAGACAAGCTGAAGGCTGCTATCAAAGCAATTTGGTCTTCAATAACACCTCAGCAGGGCCACAGGCTGATCGCCTCTCCATTACGCGCCGCATTGATGCTGTGGTTCGTGCTAAAGGAGCCCAGGCCATGTACAGTTCAATTCAATTCAATTCAATTTTATTTATATTTATAATGGTCATTGTCTCAAAGCAGCTTCACAAAAATGAAAGAAAATGTACAAAAAATGAAAGAATTTTTTAGAATAGAAAATATGGAGTATGGAGCATACTCCAGTATGGAGCGCATAAATGAACATAAGTTTTCAGTCTTTCTGTAATATAATTCATTTTTGATTGATCTTTGGAAAAATCTAATAGTTTGAGATACTGGGTTTTTGATTTTTAAAGAGCTGTAAGACTTAATCATTAAAATTGAAACCAAAAATATCTTGAAATATTTCACTCTACATACAAAGAATCTAGATTATACCTGAAATATTTTAAATTTTGAAAAAAAGAGAGTAAAATTTTACAAGATGCTGTATACGGTTATGATTGTACCTGGTGGTCAAACATGAGAACTGCAACAAGTGTTAACAGAAGACCATTGGGGTCAGGATCACTCTGTCCCTTCGGACAAGACAGGAGGAGTAAAATGGACAGATAAGTTGATTACGATACCATGCGGCCAGCAAGATCCTGTTTTAAAGGCAAATTATTATACATTCTGGATACGGTGCGTGTGTCTACGATTTATAGAACCATTTCTATTGTTCAAAATATATTGCAGAGATTGTAAAATGAAAAGGGGAGATTTTGGACTGAATAATGTCCGTGTATCCAAAATGCTTGGTTTTCACATGCAAACACAGAGAGGGAAAAACAGAAAAAACGTAGTCTTTATGTTCCAATGAATTCTTCACAAATGATTCTTTCAGATCATTTGTGTGTGTGTGTGTGTGTGTGTGTGTGTGTGTGTGTGTGTGTGTGTGTGTGTGTGTGTGTGTGTGTGTGTGTGGTTTTAGATGTATTCAGGATGGAAATGTTGCTGAAACCTGGCAACCGTAGTAAAAATATTAGCTCAAAACAAAACACATCAAAGACCCAAACTGTCACCGTCAGCTTAAGGAAAAATTGGTTTGGATGGTCAGGAACAATCCAGGAACCACCAAGGCGCAGGCTTACCATGAACTGGAAGCTGATGGAACACCAGTGTCATTGTCTCCAGTCAAGCCAGTTTTACATCATCAAGGATCATGAAAAGGGTTCTGTCCAAGAGAGAAGACTCGACTCCAAACGTCGAAATCGACACCTTCAAACTCGACTAAAGTTTACAGCAGACCACACGGACAAAGAAAAATCATTCTGGAGGAAAGTTTTGGCCAGAGGTATGTTTGGAGGATAAAGTTGAGGCATTCAACCCCAAAAACCCTGCACTAACTGTTAAGCAAGGTGATGGTAGGATCATGCTTTGGCGCTGTTTTACTGCCAGTGGAAGTTGATGGAGTAATGAAGAGGGATAAGGACTACGTCAGGATTCTTCAGCAGAACCTGAAGCTATCATCATCGAGACATTTAAAGCAAGGACAAACTTTATTGCTGGATGTGTAATAAGTAACGTGAAGCTTTTGAAGCTTGAACCCTACTGTACATTTGTGAACTCTTCTTAAAAACAACAAATAGAATTGGCCAAATATAGAACAGGAATTCAGCAAGAAGCTTCTTCATGGCTAGGAAAAGCATCTGCTAAAGGTTGCAACTTGACGTTTAACCAAATATTAGGCGAGGTGCTGGAGGTATCATTTTGACTCCGGAGTTTATTTTAGAAAACCCAAAATAAATACATTTTCTACCATAGAAAAAGACCACTTCAAGGAAACCATTGCAAGCCCAGTACTGCTGTGACAACCATGTTCTCGATGACTGTAAACTTCTGACCTTCTAGTCCCGTGAACACTTTGTTAAAGGCTAGCAGCGCTGTCTACTCAGTATTTATCCATTATTGATGCTGCAAAACTGAAGTCAGGACTGTAAATCAACCTAAGAAGGTTATACGGTATATAAAATCTCCCTATAAAATTGTAATAAAATTATAGAACCTACTTGTGCACACGCTCCGTCCTGAACATCAGCAGAGAAACTTATTGAAATGTTGCAGAAGTTAAATCACTCCGAGAAACAACTTGATTTTTTTTATTTAAAAAAATGACATTCAGGGCTTTTTCTGTACGCTGGCAGGAGTAAGGAAGAATGATGTGTTGTTGCCTTGCTCAGCAGGTTGTTAAGGTTCATACGGGGCTACAAAACAGGATTATTATGAAATACAACACAGTTTTCCTTTTGTCGATCTCAAAGCTGCACACAGGACATTTTCTGATATAAAGGGTGAAATCATCTCGCTAGACTTCACAACGATCAGCGATTCGCATCCTCACATCACTCATCCCTTTGACATCACCATGTCCTGTTCATGAACATGGGTTTGGACTGTAACAACTGGCCTGAACCATTTTGCACTCAAGTCTGTATCAGTAAACAGTGATGACTTCAACATAAAAGATCTCAGACTGAGTGCTAAACACACAAGATAATTATCTACAATTATCTGCACTGATATACACACACATGCCCCTTTTTCACCAAGACTAGTTCAGAGCTGGTGCCCAAATATGATCCGGTTCTTTTTTTTTTTTTTTTTAGACAACCAAAGCACCTGCCCTGAGACATAAAAACCGGGTCCATGGCAGTACCAACACTTTGCTCAGCTGAAACATAAAAATGCTTACTTTAGTGGCTGGGGCTACATTATCAATAGGCAGTTCAAACGCTTGCTACAGTAGTATTGACGGTTTGATCCCAAAGTAGGATTAGGGTTAGGGTTCTCGCAAAGCCAGAAGAAACTGAAGATCACCATTGTTGTTGTTACTGTGCTTGCCGCTAGCATTGCTGGGAAAAATAGAAGTTCAAGAAGTCGGTTCTTAGGAGGTTCGCAATTGAAGCAATTCTAAACCGGCGCTAGCACCAGACATGAACTAGCATCTGGTTCACTTTGGTGGAAAAGGGGTAACGCAGGAGGATGATTTCTTTTTTCAGTCCCCTTCTTCTTCTTGGTGTTAAATCCTCTTTTCTAGTCACGTCGCTCTTAAGAAACTCATCTTTTCTGCTTGTCCTATTCTAAAGTACCTTTTTACCATCAGTTGGCATGGTCTCTCTCTCCCAAATTTCTATGGCATAAAATGGGAGCATGACAAAGGGTCTTAGGTTCTCAGAGCCATACTGTATGTTCCCCAGTTCTAGGCTCATAGGTTCCAAGAGTCTCATAGATGTTGCTCCTTTTTGCACTTGATTAAATTCTTCTAGGGACCTCCAAAATCCCATGGCATGACAAGCATTCATTTTTATTAAAATCAGTTTTCCAATGAATCAAACTGGACAAAATTCATGAAGTCTATTACCATGAAATCAGTAACATTTGTCCCATAAAAAAAAAGAATATGACATACAGTATAACATGTGTTAACAGAAAAATGAATGAAAGAAATGATTAATGTAACATTTAAATCTAGAATTTTTTTTTCGAGCTGCTTTATGAAAATGTCCATTGTTAAAAGCTTTTTTTTTTTTTTTGATAATTTGATCCGTCTATGTGTCCTATATAGTGACGTAAAGACAAAATTCTCTAGACCATGGAAAAAGAAATTCAGTTCTTAGGAGATTCGCTACTGAAGCAGCTCTGAATCGGCACTAGCACCAGACACAAACTAGCACCTGGTCATCCGACACAACGGGCGATGTACTGTATACTCTCCACATCCTGGAGATATATCCATCATTCCCGTGGCAGTTACTTAAGGGGTCATGTTGCCCGCATGACGCCCAGTTGTCATTCACACACTACGGATTGCCAAAAAATTGCAGAAAAAAATATTGGTGCTCCCCTGCCTCCTCTCCAGGACTTCTAGAACCAAGAAACAGGCATGAAAATCACTACAGACCCCTCAAACCATAGACACAACCTTTTTCACGTCCTCTGTTCTCACAGGCGCTGCAGAACACAGTACATCAACACGCACAGGAACACCCTGACTATATGCAATCCACTGTGTAAAAGCACCAACATGACTTTTTTTTTCACAATCCTCTTACACACTACTGTATATTATGGTTACTTGCATGGATTAAGCATTTTGTACTGTAAAAGCACTAACATGCTTTTTACAAACTTTTGACATCCTACTGCACATTATTGCTATTTGCACTACTTTATGTGTGCATACTACGGTCACTTGCACCACTTTGTTCACTTTATGTATGTATATCTGTTACATACTTAGAATTATTTTTTATTACTGTATATTATATTACATTTTTTTCAGCCACTATTTAATCTGTACAGTTATTGAATGTTGTGTACTTATTCTGCATAGTGTCTTGTCTATAACAAATGGACAGTATTTTATGTTGGTTTGTACTTTGAGAGCCACAAACAGCCGCAATCAAATTAATAATAATTTTAATATTCTTTTGTTCATCACGTGTACCATACAGCACAGTGAAATTATAATTTTTTCACATATCCCAGTTAGGAAGCTGGGGTCAGAGCACAGGGTCAGCCAGGATACAGCACCATTGGACCTTCTGATCAGTAATGACCCACAGCCTTAACCAGTTTGTGGCAACACATTTACATTTGGGACATTTACATTTGGGCATTTGCAGACGCCCTTATCCAGAGAGACGCCCTTATCCTTGGGCCTTGCTCAATGGCCCAACAGGGACAATTTGGTGATCGTGGGATTTGAACCTGGGACCTTCCGAACCAATACCTTTTCTAGTCCAATACCTTAACCACTGAGCTACCCCTGACCCCTATTCCTTATATGTCGTCAACATACCGATTCTGATTTTAATTCTGATTAGCCTAATCTGGAGGAAACCAGAGCACCCGGAGGAAACCCTTAGGCAGGAATCGAACCCCAAATCCACCGGTGCGAGGGCACATCGCTAACCACTAAGAGTTTTTTATTAATTTTTTATTTTTAAATAAAGAGTATATTCATGATTAAACCTGGCTGTTGTTTGTTTTTTATGCAAGATAAACTAATTTGATGAAATCTGTGAACTTGTTGAACTCTGAATGATTTCCTTTTTAGACAATACTTAGTTTTTAGACAATAATAGTAGATTATTTTATTGCACACGATGCAGATTATTATGCGAATATTATCCGTAAATAAGGCTGAGCTTGGGGAAAGGGGAAAAAAATTATGAATGCATATGTATTTGTTGATCAGTGTTAGTGTACAGGGCAGGATGAGTGAGATAAGAGTTTTATCTTCAATTTTCATTCATTGTCAGCTCATTGTCCAGCACAGATCTTAACCAAACTCAACACATCAACACAAGAATAACACAAGGACAGCAGTCAGGAATCAGTGGCAGTTTTCAGGTTACTGTTTTTTTTCCCTTCATGTCAGCTTGCAAACACACAGGGATATCTAATCACAATAAATAAATAATAATAATAATAATAATAATAATAATAATAAAAGGAAAACATGGAAGCAAAGGGAGAGGCGCAGGCTTGTTAAAGCTCCTGAAACTGAGACACAGAGCATGCAGCCTGCACACACACACACACACCCACACACTCCTCACACACTCTGCAAGTGTGTCTCCTCTGTCTGAGTAACTGAGAGAAAAGTCCAAGCGATACCTTTCTCCTCTTTTCCCTCTCACTGTCATCCGATCTCTTCATGTTCCTGGAGTACTGTTTACACTGCCTCGAGCTCGCGACGCGTCGGCGCGGGACATGTAGTTCGCATCCACTTCCGCAATCCTAATCAACCCTCTTTTAAAAATCACTAAACGACACAGTGTCGGATATGATTTCCTGTGTGTAATGTAGAAACAAGAATTCGTGTGGTTGTGCCATGATTTGTGTGTGAGTTACGACAAAGAAACGCACACGCCTTCCGAAGACATACTACATTTCCCAGAATTCTTTGCGGGAAGATTACGTCACGATCAGCTTTGAACCGGAAGCCGGAAGTGTACCGCGTTGTCAAGATTGTAAAGTGTGGACGTTTGTGGGGGGAAATGAGTAAATTGATCCAAATAAGTGTGAATATTATGTTTTTATTTTAAAAAAATAAAGTGAATTAATGCTGACATTCAGATTCTGGAAATAAACTTGATGCATTTTTTTATGGTATATGTGTGTGAGTTTATACTACTATATTTGTACTATATATACAGTATATATAACAGTATATATATACAGTATATATAATATATACTATACAGTATATAGTATATATTATACTATATATATATATATATATATTCATACATGCATACACAAACATACAAGGACAATCAAGTCAAATCGGGACTTGATGAAATTAATTTCTCAATAATGAAGGCATGAAAGCGATTTACGGAAGACTTTAAGTGCAGTACGGTGATGAGACTCCTAGCCGTAGTAAAACATTTGAATGGTGCAAACGTTTTAAAGAAAGCTGTACGTCTGGGAATGATGACCCCGGCCGAGGAGGCTCGTAGCCCACTGCAGACGTTCCTGAGAATATTAATTCCTTACCATTGAAAATCGACGGATAACTTGTCGCAGACTTGCACAAGAGACGCATCTGTCTGTGTAAACTACACACACAATCTATTCAGCAACACCACTTGCACGTTACAGGAACTTGGCTGGTAGTTATTACCACATCCCCATACAGTCCTCCATGCAAGCCATATCCACATGTTTGGGCCATTAAAGGAGTTCCTGGTAGGCCAGCATTTCAGAGGTATAAGTGAAGCGAGCAGTCCGATCATGGATCTGGCGTACGGAGAAAACTTTCTACCTTGATGGTATCCAAGCACTAGTGGAGGACATGTGTAGGAGGGAAGTATAGAGAAATAAAGGCAGTTTTGACAAATTGTGCTTTGTTATTCTGTTCTGTTCTGTTATTCTGAACACTCAAAAATCCTAGTTTGACCTGAACGCCACTCAAGCGAGTGTGTTGTGTTGTTGTTATTATTAGCGTTGTTACTAGGGCATCGGTGGCTCGGTGGTAGGCTTCTTGCATTCCATGTGGAAAGCCCAGGTTCGATTTCCACTTGATGCCCAAACTCCAGCCACTGGATGCAGTGCCGGTCCCACGTTCGGATAAAATGGCAGGGTTGTGTCAGGAAGGGCATCTGGTGTAAAACCTATGCCAAGTTGTGTGCGGATTGGATGGTCTGCTGTGGTGACCCCTCGATGGGGAGCAGCCGAATTATATTATTATTACTAAGGGAGGTGGTGGATCTGGAGGACATTATGCAAACACTCAATAACACATTCATTCACACCTAGGAGCAATTTAGCACAGCCAGTCAGTCTGCCAACATGTTTTTGGAAGGTCAGAGAAAAATGCACAGAAACAGCAAACCAGGACAATAACCCAGGCTCAAACCAAGGACCCTAGAGCAGTGACCTGGCAGCGCTGCCCGCTGCCTGCTGTGCCATCCTACCACCCTGTACCAAACAGCATCATATTAATCAAATACTTACAATAATATGTTTCTTGATTTAAAAAAAAAAAAAACTAAAACAATGCCTAAATATGTGCACACGTCATTTCACATTAGCTTCAGTAGGCTTCAAATCAGAAGCAGGACTTTGCAGCTCATATACAATACAACCATTCTTTGAACATACTCCAGCACTGCGTCTTGCCAAGTCTCTTTCAACTCTCTGCGGATCGCAGCCAGGTGCTTCACAGCCAAAAGCTCCCCGAACAAGTGCTGTGCTCATTTTTCCCACACAACACTTCAAACTGTGAAAGAATATGTAGGAACATTTCTGTATCAAATAAGCACATACTGAAGGGGGAAAGAAAAGGACAGCAGATACCTCATAATCTTTTTTTTTTTCTGAGAGAGTGTTGAAAAGCGCTCAGGCGGTTATTCGTTTCAGCTGAAGACAAAAGAGCACGTCTGCGAAAGACATAAGCCGTGGCCCCCTTCTGCGCTGAAGGTTTGAAAACACCTGTTACATATTACCATTACAGGCTTTGATCAGTGTCTTCATTAGACCTCTTTGTAATCTCTTTTCTTTTATGGCACGATTGACCAAGGCCAGGCGGGTACAGTGATTTAACACATGTGTTCCCTTCACCTGTCTTGTAAAAAGCTCAAAGCTCTCATACGTTCAAAGATCTCGGTGTCTCTGGCATCCTATTGCAATAAACGCGAGAGCTCTTTTGATTCCTATTTATAACCTACATTTCCTCCTTTCTCCTTTCAGTTTCGAGAAGAAAGGATCTGTTCGAGATATACCTAGCCCAAAGTGAATCCATATGCATTATAAGAACATATACAATGTGCATGTGTGTGTAGTAATAGTCGTAGAGCTTTCTCGTTTTTTAAGCTGGAAGGAAGTTATTATTCTGTTAGACATTTTTTAAACATAGTAAAGTTCACGACTCTTAATTCTTCTTGTCTCATCTCAATCTGCAATCTTGTACGGTTTATGTTCTAAAGATTACAACTGTCAGTCATGTGGAGTCTGCATGTCTCGTAGCGTGTCCTGGACTTCGTGAGCCGACGGATCGGCCCCATCACACCCGCGTCCCGTTACTTTACAATGCTTTATGTTCAGTAACCTCAGTTTTGCTAAGATATGGCACTAGCATGACCAAAGAAGAAAAAAAAAAGAAAAAAGGGAAGGGGAAAAAAACGACCCTCTGTAGCCCATCAAATCCTCCACTGTCTTTTGTCTGGCCAATTTTCTGTTCCCACTTTGCACCGCAGGAGATGTTTTGCGTTATTGCGCATTGCATCACCGCAGGATGACCCTCTCACGAGGTTGTGTTCTAGGCATTGATGATATAACGAGCGTATAAAAATATCGAGAAAGAACAAAGCGAAGAACAAAATCAAATGGATAAAATCAAAGGTGGAACATGCTTGTAGCAGGAAACTGAGTGAAAAGCAGGCCATTGTAAAGATCCATATTAGAAACAGACGTGAATTAAAAAAAAAATCACCCACTATAATGATAGACTTCCCATGTGGTTTCTTTTTTTTCTTTTTTCTTTTTTTTAAATAAGGCCACCTATGCTTTATTCATATATATCACCCAATTGTGATGTGGTTTCTTCAAAAGAAGTTCCAAATACATGGGCCAACATTGTCCAGTAGCGTTATTGAATCTCAGGACACTTACGTCGTTGAAAAGCAAACTCGTACCCCGTATCCTACCCACAATGCACTTGGAGACAATGAGAGCGATTTTTATTTGTATTAATGAGCATGTGGAGTGAATGTGTCTCGGCTGTGCCCTAACGTTTCAATGCTGAGCCATAGGAAGCTGTTATTTGTCAGTGCTGTAAAGCAGATTGCTGCCCAGTGGTTTCCATTAACATCAAAGCTTCCTTCGCTGGCAGTAATAGTTATATCAAAACCTGAAGTCCATTATTTTAGCTCTTCCACGTTGGAGTCCTCAGATGAATTACAGTCACAAGGGTTCTTTACGTGCTCATGTTCTATTTTTGGTTCGTGACTGTTTCTCAGGGGGGAAAAAAAATCCTCTTTTGTGCTGGTTTTCTTGGAGCTCCATGTTCGTCATATATGATGTGAATTGACAGATGACAATGCATGACTTTTGGCTCCCAGGAAGTCGAGGCACAGAAAGCAGGAAATGTGTTTTTGTTTGGGTTCGTCTCTGTGTGGTGTTAGGCCACCGTGAGCTGCCAGAACAGCTTCAGTGCTCCTTGGCACAGATTCTCCAGCGCTCTGGAACTGTAGAGAGATGAGAATACTGTAGCATTTGATTAACTTCATTTTAATTCTCATCTAACCATTCACTGTGTCCTTGTGGATGGGGGCATTGTCATCTGGATGAGACCACACCTATCACCATAGCAATGTTTGACAAGAAGATTAGGATGATCGATCAGAAGAGCTTTATTGGTTTGCAATGATGCTTTCTTTAAAAGGAGACAAAAATAAATACCTCTATATATATATATGTATATATAGCATATACAGTGGAACCTCGTATTACGAGCATAATTCGTTCCGGAAGCGGGCTCGTATTCCAAAACACTCGTAAACCAAAT
>JAQMYK010000023.1:5033731-5045408 GCA_030014345.1 Clarias buthupogon | reverse complement strand
TATATATATATATATATATAGAGAGAGAGAGAGAGAGAGAGAGAGGTATGCTTTCACACAGAACACACACACAAATACATGTGGGTGTGTGCACGGGATGATGTAAAAAAAAAAAAAAATGTAATAAAAATGCATGTTGTGTGCCTGCATTTTTGTATCTTGTTGACTTGTACATGATACTGTAAACATGCGAACATATTTGTGTGTGTGTGTGTGTGTGTGCGCACAGGATGATGTAAACAAAAAAGATGAAAAAAGGAATGATGTATGGCTGCATGATTTCACCTTGATTTATACACTATATTGTACATATGCAAATATGTATGCATGTTTGTGTGTGTGTGTGTGTGTGTGGTATTTTTTGTTTTTTATATATCCAAATGTGCTTCTGTTTGCTTGCATGTCTGTGTGTGTGTGTGTGTGTGTGTGTGTGAGGACAGAGGCATTTTGTCAGCGACGCTGTTCTCAGGGTGTTGTTTGGAGTTGCGGTTCGCTGCTGGATGATGTGAGTGCATTCCTGCAGCAGGCCACGCTGGGAGGCTGCTGGCCCACCATGCCTTTCATGTCTCCTAACCACAGGCCCAGTGCAGGCGCCTCCTGGCTCCGCCCCACGGGGAACATTAACTCCACACTCTCTCTCTCTCTCTCTCTCACTTCAGGTCAGTGTAATTGTTGTTGATTTTTATTCCAAATATGATGCGCCATATGTTTTCTTATTTTCTCATTAGAGTCTAAATCTCTTACAGTATAGATCCCTTACCTCCTGCTTGTTCTTTCACTTTCCCATTTTTAACATCATTCTCTCTTTCTTTCTTTGTTTTAGTCACGACCAGACAAAGCACCAAAGATTTGGTAAAAATAAATAAATAAATAAATAAATAAAAAGTTAAGTATAGAGTAATGCACTTGTTTTTTTATTTCTATAGTTAACAGCTCATTTTCAGGGACTCAAATAGTGACATGCAACATAAATAAAAAAAAATTGTTATTATATCATAATTATTATTTTTGATGCAGTTTTCCAAATGTTGATGTTTATTTTAAATGGATGGAAGGAGTCTCCATTGTCAGTGCTCAAACTTTTATGAAACAGAACGTAAAAAAACAAACAATTTTTAAGGATCAGGTGTTCCATTCAAGAAGTCTCATGAGCAAAAGATTGCTCATAAAACTGATTGACATTTACAGAAGACGTCAATACATCACAGTATGCTGATGAGACGCTTAGCAGCAGTAAAACATGAATGGTGCAAACGTTTTAAAGAATGCTGTATTTACAGTATGACTGTAATGATGGTCCTGGTCGAGATGGCTCGGAACTAATGGAACGCCTGATCCATGCAAATTGTCTTTCTGTTTTTTTACTCTCCGTTATATAAGCATTGCAAATAAACAGTGACTTTCAGGAACGGAACCTTCATCCTATTAAAAAATTCTGTAAATATCAATCAATTTTATGACAAGAAGTCCCGGTTTGACTTGAACGACCCTCTTAGATTGACATGGTAATTATATAAACTTATTTCTAATTATTGCCCAAAACATGATCAAACTCCATATCCAATCCTTATGGTTATATATCAGATTTTCTGGCATTACATAGTGACATTAAATATTAATGAAATGCATCCATACAAACGCCTTACGAACGTTGCTAAGCACCAGCTGTAGCTTATTAGGGCTATAATAACAATATTATTAGATTACTACTACAATCACTGATTAATTATGATCTGTTATAGACACATGGATACACAGTGTAGCACTCATCTGTTAAACATTTAGTAGCCTTACACTATACTTAGCTAACTTTGGTTTTCTAGCTTTTGTGCGTAACTTTAAGTTTCCTGGCTTAACACGGTCACATGACACGCGCTTGTCCAGCGCAAAACTCCCACTCCGTCTGCCAACCCAAACCGCCTTCGCCTATTTCGCTCTCTAAAGTGCTGTACGCGATTTCACACACTCTCTTTATTCCATGTACAAATACTTTCAGTGTTTCGAATCTTCATCATTAAACCCGAGGCTCAGGAACTCGAAAATACGCAGAGTTTATTTTATTATGGCATGTTCAGACAGCCGCAAAGCATTTTTTTAGTAACCGTGGCAGCAGCCATGTGTATTTTAGTGCCTCAACCATATGTCGGATGCTTCTGAGTGTGTGTGTGTGTTGTGTGGGAGAGTGTGTGGTTGTATGAAATAGAGGTATCTATCAAATAACATGCAGTACTTGAAAGTGTTTGCAGTATTTGCAGCAAAATCTGTAGAATATTATATTTTCTTTCTGACCTTCAGAGGAACCGTGCTAAATTTAACTTCAGTCGTATTCTGCATTAGCAGACACTATCCCTAGGGTTACGCCAAAGTTTCTGAACCTTTTTGAGAAACTACAGTGGTCTACCCAGATGAATTAAATAAATGTGAGAATTACTTAGAGGAAATCTTGAACGTGGAACCAATCTTATTTTTTAAATAATGCTCTTCAAGAGTTTCTACATGAGTTCGAGGATAAAAGTACAGTAGGCAGGAACTTAAAAAAGGATTCTGAATCTGTAGCTTAGGTAACTAAAATTTGTATAAATGGACCTAAAATATCCTGCTGGACCAAAACATTTCCACTTTAGGAATCAAGTCCAAAATTTGTAAGTTTCTGAAAGGCTTGTACAGCACTAATGTTCCTGAAAAATCTTTCAGATCCCAGGGAAAAAATTGTGAAAATGTGCCTAAACGTTTGAAATTTCTTGAAGCAATCCCATAGTGCAAATGCAACAAGATATCAAAAGCTTTTCAAAAAGTACCTATAATGGAAATGTTCTTGTTTCTTGAAAGTTTCTTGAAAATGCTTTAATTCCTAAAAAGAAAAAAAAATCTGTATCAGGTGTCAAAGATGTGCCTGTTTCTGAAAGGACCCCTAAAGGGCAGCACAGTGGCTTAGTGGTTATCGCTGTCTCCTCACACCTGCAGGTTCGATTCCTGCCTCGGGGTTTGTGTGCATGGAGTTTGCATGTTCCCCCCTGTGCTTGGCGGTTTTCTCCCGGAACGCCGGTTTCCTCCCACAGCCCAAAGACATGCAGATTAGATTCACAAATTGCCCGTAGTGTGTGAATGAGAGTGTGAGTGTGTGTATGTGTGCCTTGAGGTGTATTGGCACCCCATCCACTTGTGCCCTAAGTCTCCTGGGATAAGCACCAGGCCCCCTCCCTTCACCCCTGTATACAGGATAAAGCGGTATAGGTGATGAGTGAGTGAGTGAGTGAGTGAGATGATCCCTTAAGACAGAAAATGAGGGAAAAAAGGGCCTGAACTGTAATGTGGCTGAAAAATGTTTTGTGTTTAGAATTTTTTTTTTCAATTTGTCTAAACTTTTTCAGTTTCTAAAATAAATCCCGTGGTGAAAATGTAACCAAAGCTCAAGAATTTTTGAAAAAGTTCCTATAATGGAAATGTATTTGTCTGGGGGAAAAAATCTGTTGCAATGAAGGTGAAACAGGTTTTTTTTCATTTTCATAAAAATTTCTTGAAAATTGTTTATTTAAAAATAAATAAATAAATAAATAAATATTGGTTGTAAAAAATGTCCCTAAAGTTCTTACATTTCTGATAGGATTCCTGAAGAAAATGTATAAAAAATCGCAGAGTTTGTGTACTTGTGAAAAGGCACTTGGGTTCCTGAAAGGGTTCCTCTTCTGATATATTTTCAGTATAGGAACTTTTTACGAAACCTAGCACTTTTTCAAAAACTTTGGACCTTTCAGGTTTCACAATAATTTTTTTTAAAAAGCTATTTAAAAATATTGACAAGTCTTTTTGCATTTAACACTTACAGTTAACATGATCTTCTTTTCTCTATATTTTATCAGTTTGATCTCTCTCTCTCTCTCTCTCTGGTCACCTGATACCTTCAGGTAGCTCTTTCCATACTGGACACACCACTAACCCCCACCTCTACCCTTCTAACCTCAGAACTGTGGCCACCTACATCAATCAGCGCAATAACACAGACCAGGCCTCCGAGCTGAAAGAACAAGAGAGGGCGGAGAGAGTGAGAGAGAAGGAGGGGACAGTGGTAACCCACTCTTAGGGGTAATTGTGTGCATGTATGAAGGTAAGAAGAGAGATGGAGAAAGACTTCGGGGGTGTAATGAGCACTTGTGGAGGGTTGACGCCAGACGTTTGGGTGGTCCTTCGCCAGCCCGAGAGCCGCCGTAACCCAGCATTCGGATCCTCTTTCTCTCCTTCTATCCTCCGTTACTCAGGTAGAACCCACCTCTTCACCTGCGGCTGGGCCCGAACAAAGGGATGACCAAAAGCCCAGTACTGCTGGCGCCTGACTTTCTTTCTTTCTCACTCTCTCTCTCTCTCTATGAGGCTGTTGGTCCTCTTCAAAACCTCTCATCGAATTACATCACATCAAAGCAATAAGCTAATTACCAACGGCTCTGGCTGCGTAAGCAGTAAATACTAAATCAACGTAAATTGATTTAATCATTTCCGCACTCAAACAAAAAAAAGGGAGGGGGGAGGGAGGGGGGTTATCGTCAGTCTGATGTTACAATATTTCAAGCGCCGGTGTAATAATTTACTCAGTTTCAAGAATAATCGAAATGCTTTTTTTTTGTTTGTTTGCATAAGCAAATATGAATTTTGAATATCCAGCTTTGTTGATGACGATAAAGCAGTTCTGACCCGTCCAACATACAGTATGTCTCTCTCTCTCTCTCTCTCTCTCTCTATCTCTTCCTCTAGATAAGGTGTTTCGGTGCATATGTGGTTCTTTCAATCATTTATCATGGTTGCCGAATAGGAAATGTTTTATGCATGACGCAATATGCATCTTAAAAGCAAACGCATTAGGAAAGACAGTGCAAATGTAGGAAAAAAGAGTGGCCTAGATGTTTACTTATTCATAACGTCTGCACAGAGATGCATGTTTCCAGATATTCCGTGGTATCGCTTTCCATTGCCGTTTAAATGACAGCCAGAAGTGCTTAGCATTGATTCTGCATCCGATACCATCCGATAATCGGAAGAATCGACCTCGATCAGGTTTTGATATGATCCGTCAGACGTCTGCGAGTTCAGATGTTTAGCTAGCGTGTTGGAATATTTGGCTGTTTTTTTTTTTTGTTTGTTTTTTATAAATAATTTTTTTTATTAATATATAGGTATGCATTTATTTGCATATTCAATATGTGGGAGAAAAAAAACAAGGACTGAAAATACATAAGGATCAACTTTATAGCTTCTTGTTTGCTTGCTTGTTTACAATTTTAACAGATTCACAAATGTGTGTATCTCAGTATTAGGAAAACTCCTAGTGCAGCATTGCGGATCTCAAATCCTCGCTCTACATATAAATGAATTTATCTGCATTAGTTACAGAATGCTTACAGTTAGGGTTAAGTGTATACATAAACACAACATCTGTATCAGCTCCCAGACAGCTGCACATAGATCCATCCACAGGTACAGTAGAGTGTGTAAAGCACCAGAGACACTGGGTTTATTGAACAAGTCAGCCATCTAATGGACAGTAATGGAACAGATGTCAGTAAAGGTGGTCAAGACTTGGAATAAGTACTATTCACAAAGACAAAAAGCAAAAGGGGAGCAGAATACGTGTAATTGTGGCCAAAAGTATGTGGACACCTAAATCATGCTCAGATGTGCTTCATTGTTAAAGATCCAATTCAAGATCTTATCCCCTTCACTGTTATAAGAAGCTCCACTCTCTTGGAGAAAGCTTTGACCTGTGACGCTTGTCATGTGTGAGACTTGTGTGCAGTCAGTAACAAGACTATGAATAAGGAGATCGGGGGTAATAAAGTGTGTTAGTTCATTTCAATGGTGTTTAATTGGGTTGAGGTCAGGGCTCTGTGCAGGACACTAGAATTCATTAACATCAACGTTTAAACACAAAGAATTCTTAGACTGTGCACAGGGGCGTTGTCATGCTGAGACATGGTTTGGCCCACTTACAGTAGTTCTAGTTAAGAGAACTTGTAATGGAAATTGTAGCACAAAATGAGACACAAATGTGAGTATAATGGTCAGATTTCCATATAGAATACAGTATATATGAAAAGGGGGGGAAAGTATGATATAATATTAATAATATGATTATCATAATATTATCATATATACAGTATCAATATATAACGTATAGAAATACATTTAGTATCAAAATATTTGTACAAGTTTTCATTTTCCTGAAGAGTGTGTAACATTTTTGGCTGATTCTGTAATTCACCATGTAGTTGTTAGGTTTAAGAAGAATGTCTGAATTGTTAAGTTTTAGAATAAATGAAAAGAAGAATCATTGCTTGCTGTGTCCTCTTACCACACCAGGAAAAATGGACAAGCACACACATACACATGATATCTGCATACAACTTCTCAACAAAGAGCGCATATGTAAGCTTTTGGCCAGGTGCCCTGTGTCACGTACCTCCCGTACATCAAAAGACGCAGTCATTAACATGTAAGTCACAGAGAGACGCAGAAACAGACAGACGATAGGAAATACATTTGCATTTTCCAGTTAAACAAAAATGGTTCCAGCAGACACAGTATGTATATTCGTCTGGGCACGGACAATAGGAAGCGTTACCATATATTATAAGGAATCAAGAAGCATAATGAGGGGGGTGTTTTACGCGCATAGAGGTAGGAGAAAGTTCACATCATATTACAAAACCTGTTATTTTTTGAACTAATAGCAATTATTGAAATAATGTAACTGGAACAGACTGTGGCATAATTTAACAGAGTTATCAAGGACTACGCATTTTCAGATACAATCACTTTTTTAAAAACCTGTTTTCTAATAAGCCTGGAGGAATGGTGCATGGCAGCAGAAGGGGCATTCAACAAATCCAGATTCAATAACATGAGCATCTAATGATCTGATGTCACGACCCCAGGAAAGGGAACGAGCATAAGGGGGAAAAAATAGTAATTTAAGCAAATAGAGTTGTAAGTCTTCCAGCTCCTCACATCGAGGGGTCAACACAGCGGATCATCCGACCCACAAACAAACACAGGTGGCACAGGTTTTAGGCAGGATGCCCTTCCTGACACAACCCTGAATTTGACCCTGGCTTTGGACCAGCACTGCAGTGACTCGGGTTAGGGCATTGGGTCGGAATCGAACCCAGGCATAGTAGGTGAGAAACCCACTACTGAGTCATCAATGCCCCAGGAAAGCAAAAAGATTTTAAAAAAATATTTGGCTTGTGTCATTCTGAAAGAGAGGACAGAAATCATAACACTTTTCTTTCCACCTGACATCAGGACCACATGCCCCCTTTGACTCCTTTGGCAACAGATGGCGGACTTGATTCAAAGGTTCACGATTCAGTCTCCTGATGCAAGGTAAACATACAGTAGTTCTCTCACAGCAGAAACATATATACAACACTGCTGGTCCAAAGCCAGGGTCAAATTCAGGGTCTGTTGATTTATGCAGAGACTTGCTTAATCTCTAAACTGTTTTCATATTGATCATTAACAGATAGTAACCTTAAACTGCCAGTATTTGGTATACTAAAACACCTGCTGTGCAATAATTAAAGCATGACATGGCATGCTGTTAAAGGAAAATAATCAATTACAGGATGGATGAGCATGAAGTGAAGCTTACTGTTAGTGAGAAGAAGTACATATACAGTAATGTGTATAAGTATAAAGTGCTCAGTAAAGTTTATGCTGTTAGATAGTGTATGAAAGCTGTACATTTTTTTTTAAACTATCCATTTATAGTTATTTTAGTGGTTAGTATAGTGCAATATCCATTAAAGATCCATTAGTTCCTATTATCAGTTACATTAGAATTATTGTAACCAATTGTTCCTTTATGCGGCACGGCGGTGTAGCGGTTAGCACTGTCATCTTGCACCTCCAGGGTCCAGGATTCCCCGCCAGGCACGATTCCTGTCTCTGTGTGTACATGGAGTTTGCATGTTCTCCCTGTGCTTGGTGGGTTTCCTCCAAGTACTCCGGTTTCCTCCCACAGTCCAAAGACATATAGGTTAGGTTGATTGGGGTTCCCAAATTGGCCGTAGTGTGTGAAAGAGCGTGTAAGTGTGTGTGCCTTGTGATGGACTGGCACCCTGTCCAGGGTTTATCTTACCTCGTGCCCTAAGTCTCCTGGGATAGGCTCCAGGTCCCCGCGACCCTGAGTACAAGATAAAGCGATATAGACGCTTGTTCGACGATTGTTCGTCGACGATTGTTCCTTTACAAAAAATTTTTATTCCTTTCTTGCTGTTACAAAAGCATCCTATTACGTAAAATATAAAACTTCGAAAATGTAAAGTTACAGCTTGGCCTCTGCAAAGCACTAACACTGAAGACTCCTTCCATAAATACAAAAGAAACACCTCCTATCAGAAAACGACGCTGTAAGAATTATGCCAAGGAGTTTACCAAATGTTTTTGGTGAGAGTCCAGTGAATGTCTTCATCACTTAAATGAGAACAGTCATACACTCCCTTGCCAAAAAAAGAAAAAAAAAAGTCAGGAACAATAACATTTCATTTTACCGCCTTTTGCTTTGATTATGGCGTACAATATGTGTGAAAATGATTCCTTGTGCTCCCAGAACTACCCTCACAATTTAAGTTCTGGATTGTGGCCGTGTCATCAGGGAATAAATTCAAATTCAAATTCTAATTTTATTTGTCACATACACAGTCATAAACAGTACAATATGCAGTGAAATGCTTATACAACCGCCCGTGACCTTAAATTTTTAAAAACAATTAACAAGAAATAAATAACTGAAACATAAGAAAATAGAACAAAATATAAAGATTTTTAAAAAATATATAAGAAATATAAAAACTTATCTGTACAAAAAACTAAATATCAAATTTAAATGGAAATAAAAATGGAAATAAATGCAAATGTCCAGGAAGTGTGCTAATGTGCATGTATGTGCAAATGTGCAATGTCCATGAGTGTCTACAGCGTACTGGGGTATTCGCATCTGTGCATGAGTGAACAGATAAATAATGTCCATAAAAACTCCATAAATGTGATAACCTGGTCATTCAGGTCGTCAGCTGACTTCATTTTATTTCCCCATAACGTTGCTGAGTCTCGACCTGAGCGACTGAATCAACCCCAGATCATAACACTGTCTCCAGAGGCTCGTACAGTGGACACTATGCATGATGGGTGCATCGCTTCATGCTCTTCCCTTCACGCCCATCGCTCTGGAATAGGGTCAATCTGGACTCACATGACCTTTTTCCATCGCTCCAAAGTCCAATATTTATAACCTCTTAAATCTCCATAGTTGTTTTCTTTGCTTGATGTACAGTATGCCAATAACTTTGACCTTCCTGAGACTGTGGCATTTTTTCTCATCCAGCCATAGTTATATCAGAGCTGCTGTTATAGAAAATTAATCAACACCTGTTTATCAAGGTGGAAAGTCGACCGTGTGTTCATATGTCAGATGTGCCACGTTCAAACACTTGAAATTTAAATAGTTTTATTTCAAATCCAGATAATTGCAGGAATGTGTAGGTGGCGAGTGTGTCTCAGTGTGCGTGTAGTATGTGTCCCGTACAGCTTGGCCTGTGGTTCTTTCCAGTCTCATTTATCCCATGTAAATAACCTCAAATTATCCATAAAAACGGAGATGCCAGAATTCCCTTCCTTCTTCATCTGGTTCGTATTAATGTTTTACAGCAACAATTACTGCCTGCTGAAGCCCAGGGGACATAAAGTTGGGTACATAAAGGGGACAGCACATGTGCACTCATACGCACCCACCTACACACTGTCTTTTAAAATCAAAGCAGATCCGTTTGAAAAGGTTTAATTAACAGGAATTGAATCAATATGGTCTCAAGTTTATATGAAAAGATTTTACGGTAAAGGAGGCTCTCAGCAGGAACCCTAATGTCGTATGACGTTGTCGTAATTAGTTTACGATGTCGTCCACCCAAAACATGACATTGGGCCAATGACACATATTTTTTGAAAAAGTATTTTGATAGAATGATGAGTATATGTTCCAAAATGTAAAACATAGCATGATTAGTTTGAGCAGTTTATGGATGTATTTTGTTGGAAGACATAAAAGTAAAAGTCACCTTGTTATCTTTGGGTCATTTGTTCACAGTTATCTCAATGTCATGTGGTCAACATTCGTCCAATGTCATTGATCAGAGTATCAGAGTGTTCGAGTCAAACCGGGACTTTTGATCATCTAAAAACTTATTTTATTTCTCGATATAATCCCGGGGTACACTAATGCATTTATCCCAGAAATTCACTGGTGATTGTACGCCATCAAGGTAGAAAGTTTTCTCAGTATGCCGCAGCCATGATCGAACTGCCTGCTTCACGTCTGAAACCCTGGCCTCCTAGGGACTCCTTTAATGGCCCGAACATGTGGAAATGGCTTTGAGCGAGATCAGGAGATCAGGATTGTACAGGGGATGTACAGGGGATGTGGCAACAACTCCCAGACGAGTTTCTGTAATGGCACAAGGAACAGACAAGTTGGTGAAAAGTTGTGTGCTGATTTTCAAAGGAGCACACGCTCCATTCACTGATTGTTCATTCTGAGGCACCTCAGCCGGGATAGGCACATGTTTTACTGTGGCTAAGACATTTACATTTAGCCATTTGGCAGATGCTCATATCCAGAGCAACTTTCAAAAAGTTGTCTGAAGTTTCGGTCATTGGTTAGATACTTACACTGGGTTACTAGGTTGAATTTTCAAGAAATTTCATCACAAGTCCTGGTTTGACTGCGAATGCGCTTTGTTACTCTGACTTTCAAAAATAACCAAATGCCAAAAGTGTTTCAATGTCCATAATGTTGCCAAATGAATGCTGTCTGACAACCAAAAAAATCCTCCTGGATAAGAGTTGTGAAAAACGTGATTTATATTATATATTACTTGATTATAAAAGCCCTAGATTATCCAGGCAGTAATGAAAGTCAAAGAGAGGATCTGTTCGTTCTTTTTCTTTCTTTCTTTCTTTCTTTCTTTCTTTCATTTTTTCTTTCTTTCTTTTTCCTATCTTTCCTTCAGTGCTGTTTAAATGAAGATCTCGTAGCATATTGGAGACAGATGATTGTTCTGTAAATGCCGCCTACTTAATGCAGAGTTTAATATCCGGCAATAATTACTGCTCATTTCAGAGACGCTGCACTTTAGGAACAGGTGCCTAATGTCACCATTTCAGTTATTTTCCACCAGGCTCACTTATATCCACTCATGCTTGAGATGACTAAAATAGCGAAATAGCAGAAGAAAGGGAGAATCCGTCATTTCAGCCAGCCCTGGATCTCCTGTCCTGCCATTCTCAGGCTGCGATGGGGCAGCGAGGAGCACATTCGAGAAGCACATTAAGCAGGAAGCAATTAACACGGCCACGGTAGTTAATTTAGACTTTAGTGCTGTAGCAGCTGGAAGTGTGGACGCTGGCTCTACAGTATCTTATCTCTTCTTCAGGCCTGCTGCATTAACAAAAGTGTTTAAAAAAAAAAAAAAAAAAAAGAGGATTTGCACAGGAATGAAATAAGGCCACATATGCAGGCGGTACTTAGACTACAATAATACAGTTCTGATAGAAAAGGGATTTTAGAAAGTGTATGGAGTGAGTGTGTGAATAATCGAGTTAGAATAATATATATCCACATTCCTGTATA
>JAQMYK010000023.1:4844953-4872940 GCA_030014345.1 Clarias buthupogon | reverse complement strand
CACATCAACGCAAACGAACCGAACCAAGGGACCAAACACGTTTGGTGTGCACCAAATGCTGTAGGTGTGAAAGCACCCTAAATATCTGCTGCAGTCTAGTGACCTACCTGAGAATTTATTTTTTATGAAAGTAAACAGTGTTACTGTTGGTTGCTTATTTACTCCCTTCATTTGTTTTATTGTTCATTTGTTAATTCATAAATATTTTTTTTAGGCCCAGGCTCGGTGCCACAGAATCGGTCAGAACAAGGCGGTGAAGGTGTACCGGCTCATCACGCGCAACTCGTATGAGCGGGAGATGTTCGACAGAGCCAGTCTCAAACTGGGATTGGACAAAGCTGTGCTGCAGAGCATGAGTGGGCGAGACAACAGCCTCGGAGGAGGAGGGGTAAGGAGTCAAAAATCTGTTTCAGCCGATCTACGTCAGTCCTTACGTCACGGTCAGACACCAGATCACGTGGTACATTGACGAGAGACGGACTGTTTGTCCAAAAATAACTCAACATGAAGGTTAAACAGCTCTCACGTTAGCGTCTATAACTCGCTCATTCTAACTTCCTGCTTTCTTTCCGTCCTGTAGACGATCCAGCAGCAGCTTTCTAAGAAGGAGATCGAGGACCTGTTGAGGCGCGGCGCATACGGGGCACTCATGGACGAAGAGGACGAAGGCGCCAAGTTCTGCGAGGAAGACATCGACCAGATCCTGCAACGCAGAACCAAAACCATCACCATCGAGTCAGAGGGACGGGGGTCCACTTTCGCCAAGGTTTATCTTAATTTAAATCTTAATCTTAATTTTTCCTTACAACTTTAGATCTACTTTGTAATTAGTCTCCGTTAAACACTATCAATCAGAGGCAGTACATTAAATCCACCTGCTGATGGCGAGATGTTTTTCACGTTTGGTCGGAGGCAGGTGCGAATTTCTCACCCTATTTATAAGACAGACAGGACGGAAAACGCCTACCAGCGAACAGTTCATAGTGGTATGATTTTAATGAGTGATGATGTTAAGGGTTTTATTATTATTTCTGTTTTTGTTATAATGAATGCCGAGTATTTATCATTATGGTCAAAGCATGACAAAAGATTATTATACATGATGCTCAACACTACACGGTTGTCTCTAATGAACCTTTCAAACACCACGGAAACGGGCGTTTCTTTTTATTGGATGTGCAACAGCTCCGTTTAATCCACTCGCTGAACCCGGGCAACTCGTTTAAGCCTGGAGGAGCGATCCAAGAGGAGATGAATCAAAGTTCATCCGCTTTTGAATAGCAAAGCAAAGCACACTGTGAAGTTGTTATAAAGAGATCTGCTTTCAGTTTTGTTTTTGCCGAGTTCACACAGGTGATATTTCATCAGGAATGTTTGTATGCTTTTGAAAAAGTATCTTCTTTTGAAAAAGTCGAACACGGCAGAGGAAGTGATTATACTTAATTTTGAGAAGTGGCATTGTCCATATTCTTCCGGTCCACTGAGAAAAACTTCCCACGACTTTTGCGAGAGTTGACAGTCTTCTATTAGAGTCCTTAAAATCAGTACATTTCTGCATTGTTCAATACGTTGATCTTTATTTGTTTGTTTGTTTGTTTATTTATTTATTTATGTTGAAATTTTTTCCCCAATTTTCCAGGCCAGTTTTGTAGCCTCTGGGAATCGCACAGACATTTCACTGGACGATCCCAACTTCTGGGATAAATGGGCGAAGAAGGCCGAGATCGATCTGGACACCGCCAACGGCAGAGTGAGTGCAGACCGATGGGGCCTCGCTTAAAACAAACAAATAATAAAAAAAACAAAACATAACTGGCTTGATATTAAATGATATTACATATGTTGAAGGTGTCTGGAATATAGTTTAACGTATCTTACTTTTTTAATGAGAGGATATTATTTTTATTTTAAATTATTAAATTGTGAATGCAGTTTTTAGACACATGCTCTCATTTCAAACTTAATGCGTTCTTTCTACAAAGTAATGCTTAAAATAAATAAAGGTACCTGATAGCAGAGGAAAAAGGATATATATAAAACTTAAATTGAATTTAAAAGATACAGTATATAAATACTATAAAGTTTTTCTTTGGTTAATCACATTCTGAATTAAAAACAAAGAAAAAAGAACTTGGACTATATAAAATAAAATTTTCTTCATTTAAAGTTAACAAGACATTAAATGTAAACTCTTGCTTGTCAATTAATACTTATTCATGTTAATCGAAAAAAGTGTATAAAAAACATTTTTCTGTGTGAAATAAAATAGCTACAGAGAAATTGTGTATTTACCGTTTTATTTTTGTTTGTTTCATTCCCCTCTCTCTCTCTCTCTCTCTCTCTCTCTTTTTTTTTTTTCCCTCCCTGACCAACAGAACAGCCTCGTGATCGACACACCAAGAGTAAGAAAGCAGACGCGGCCTTTCAGCGCCACTAAAGACGAACTGGCCGAACTATCAGAAGGCGAGAGCAGCGGAGACGACAAGCCCAAACTGAGACGGCCGCACGACCGCCTCAACAGCTACGGCCGCACCGAGTGCTTCAGGGTAGAGAAGAACCTCTTAGTGTATGGGTGAGTGTGTGTTTTTATTCCAGAACTTCCAGAACATATTCACCTTGTGTAAAGTCAAGATGAGAAGAAGTTACATCGGTGTGATGTGTATTACAGAAATCAACGAACCATTTATTCTGAAATTTAGGGAGTAACTCTAGATAAACTTTTTTTCTTTAGGAAGTAAGAAATAAAGCTAAGTTTGAAGAATGTGGAGGTTGACACATTGTACAATGACGCGTTTAATGCTCTAGTTCGTAAAAGCGATGGCACGAAACCTTGTTTAAAGTGGTAACGGTGCCTCTGCGTGTTCAGATGGGGTCGCTGGAGGGACATCCTGCAGCACGGCCGCTTTAAGAAGCAGCTGGCCGAGAGAGACGTGGAGTGGATCTGCAGAGCGCTGCTCGCCTACTGCTTAGTGCACTACAGAGGCGACGACAAGATCAAGAGCTTCATGTGGGACCTTATCGCTCCGACCGAAGACGGCAGAACCAAAGAACTCCAGAACCACTTGGGTATCAACGACTCTTTATGCTTCTGCACATGGAGAAAAACAAAAAAAAACAAAGAGAGAGAGCGAACGATTAACCGTGTGGTTTTGTTCCCCCTTCAGGACTTTCTACACCGGTCCCTCGGGGCAGGAAGGGGAAGAAGATGAAGACTCAGTCCAGCGGGTTTGACATTCAGAAAGCCGAGTGGCTCAGGAAGCACAACCCGGAGCACATGCTGTCTGACGACGGATACAAGAAGCATCTTAAACATCACTGTAACAAGTAAGTTTTTTTTTGTTTTTGTTTAAGTTTTTTTTTTGTCATGCTTAAGTTTTACGGGGTTAAACTGTAATGTTTAAAATGTTTGGGTCCTCTGTATTTAACGCAAACACACACAGCCATGTAGGTGTCGGAGCACACAAGTGTGTGTGTGCTAGAAATGTTTAAACCCACATAGTGAATGTTTTGTTTGTGTTTGTGTTGTTATGTTTGAGTTGAAACTAGGTTTTAGAGCTTTATGCTGCCACCTAGTGGTTGATTAAAATTTAAATTACACAATAATGTTACATTACACAATAATAACAGTTTGACATTTGACGTCTATGTCACTAATTTGATATAATGAGGTCAGAAGCAATAATAAGCTGTAGTCCTGATGACCGTACAGGAGGAAAAATGAAATGAAATGACTCTTGGCCTTTCTGGACTTCTGTACACTAATGTATTAATATATTTGTGTGTGTGAAATTATTTGAATATCATGATGATGAGATCAGATGAGATAGAATGAACTGGCTCTCACATTTCTCATTCCTGTTAAGATTTATTTATTTATTTATTTGGCTTTTTTTGTCTTGAGTATGATTTTAAACAATATATAGACAATAAGTCATACAGTATATTAGAGATGGGAATCGCCAGGGACCACCTGATACATTACTATCACAATACCCAGGTGATGATTACATTTTATTTGCGATTCTGTAAGAACAGCCCCGTATTATCACCTCAAATATACAGAAAGTATATGAATTTAAAGTTAATTCTAAAAGTCAATTTTGGAGTCAATGTGGCGATCAAACAAATCAGTATATTATATACCGTACAGTGCAAAAGTCTTGAGCCCCCCCTTTTTTTTCTTCCATAAGATTCTCCCCTCAGTACTTCATATTAAAATGTTTTAGATTAAATTCAAGAAATGGAAGCGAATGTTTGAAATGAAATGACTCTTGGCCTTTCTGGACTTCTGTACACTAATGTATTAATATATTTGTGTATGTGACCTCATGTGTGTGAAATGATTTGAATATCATGATGATGAGATCAGCGCTATATACAATGAACTGGCTCACTTTTCTCATTCATTACTGCGACAGGCTGCAAAGTGCCTAAAAATATCATTTTAAAATCGGTTGTTTATGTAACACCTTCAGCAGCAGCCTCATTTCCCCTCTCATCTGTTCCAACCGCTCAACATTCAGCATCAGCCGTATACTAATCACCAACCTGATCATCTTTAAAAAAAATAAAAATAAATAATAATAATAATAATAAAGCGTCCTGTTTTTTTGGTTAAACTGAAAATCAGCGACCAAAAAAAAATTAAAAAGGGTTTGAGGAAACCTGGAGATGCTCTTCTTTAAGACTACATTAAATATACAAGACCAGTCTGGCTCTTCGGACCTAAAATATGAAGAAGTGAGGGGTGACTCAAGACTTTGCACAATCCTGTACCAATTGGCTCCATTTAACCTAATAACTGAACATTGTGTCTTTACACTTTTCTGTTTTTTGTTTTTGTTTTTTCAAATCAGATGCACACAAACCGTAGGCATATAGTTTTGATTTTGCTTCTGAATCCATCTCAAAAGGTGTGTGTCAGAGAGACAGTTCCCCCCCCCCAAACCCCACCCCACCCTGCCCCCATCTTTCTAAGGCTTAGAAAGTATTCTTTTGTTTATTTTCGGACACACACACACACACACACACACACACACACACACACACACGCGCGCGCATATTATCTCTGCTTACGTCTGAGTTTTCCCTCAGGGCTGGAATGCCACTAATGTCAGACTGTGCAGTTTTGTGTGTGTGTGCTTATCAGTAGGTCTAGACTCCGCATGCACGTGACACTACTTGATCCGGATCGGTCAAGTGGTGTTGATTTTAGCTCTTAAAGTTGCACATGATAAATCAGAGGTTTATAACATGTTTATGTACAGTAAGAATGGAGGTCAGTAATGCAAGTCTGTTTAGTATTTATGGTAGAAGTCGACAGTGTTCAGAACTTGGTACCAGGTTAATTGTAAGAAAAATGGATTAAATTTCTGAAAAAAAGAAGTTATGGACAGTCCGCTGTTTTTACATGGAGTTAAACACTTCAGTATGAGTCGTTATTAGCAAATCATGTAACTGTCGTGCAGTAACAGTAAGTGTACACAACGACACACTTCGTTATTTTCCTCTAATCTAACAGCACGTTTCGCTCCCGTGTTTCATTTCCTACATGTAATGTAAATCTGTTTTATTGCAAATTGACGAATTAAAATTCTCATTTTTGTATTTCTCTCTCTCGTTTCGTGTGTGTGTGTGTGTGTGTGTGTAGGGTGTTGTTGAGAGTGCGAATGCTGTACTATCTGAAACAGGAGCTGATCGGTTCTCAGTGTCAGAAAGTTCTGGATGGAGTCGATGCAAGGTGAGTCACGAGAGCCTTTCACCTTGACTCTGAAAAACACACACACACTTCCTGCTCCTTCAGTACCATCAAGTGCCTCATTGTTCAGTACCAAATTTCTATACGTAATATAAAGTTCCTGATTTAAAAGAAATAAAGTGAACTAGTTAATTGTTATGGGACTGTCAACTTTAGTTCATTAATAAAAAAAGTTCCCGCTTCGAAGGCAAACGTGGTCATTTTAATGTGTGTGTGAGAACTTTGAACTCGCTCTTGTGATGTGTGTACTTGCACAACACTTCTATTAACAAACGACTGTGATGCGGTAAATGGGTTTATTTATTAATTAAGTTCTTTTTTTGCATGTGGTAAAACTGCTTTGGGTGGGAGGGGGAGGGGGGGGGGGGCTGTGTGGTTACGGAAACATTAAACTGTTTTAAATAGTTTGTTTTTATGGTATGGAAAAGTTTTTACTTTGAGCCAAGAGGCTGAAAAATAAAACTAAAGATATGTATTCATGTATTTCTCAAACTTGTTGCAACGGATTTCGGGAAAAATATGTATATTTATCGTTCAGGAACCAGAATCGAAGTTAAGATACAATACGCAGCCTTGTTTACTTACTTAAAAAGTTTTTTTTTTTTTTTTTGCATGTGTGCGCATTTGTTCATTTTATTGGCATCCAAGAGTGCCTGTGTTGTTGATGGGTTCTGAAATTACGCCATCTGCTGTCCGTCAACCAAAACTACAGCTTTTTAACACAAGTCTGACATTTACATTACAGTTCTAGTCAAAGATTTTTTTTAAGGAAATGAACAAGATCAGGATAATGTTCTAACGTGCTTTTAATTGAACTCAAGTTTCATGAAAAACAACCCTGAAGAGTTTGTGTAAGATTTTGTGGTTTAAAACTCGTTTGTTGACTAAAACCATCTGTTTTCCTACCTGTATACCTGTTCTCCCTCCTGCAGCAGGGTTTTTATATCTCGGTAGTGACACCAGCCAATGTGACTAAGCTACTATTTAAATGTCAGATTAGCTTTAAGCCTCTTCTCGATTATAAACGCATCACGTCCTAGCCAATAACCATCTGCTTCGCTTTGCTCTTTCAGCGAGATAGAGATCTGGGTTCCTGAGCCGGATCATTCAGAGCTGCCTGTTATGTGGTGGGACATGGTCGCAGACAAGTGTCTGCTGATAGGAGTCTTCAAGCATGGTGAGGATACACACGCTCACACACTTAAAGTCAGACCCTTTAAGAAGAGATCGCAAAGGATTTCTCCCGTGTCGATTATTAACGGTTATTAATTATGGCTTTGAAATACGTGGGTGAGGTTATAAAAATCTCACACACTGTGGTGGAGAGGTGAGGTAGGTCTCATTCGGTAGGTCAGGCTCCAACGTTATTCAACATTATGAGTTGGACCGGTCGAAATGCAAAAGTAATTGTGACCTCCGACCGGCGAGTTGAAAGGAGAGTAAGCTTAGTTTATTTATTTTATTTTTTTAAAATAATCTTTCAAGATGTTTGAGATCTTTTATGCCCCACGCTGTATTATTAACACACATACAAGACTTTGTGAAAGTCTTAACGACTCTCATGTCTTTACCTCACTGAATTTCAGCCTGTTCTTCTTCATTTGTGACGGAATTAAATCGTGACTAATCAGCACGTGTGTTTCGCAGGTTATGAGAAGTACAACACTATTCGGGCAGATCCCGCTCTGTGCTTCCTAGAGCGGGTCGGCCGGCCGGACGAGAAGGCCATCGCTGCTGAACAGAGAGCAAACGACTTTATGGACGGGTGAGACGCGCGTGCACAATACAGGGCTATGATTTAGAAATAAAGGAAATGTCTTTTTCTGGTTAGTATTTGTAATGGATGTGACTTTTTGTTTTGCTTCTGCAGGGACGGTGATGATCCAGAGTACAAGCCTGCTCCTACTTTACTTAAAGATGATATGGAGGTAAGGCAATTGCGTAAAAAAAAAAACAGTCTGTAATCGAAAGACTGTACTTGACGCCAATTGGTAATAAAAATGCGTTTCTCCTGTAGGATGATGCGTCCTCTCCTGGCGATCTGATCATAACGGATACTGGAGGAGGTACGAGAACGTCCACGCTACAGCTCACACCCATATTTCTTTTCCTTTCTTTTTTTTTTTTTTTTTTTTTGCCTCATGTGTTGTACTTAAACAACTTAACAACTGGTAGGAAAGCGTTTCCCAAATCAGTTTTTGGAGAAAGCCTACAGATGTCCCTGTTTCTGGGCCCATCAGACATCCCAGAACTCCTGAATCACTGGTAGTTTTGACATTTTGGACTCACCTTGGGCTGTAGCTATTGAATATTTTTGTAATCGAATGTTCTACCAAAAAATTTGTATCAATTAATCGGATAAAATGTACTTTTGCTTAATTAAACAGCAATGTAATAAGAGAAACAAAGATTAATTGCTTTTCTTTTTAGAAAAATCAACTTTTATTTTTTAAATTCATACAGCATTTTATCAAAATATATAAACATTGTCATTATTCACAATACAAGGAATAGTTTAAAGTTGACTGAGATAAATTAAGTGCATTACAGAGCCATACATTCTTATTTTCAAGCCTTTTCTCAGATACAAAAAAAAAAAGGTATTTCAAATGACTAAGTATAAAAAAAAAAAAAAACTAAGGCACACATTAAAATAAATAATTATACAAAAACACTAAGGTGTGCAAATAAACTTTCAGAACTAAAAGTTCCTTTCTTTGGCTCGATGATATTTTTATCGCTCCCTTCCTCAAAATTTTTGCGTCTCCTTCTGCTTTGTGGGTGACGTAAGCGCTTCTTCTTCGTCAGTGTTTACTGGCGGCTTGCATCCGGAAGCGTGCTGTATCACTCCAAATAAATAATTGTGCAAGAGCATAACGCAAGCTTTTAAAATTCATTAAAAGAAGCTTCGAGGCAGAAGATTTTGCCTCCATCATTTTTTGTAATCGAATTACTCAATTAATCGTTTCACCACCTCCCGAGTGGCGAGTGCAGAATGTGCATCACCGAGCCACCGCTGATTTTTTTTTTTAAATACACCGTCAGAGTTTTTTAGGACTTCTGGAACACTTATTGTGGAAATGACTTATTGTGGAAATCATGAGGAAACGACCAGTGGAAGTGTAAAGTCGCTCAGCTGATGTTAGGGTTATATTACACAAGATTTTTTTTATCAAAGCAGAGTCCATGTACATGAATACATGTATTTTTGTAGATTCGTAGCTAGGAATATACACCCGACCACATGAAGTGAAGTGTGTTTAAAGCACTAACACATGGCATTCATGACTTTTATCTGTGTGCATGTGTGTAGAAGGCGGGTCCATGCTGGACGTCGGAGGCAGTTCTCTGGGCGTCGTCACGGGAGCGTACTGGCCGTCTCCGTCCGCCTTAACGGCTCGGCTGCGGCGTCTCATCACTGCTTCACAGCGCTTCACCAAGAGCAGACAGATCCTTCAGATCCACCAGACGCAGCAAATCATGACCCCTGACATTTGCCCCGTGCCCCCCATGCTTACAGAAGCCATCAATCCCAAAATTGCTGCCAAGATCGAGCGACAACAAAGGTGAGTCTCAGACGAACATTTTAAAAACCGGATATAGTCACGCCTGTACATTAGTACTACAGATCAGCTGATGATGATGACTTTGTTTCTTCCTCACAGGTGGACCAGGAGAGAGGAGGCCGATTTTTACCGCGTGGTGTCCACGTTCGGCGTAGTGTTCGATCCGGAGCTGGCCCGCTTCGACTGGACCAAATTCAGAGCCATGGCTCGGCTGCACAAGAAGACAGATGAGAGTCTCCACAAATACCTCTGCGCTTTCACTGCCATGTGCAGGCGGGTCTGTCGTCTACCGCCGAGGGACGGCGGTGAGTCTTACTCACACACACACACACACACACACACACAGAGAGAGACCTCTCTGAGAGTTAACAGTTTAATCCTGGGTAAAGTAAGTAAGTGAGATCTGGACTCCACTGTGATTGGTGCTTTCCTCCACTATATTTGTTTGTCACTATAAATGTCTGAATATTATAGATGAAATTTATAGATTTTTATAATAAACCGTATATAAATATATGCCCTCGTTTCAGACACAGACGATCCGACGCTCTCCATCCAGCCGATCACGGAAGAGCGCGCCTCGCGTACGCTGTACCGAGTCGAGCTGCTGCGGCAGATTCGGGAACAGGTTCTGCGCCACTCTCAGCTCTTCGAGCGTCTGGCGCTGTGCCAGGCCAGCTCGGATCTGCCCGTGTGGTGGGAGACGGGGACTCACGACCGCGATTTGCTGATCGGCGCGGCCAAGCACGGGGTGAGCCGGACCGACTACCACATCCTCCGGGACCCCGAGCTCAGCTTCATGGTGGCCCAGAGGAACTACAGCCAAAACAAGGGAGCGCCGGCGCAAAGCCAAGCCCAAAACCCGGCCCTGCTGCTCGGACAGACGCGCACCCCGACCCCGTTATTAGCACAGAGCCAGACTCCCGGGGCTTCACCTTCACCACTAACTAACTCCATCCCTAGGGAGGTTACGCCCAAGGAGGAGGAGGGAGGAGGAGAGGAGGAGGCGGGGGCACAAAGCTGGCCTTCCCTCAGGCCTCCCACACCTACAGGAGAAGGGCCGAAAGAAGAAAAAGGAGGAGAAGGCGAAAGACAGATGGAGGCCGCCAGGACGAAGCCGCTCGCGCCCAACCCCGAGAGCCGGAAGCAGAAGAAACTGAGCAAGAGGAGTCGCAAAGAGGCGAGGAGGAGGTCTGGGTCGGACACGGATTCGGACGCATCTTCCTCGAGCTCCTCGTCCAGCTCTTCATCGAGATCCTCGTCTTCGTCCTCGTCCTCATCACGGTCAGGGTCCAGTTCCTCGTCCTCGTCGTCTTCCTGCTCTTCCGGTTCGTCGTCTTCGTCATCGTCGTCCTCGTCTTCTGAAGAGAGCGATGGAGAAGAGGCTTCAAAGAACGGTAAATATACACACTATATATGGAGAATTGTTTTAAAACCGTACTGTAATCCAAACCCTGGAGCAGAGGAAGCATCATACAAAGTTTGTGGAATGATTTTTGGCAGGATTTTCTGAAATATTAACGTTCTGCTGTAATGATTTAATTTTATTTTTTTATCGTTGTGTGAAGCTGCAGTGGTGCCCGGCGTTAAAGGCTTTGACGAGGACAGCATAGCATCCCATAGCACTACACACGATGACATGCAGGACAGTCACGTGACCAACGGCGTCGCTAACCTCTCCCAACCCTTCCACGGTGGAGGCTACATGCTCGCTGCTTCCTACTGGCCGAAGGTATTTAAAAAATAAAACATGCACTTTAACGTAGGTGGGCTTTAATGTAAGAATCGGCACCAGTCAGTCACGCTTGTGTTTATTTATTTCGCCTCACAGGACCGTGTTATGATAAACCGCCTGGACAGTATTTGTCAGGCGGTGTTGAAGGGCAAGTGGCCTGTCGCGCGGCGTGCGTATGAGGGAAGTGCTGCAGTGTCCTCGTTCTATACCACTAAGCTCATGGACCACGCTGCCAATCTGGCAGATGACCCCGCAGCCTCACCTCAGGGTTCAAAGGTGAAGAAGCATGATGCAGACAGAGAAAAGGAGTTCTCAGTCAAAATAAATGACGTATGTTCTTTTAAGTTCTCCCCCACCCCTTGCTGAAATAAAAAGAGAAAAGAAAAGCCAAGCTGCAGTGGCTGTTGCAGTACTTGGCGCGCTTCTGCTAAAGTTTTCATTAATTTAATTATGATTTTATTTTATTTTTGTTACCACCTTTTTTGCTTCTGTTTATTTATTTAAGTTTAACCCGCACCTTCTTATGGATGCTTTTAAGTTCTTTCTTTTCCTAATTGCAGTTTGAGCTTAGCCTGCTGATAATCAATAAAAAAAAATGTATATATATGTTTTAAAATATTAAAACTGACCTCCGATATTTCTTACAACCTTTAGCAGGAAGGCAGTCTGAAACTGACCTTCCAGAAGCAGGGATTGCCACTGAAGCGTCCTCTAGACGGAGAGGAGGGACCTCTGGCCCAGCAGCAGTATCTGGCTAGACTGCAGGAACTACAGAGTGCGTCTGATAGCAGCCTGACCGACTACACTAAAACACAGAATAGTTATCCACAAGGTAAACCCCTTCGTCACTACAGCACGCATGCACACACCCCACACTACATTTATAAAAACAAGTCATTAAGTCACGTTTTCTGTGCAGCCCTGAGTGGACAGATGCGACTGAACGGAATGGTCAGTGATCAGCCAGTGATCAAGAAGAGGAGAGGGAGAAGGAAGAATGTAGAAGGGATGGATCATCTCTTCATGAACAAGAACAGACCTACTGTGATGGCGGATCAGGTATGCGGAATGTTTGATTTTTAAGTAATCTAAAAAGGTCTAACAACAGGAAGTGGGATGATGTAATACATGTAGTCCCTGACTTACGAACATTCCGTGGATACGAACATACCTCGGTTCAACCATGAAAAATAGCTCTGAGACAAAATGGCGTCCGGGATTCCCTTCGTGCTGTTATATTTCACGTGAGATTCATTTTATTAGGCGCGGTTAAGGTTTATGGCCACATGATGGCAGTGTGGGGAAAGGGGACAGGGATTAGGTCGAATGGATTGGTATGCTTTACATTGTATATTCGTGTCAAGGGCGTACAAGTCTCACTTGTACAAATCCGTACAAATAGAAGAACAAATTCGACTTACAAACGTGCTCCTGGAACAGAACTCGTTTGTAAGTCGGGGACTACTTTTTCTTTTTTTTTTAACCTTTTAAAAATTGCTCACTGTAAATAATTGTATGAAAATGTAGATGCTCATACGGTTCCTTCATTTACAGGTCCCTCAAGGATGGAGCAGGATCGCAAGCCCTGCCTCGACCCCTGGCACCTCTAAGGTTGTTGGACCGGTGGACACCGAGACCCGAGTCTCCGTCATAAACGTGAAAGATGGGACACGGCTCGCCGGGGACGACGCTCCCAAAAGGAAGGATCTAGATCAGTGGCTGAAGGAGCACCCAGGCTTCGTGGCAGACGTTGGAGCCTTCATCCCGGTAATAAACAGAACATGCTTTCTTGGATGTCCATGTGGTACAAAATCTAATTTTCCTGGTTGTTAGAGTTAGATAAGGCATATTACATGATTTCAGCTGCAGAGATAATCGTGTAATAAGGTTAAGCACGGTTTTTAAATTCATATTGTCTGTGTAGTGTATATCAGGAGAAATGGGGTTTTAGCTTGTTTATTAACTTTACTAAAGCGTTAACATCAGCACAGTGACGTAATCAACGAGATGTCTATCGACGAGCTGCGATCTGTGTTTTCTTTTTATTCTCAAGCCGCATAAGAAGTGGGAATAATTTACATGTTCGGGATGACCGTTAAAGCCAGTCTGTTTACCGATTGTGGTTTGTTTGTGCAGGGGCTGAACAAGATCCAGTTTCAGGACGGACGGCCGAAGCAGAAGAGACATCGCTGTAGAAATCCTAATAAGATCGATGTCAACAGCCTGACAGGAGAGGAAAGAGTCCAAATCATCAACAGGAGGAACGCTCGCAAGGTTTGAAACGCTCCTGGTGTTCACATTTACCAGCCTTTTTATATTTTTCTGGTATTTTTATCATGTATTTCTCAGTCACGTTCATATGTAGTCATAGATCAGGTACATTTGATACACGGTCATGCAACTCAAATGAGAACGGTATTCATGCGTTTTTTTTTTTTTTTACTTGTACGCATGATTACAGCGATGACATCATCAGCGTCTGTCTTTTTTCTTTTTTCTGACTCTTAACAAATACAGCTGATTTTCCTCCAGAGCAAAATCCCAAGCCTGTCTTTTCTTTGTGTACAGATCGGTGGTGCGTTTGCTCCTCCTTTGAAGGATTTGAGTCGATTCCTCCAGGAAAATCCAGAGTATGGAATTCCACCTGAATGGGCAGATGTTGTCAAACAATCGGTGAGAATGAGTAGATCGTTTTTTTTTTTTTTTTAATCAGACAGTACTCTTTAGTGCTATCAAATTAAATTGAAAATAATTTGAAAATTTTAATTAAATTCAATTTGGTCTAGTGATCGTTAGAGTCTTTTTAATTGGTAAAATCTTGTTCTTATATTGAAATGTTGTTACAAGACAAGGCTTTTAGTCATTATGGCATTTTCAGCACGTTACCTTTTCATCATCTTTGCATTTTATAATAAAACCGCACATTCTCGTTTTGTACAGGGCTACCTCCCGGAGAGCATGTTTGACCGCATCCTTACAGGTCCTATCGTACCGGAGGAGGTGAGTAGACGAGGTCGTCGACCTAAAAACGCTCTGGCCAAAGTGACTAACACTGCTAACGCTAACGCCAGTGCGGCCCTCGGCGTCGGCCCCCTCCTAAGCAACGGACTCATCTCCGGCCTGGACCTGAACAGCCTGCAGGCCCTGCAGAGCCTTCAGAGCTTCCAGCTGACCGCAGGACTCATGGGCCTCCAGACCGACCCTGCCAACATGGCCGCCATGCTTCCCATGATGCTTTCGGGAATGGCCGGCCTGCCCAACCTGCTTGGGATGAGCAATCTGTTGGGAAAACAGGAAGCTGCCTCTGGCGAGGATTCAGGGAAGAAAAGCGGCGGGGAAGCGGCGGCTCAGACCTCAGAGATCCAGTCGGAGAGGACAGAAAGTCCAAGCTCGACAAGTGCTTCAGCCTCGGGCCAAGCGTTGGCCCTCAACCCCCTGCTGCTCTCCAGCATGCTTTACCCAGGGATGCTTCTCAACCCAGGCCTTAACATGCCTGTGGCCAATCAGGCACAAGCTACGAGTCCTCAGCCCGGCCCTCCAGCTCATCCCGCCTCCTCCTCCGACGCCACACAAAAAAGCTCAGGCCGCTCGGAGAAGGACGCGAAGGACGAAGGGGAGGAGCCCGAAGAGCAGAAGGACATCAGTGGTCCAGAGGGCTCGGGGAAGGCGGAGTCGTCTTCCTCAGACGCAGAAGGCTCATCATCGTCTTCGTCATCAGAGGACTCTGATTCCACTGACGAAGACTGAGCCTTTATATATATTCTATAAATAAATATAAATACATATATATTTATATTACATCTCTTAGAAATGTACACATGTAAAACACGTATATATAAGAGCACTTACAAAATGATTTAGGTTTGTGTTTTTTGTTTTTTTTTCGTGTAAATATGAGAACGGAAGTGTTGTGTAATAAAGATGGCGGGGGAGGGGGTTGGGGGATTAAAAAAAAAATGACGAGACTCCACAAATGCTGAAATGAGATTTCGGTGTTTGTTTAGGTACAGCATTTGTTTGATAAAAAAAAAAAAAGGCAAAAAAAAAAAAACGAAAAGACATTTTGCATGTCCAGGAACTTTAGTAGATTTGTTTGTTTGTTTGTTTTTTTGGGGGTGAACTTGTATTGCACAGTGATGTACAATTGCAGGAGACAAGAATTCAAAAAGAAAATCATTGGCATTACTGTATGAATTATATTGGGATTTAATTTTATTAAAAACAAAGAAGAAAAACCAGGACGTTATCGCTCATGCCGAGCTGTATAATTAATATATTTTGTGTGGAAGAAACAGAACTTGACTTTTTTTTTAATTTTAATTATTTTATTTTTTTTCTTCTTTTTTTTTTTTTTTGGGTAAATAATTTTGCAGGATCATACGACATCTGAATTTCAGACAGTCCGGTTCTTTATAACTTCAGCAATAACACAGGCAGCTAACGAATGTCACTGAAGCTGTAGATAACGCCGTCACCGTGCTCCACTCTCCATTCTTCCCTCATCCTTCTTTCCTACTTTTTTTTTTTCCTTTTACATTTCAAACTTTAACAAACAATAGTATTTCTGTCTTGTTATATATACATAGCGTTTCTTGATTGTTCTCTGTGTATCCCACTTTTTCTTGCAAATCGTTTTTTTTTCTTTCTTTTTTTTTTTGGTATCTCTTTCCATAAAAATACAACCAAAATCCATAATTTAAAGGTTGGATCATGAAATGGACCAGGATATTATCAGTATAAGTGTAATGCTATTACAGTACTTGTCAGGTGATGTAGATGTAAGGATTGTCTAAGGCTGCGTTCCTGAAGGAAATGAAGTCTAGTTGTGTGTGTGCGCGTGTTCTCATACCAAATGTCATTCCGTAATAAACTGGAATAACGCTGGTGAAATGAATCAAGTGTTCCTGGAAAGGCTTTTGTGGGAAAACAAACAAAAACATGCGAGTATGTGCTGCGTCATGTTGTAGTACTACAGGGCTCGAACCTACAATGCCTATTTTAGTGTGTGTGTGTGGGAGCAACATATAGGCCCCTTGTTTTTCCTCTAAATCCGCTGGCTTCCTTTAGCATGTGTTTGTGTCTCTCTCCACATGCATCCATTAATCCTCTTGCTAATTTGTGGCATGTGCTGCTTTTATGTTGCGTCGTCTTTCGTAACCACGATGCTCCATTACGATGGTCCTGCTTTCCAGAACATTTAAAGTATTGGTATAATGTTTGTAGGTATAAATAAATTTTAAAAAAAGGCAAGTTAAGGTATTTAAAGCAGTCTTTAAAGCTAATAATCACGTTGTTGGTGTGTATAAACATCTCGTCGTCTGTGCATGGGGGAAAAAACTCTAGAGAATCTAGAGTCGCGTTCTTTTCGAGAATTTAAACTAAGATGGTGTTAATATGCTGAAGCGCAGTTCCTCGGGTCCTGAGGTTGAGAATCAGGTCAGAAATTCAGCATTTGTGTGTGTATGTATGTGTGTGTGTTTTGGGGTGTGTAAAAGCATCATCTCAGCTTTCTGTTGTTTGAATCTCCAGTCGTCGATCCGTGCATGGAACCGTGCATTAAATACTGAATTGTGCGCTATTAAAAAAAACAAAAAAAAAACATGCGCATTTCCTCCAGGACCGAGTGAGGAAAAGTGCTTCAGGTCGTCACATTCGTAGCATAACACCTCCACGAAGGAGTTTCCAGTGCCAGTGCCAGTTTTATTATTCATCGCTAATAATGACATTATGTACGATGATATGTTTAACGAGCAGTATAGTAAACTCCAGGGTTGTACGTTGGTTTGTTGTTTTTGTTTTGCTTTGTTTTTCTTTTCACTCGACTCCTGAAGAAACCTCAGCTGTTAAGCTCCAACGTTTGAACTGAACACTTTAATAAAAAAACCATCACTGTTTTGAATCTTTTTTCCCGCACTTTCCAGTCTCATCAGTGTATCCGCAAGTGCTGACTGACTTTTTTAAACTGCCCTTTTTTGAAAAGTGCTCTTACACCGTACCTCTGAATCTGCCCTCAGACACGAGGGCAGGAACGCGTTCGCATTTCCATACTTCTTAAAATTGCAATGTTGTTTTTTTTTTTTTTTTTTTAGAATATTATAAAGATCATCCTGATTTTTATTATAATAATTATTAATATTCATGGTATCAAATGTGTCTAAATTATTTGCTCCTGAGCACATCCTGTACTTCCCAACTTGTTAACATCATCTGTTTTTGGTCATGTTATATAATAATTACACGACAATAATAACGATTTCAAATCCTTTTCTTTATTTCACTTTTGTGAAGAAGTGTGTGTAAAACAACATCCTGTTTAAAAAAAAAAATCCCATGAAAAAAAAATTCAACTTGTGAATATATCTCCAAGACCGACAGCTGGCCAATTTATTTATTTATTTTTTTAAAATATTTTTTTTTAAAAAGCCCCCCCACCCCAATCATAACTCTTGTTGTTCCATCAGATATTACCATTTAATGACTATGGTGTTGATTTACATATCCAATCCTGCACCACTGACCCTGACCAGATCACTTCCTTCCCAACTTGCAAGTGGAATAAAAAAATAAAAAAAAAACCCACATATACACTACTGTAAAGCTGTTTTATTTTATTATTATTTTTTCCAACTATGAGAAATAGATATTGAAATGAGGAATAGAAAATGGCCTTTGTGTTTTTTGTTTTTTTTTCTCCTTAGTTATTTTATGCTCTTGATAGGCGATACTACAAATCATTCTTGTTTTTGTTGGATTTTGTTCTTTGGACAGTTGCAATATTTGCAAAAGTTGTGATCTTGTGTTAGATGCAAAAAAAAAAAAAACGGAAAAAACACACTTCATGTAGTGGAGATTACATGTCTTAAGAAGTGATTTCTAATTTATTGAATTACTTTCTATGAAGTCTCTATAGAGAAAAAAATTGAGGTTTAATTATTTTTATTAAACGTATTCTAACTATTCATGATGTCTGTCGGTTACTCTTGTCTTTTATTTTATTGATTTTTGTGTATGATCATGGCAGGGTTGGCTTTTTTCCCCCCATCTGAGAGTTTCATGCTGAAAGATAAAATCACATTAAAATGGGTTATAACAGAAAAACTTTTTTCTTTTCTTTTTTTATTTTTTATTTAAATTCCAGGTTTTTCACTTTTGACTGGTTGAGAAATGATCCTTCAGGTTGCTAGATCCGGAGTTTTTTTAAAAAATAGTAATATACCGTTTTATAAAATCAGATGAGGGTTTACTAAATTTTTTGTTTGGTTTGCCGATACCGCAAATCATCTGTTCGTGGTCTGTTAACGAATTTGGTACCAAAGCCGCCGAAAAGCACATATATAGCACATATTACTGTATATTGCTATTTATTAGCAATTCTTTGTTGTATTAATATGCAATTTAAACCAGTTTGGAGTTTACAGCTCTAGGTTTAGTGTATCACATCTTGACTGTTTGCAGCTGTGTATAATTATTTATTATTATTAGTAGTAGTAGTAGTAGTAGTAGTAGTACATTCCATTTTATAGTTCTATAATTATGGCCCTCATAATTTTTTGAGTTTAGTACAAGGTTTTTGTAATAATACATTTTTTCATAATGTGAGTTAGTGAAAGTATTGCATAAATTTAATAATTACATAAATTCTCAAAATTATACTTAAATTTCTGTAAATGTTACACTGTTGATGGTTGGAGATTACAAAAATTAATCCAAAGTGTCAGTTTTAGGGTTTAATACAAAGTTGGTGTGATTTGTGTGTGTAACCATTGGCATTTGTATATTTATTTAAAGATATTTGACATTTTTTAACAAGTTTAGCTTAGAATACTTTTCTTGCAACTAGTATGGCTAATCCTAAATTTGACTGTAATAAGGTTTTTCATGGTTTCTGCTTTTTTCCCCCCCAGATTAGGTAAATATATTGTTATTATTATTATTATTAATAGTAGTAATAGTGGTGGTAGTGTTTTTCAGGTAGAGGATTAAAACTGTCAATTATTGTAATTTGTTTTCAGTTAGTTTAAACATGTACATGGCTTGCTAGCACAATGAATAATATATTTATTTAATAATTAATAATAATGGCATTCCATGCCATCGAGGATGAATAACCCTACGATAACTTGATCTTTCAGTTCATTCCCATCACAGAAAGTTAAATATTTTTTTCCATCACTCCAAAGTCCAATCTTTAAGCTTTCTAGCAAACAGAAGCCTTTTATAATTTTTTGTTTTATTTAACTTAAAAAAAATTTTTTTTTAAAAGTTTTTTCTTTTTAAAGCTGATGGTTCACTATTGTGCTTCCAGGTTTTAATGATACGCTGGACAGTTCTTAACACAATCTCGGCCATTTAGCCAATCATGTTATCTTTGCTGGATGTAGGTCAAAAATAGTGTAATATTAGATAATATCATTTGGATTTTTTGTTTGTTTTTGTTTTAGATATTTTATAAAAAAAATAAAAAAAATGAAGACATGTAGTAACTCCATTTACCCACACGGGGGCTTTAGGGACATAAGTCAGTTTAACTGTTGTCCCAAAGTTGTGCATCGAAGCAACAACCTACGCAACAACCTACAACACAACCCAGGACATGAAGTGTAACTAGCTTGAAAAGTGTAATGTAAAACCATTGTGTATGTGTGCGTGTATAAAGAGTAAGATCCGAACGAAACAGTACATATAATTACACAGTAACACAGCAGGACTACAAATTGCGTTAATTACATGTTGTAATTGTGCAGAGACGAGCCATACTTTTCAGACGATGTTTTAAACATTAGAATAAATTTCAATATCAATTTTCAGCCAGCTTAAACTGAATTTGTGAACTCAGTATGAGTATTAAAATCCGTTCAAGTGTGTGTATTTTATATTTGCAGTTTTATAGTTTTATAAATAGACAAAATGTCACTTTTTACCAGACGAAAGTCCAAGTGTAACCCAAACTTCTGTCTGTATTCTGTCAATGTTCAAGGTTTTGTTGGTAGAAACAACTTCGTGCTTAAATAAATAAATAAATATGCTACTGATGCATAAATACTGTACTTTACATCTGGATCATACACACCTTCATCACAGCAGGTTAAACAGACTTAGCGCACCAGTGAACTCAGTTTGTGATTTAGTTTAAATTTTATTCACACTTGGACGATAAGAGAAACTTTTTTTCAACTATTAGGATAAATGTAAAATCCCAGTACTCTGTATTATAAATTATGTTTTTGTCCGAAGAGTGCACAAACTTTTGTGCATAAATTTCTTTATATTTATTTTCTTCGCTTCTTACAATTTCTGTACATTTTATCGTGTGAATTCGACCTCGGCTTGGTTTTCACCGAGCTGCTGCAGTTTCTTTTCTTTTTTTTTTAATTAATATTTTTAACCTTTCATATTTTATTTCTGTATGTTTTTTTCCCCCAACTTTCTAACTTTTCTCCTAACTTTTCTAACAACTTTGACATTGGTGCATTTACAAAACCAAAGTTTATTTTTTGTCCCATTTTAAGTGTTTAAAATCTTCAAAAGCTTGTTACGTTTATGGATTGCTAAGGAGAAAGCGGATTACTGCCGGTGACATTTACAGATAATTAAATAATATTACAGTAGAACAATTGCTTTTAGAATGATAAGTGCTTGGGAAAAGGGCAGGTTGGTTATTAACGTATCCAGGCAGACGGCCTCCTCAATCATCCACGCGGAAAAGATTTTCTAAATAATGCATATGGCATCTACGCTTCATTATTATAATTATTTTATTTTTAATTATTTAGGTTTTTGTTTTGTTTTTTTAATCAGAGGTTGATTTTTTTTTTTTTTCCCTCATGTGATTGATCGGACGGTGTGCAGCATTATTTATTTTTCGTTCATCTCTTCTGTTAAGTAATTGTTTCCATAGTAACAGCTCAAACACAGGAACCTGTAGATGTGCCACGTAGTCTAAAATCAATAATGAACAGATTTAAAAGCCTGGGCATTGTAGCTAAAATAAATGTTTTTTTTCTTTTTCTTTTTTAAATAATCTCTTATTAGACTTATTAAAAGATATCAGTGTCCACCACCGAAAGCACCTACAATGATCATGTGAGTATCAGAACTGGGTCACTGAGCAGTAGAGGAAGGTGACCTGGTCAGATCAATCACATTATCTTTTACATCTTGAGGATGGCATTATGGGAAGAAGGCAAGCCTGTGAAGGCTGTGTGACGCTCTGCTGGGAAACCTTGGGTCCTACCATGTGGTAGTTGTGTCGAGATTTGAGGATTATGCCAACGTGCACAAGGCTTTAAATTCCCAAGATCTAAATCCGATCAAAAATCTGAGGAATGTCCTGAACAAAGAAGTCTGCTCATGGAGGCCCAACCTGACAACTTATAGGGCTGTATAGTGTATATATAAATTCCAAGGGCCAATCTTGTATTTCTCTCATGCCCTGATCTTGACGCTGAACCTGCTGTACAGTACGTGTATGAAGTGACGTGTAGGCGTACCCTGCTCTATCCTCCTGCTATTTCACAGACCCTTGGTCTCTCTCCAGCGCTCGTTCTCTGAGCATCGTTCGTTGATCTCGACTGTTCGCTTCTTGTGTAGCACCTTTACTTCTGTGTCAAATGTGTCTTCTGAAAAGCTAACAGGGGTCCAGGCAGTTATGCAAAGGCTAAACAGGAGCACTCTTTAGGAGAATATTTTTTCTTGACATTCTTCCCTGAACAATTACGGTTTAAGAACTATTTATTTAGCGTTTATATCGCCTTGGGTATTATAAATAACTTACAGTAGAGATGATTTTAAAGTATACAGGAGGATGTGTGTGGGTTGTTTGCAAACACTTTAAAAAAAAATAATAGACCTGAGTATCTTCAGGTTTTGGTAACCTCAGGGGATCCTGGAATCTTCTATTGATGTGAGAAGTTTAAATAACTCTGACGTCCTCAGACGTATTCTCTGACATTGAACTTTCCACTTTTTCTGATATTTCCTTGTTGGCTTATTTAAACACGATTATCGGATTGTGCCAGAACAATGTGTGCATTGTGTGTACACGCTTGGCACTTGTGCCTGAGATTAATCCCTGTAAATACTGTAAGTACAACCTTACAAATAGCTTGCTTTGGCCTTTTTGCCATTCTACCAGAGAGAGTAAAATCCTAATTCCTTACATTCATCCGCTGTAAATTTTTTTACAAGGTTGCATTATTTTTTTTTATCTCAAAAGGCGTCCATTTATTAAAAAACTTATTTTTTGTTATAAAGACATTCAAGAAGTTGATTGACACCAATAGTTTTATGATTACAGTCGGACTATTCTATGTTTCCTTCTTTTAAGATTGAAATAAACCCTTTATCACACATGCCTTGAAAATAAAACTCTAAAGAAATTTCTGATTTCTTTTAAAAAAGGGCAGAATGTTGGTCTATCTGAATGTGGACTGTCCCAGAGACATCCAATTAGGAATCTTAAAAGAGGGTCAAACAGTAATGGTGTCACCACGTCATCATATGCTTCGGTGAGATTTTACTCTTAAAGTATTAATTATGTATTGAAGTCCATATCTTACTTGCTAAATGAACATAACACATTTTGATGCATGCTTTTCTTTTTTTTATCATGAAACTATTTACTTCTTACCCGTTGCTATGAACGCAGAGTGAATGACAACCAAACTTTTCTCTTTGTTACTATGCGTGACACAAGATTAAATCTCAACCCGCGTTGCCTGGCGAGTGAATGACAATAAGCTCTCAGTTGACCCGAGTCAACAGATTCAGGCAACCTGAGACCAGAGAGACCAACAACACCACCACCAACTCCACCGTGCTGTAGTCATAGGAAACGTCTCTCCTCCTTCCTCAACAGGACTTTGCTCATGTCTTCAAACCCTTGAATCTCCAGAAACGTCCAGCCTTCAGACAGCACCAGACTGAGACATTTTTACCAGACACATAAAGCTGCCTTGACTCATTCACCCTTCGTCTTGTTCGGCGAAACTAAAAGCCTTCCTCAGAGTGCACCATGGGGTGTAGTGCGAGTAGAGCCCTTAAAGTCGTAAAGGTCACAGAAGGCCCCGGGGAGCTCGATGAGACGGTCGAATCGAAAGAAGCGGAGGACGGAGACGCGAAATCGAACGCGTCGGACAACAACGATGATGCAGCGAAGGAGGAGAGCTGATTTTTGACTACTTTAGGGTAAGATTCCTCACTCAGTCATTTCAATAGAAACTCAACTTCATTTACAGAATAAATGACTCCTAATATTAGACTTTTATTATCAATAGAATATAACATCAATAGAAAGGAATTTTGTTTAAACATCCCACTTTGCTGGACTTTTACAGCAAATATAAAAATGTATATTTCCACATGTACATTAGATTTTATTATTAATCACTTGTATGTTTTTCAGGGATGTTTTGTACATATGGTTTTCGGTGCTCGCCAATTCACGTGTCTGGTTATTTATTTAATAATTTACTCATTTATAAAAAATATTTGAGAGAGATCTCGCCTGTTTAAAGTTTAATAATGATCTGCATAGACCTAGTAATTAAATGATGTTGTTATGCAGCACATCTGGTGTGTATTAGCCTTTATCTTTAATCCGAGACGTCACTAAACACTATTTTACTCTGTTTATGTTCCTTGAGTTGAAATAGCAATGAAAAAAAATGTATAATGTTTTCATGCTGTCCGGTTGCTACAGTAGGTTTGTTCTGTTTGCTCTTAGTTACAGTATGTAAATGTGAAGAGAATTAGCTAGTGGTACAGTATGAGTTACCATGGAGTAGGGTTCATATGATGGTCTATTTATTTATTCATGGTTCCACTTTGAAAGATAACTTCAGTACAACTTTAAAAGTAGGCGTTATTGTCTTTGTTGCATCAGAAACCAAAAGCTGTTCATCATAACGAACACTACACTCAGTGAAAGCTGGTATCTTGACTCATCTACCAATTGATCCTTTTTTCTCAACAAAAAGTTTTATGTTTAATTTTTTTCATCTTATCTTTTGATTTTAAGTTGCTCTAATTCCTCCCACATTCACAGAGCACATGGTGCATTTGCATTAACTGACATCACTTATTGTAACCCAGCACATAAAATCAGATATTAAGTCACATTTTGTGTGATTTGTGTCATGTACTGTATATTTTCAAATTCATGGTCCAATATGTTATTTATGTCAAAATTTTATTTTTGTAATATTTAAATAATGATTTTGTAATGTAGTAAGAAAGATGAACGCTCAGCCGCATTTTGACACCAGGATTTCCCTTTTAACCCTGAAAAAATAACTAGTGAGAAAAATGCATGTTTTTCTATCATAACTGTAAGTAACTGGCTTGGATAGAGTTGCTTTAAAACAATGTTCAGGATTTGAACCTTCTCACTTATAATATATTTTGACAGATTTTTAAAGAAAATTTTTAACTTTATACACTTCCCTCTGAACACTTTTGACCATAACACAAAACTAACCTGTGTGACTTAATACCTGACTTTATATGACGGATCATGATGGTGAAATATGTCCAGATTAATTTCATTGCATTCATTTAAACATTCTTTAATCTGGAAATATATATATTCGCCTTGTCCGTGCGTTTCTTTGTGTGTACATGATATTAAGAATTAAGCTGATACCTGATATACCACTCTTGGTATTGATTTCTCTCTACTGTTCTCCAAAGTGACCTTGAGACGTAAGTACACAGAATACAACATAATACGAATCAATGCAATGCAAAAAGTCATCCTCAAACACCTGAACTTCATGAACCCATTGGCAAGTCACTCCGTCTTGAAACTGATTAAATGCTCAGATTAAAAAAACTAGAAGGTTTTAAGAAGGTTTTCCAAGTACAAGCTGTTCTTCATAATCTATGAAAGAATTTCTACATTTATAGTCCTGTGTGAATCTCTTATTAGTATTAATGTACAGTCTAAACGGGAACGGGTTCTTCAGTTGTCTGTCTGGGAGAACCCTTAACGTGTGACAAGAGGCTCCAGGTTGACCAGTTTTAGGAAGCTGAAAACCATCAATCATCCAAAGATGATCCCTGTGGAGGAAAAAAAAAGAAGCTAACAGCGGGGTTACGGAACAATTCAGAGTAGTTACTGAGTAATAAACTTTAAGATGAATGAGGCAGCGATGAGTTCAAGAGGTTGGGAGAGATGACAGTTTGAGAAAGATGAACTTTCTGTTGATGTAACCCAGAGGAGCATCTGGCTATCAGGGTTATGTTGTAGCACAAATGAGTACGATATAGTTGAAGGACGAACAAAAAAACCCCAACAAAGAAAAATTGAGTCATATGCAATGTACATGTTTGTTGTCTTAAAAATAAATACAGTAAATAAATTTTATATATATATATATATATATATATATATAATCAACAACAACAATAATAACAACCATAACTATAATAATAACAATAATAATAAACAGAACATTGTTCTATAAGCCTAGCCATATTTTTATATATTTGTATTCAAATTAAGTAATGTAATCATGTGATCTATTAGAGAGGTGGCCAACCCTGGTCCGTGATAGCCGAAGCCCTGCGTGTTTTCCAATTCTCCCTGCACTACTCACTGCTGATTACCTGGATCGTTATGTTCAGTCAGTGAGAAGCTGGAAGATACCATACTAGATTAGGCTAAGACAAAGTAAATTGGTATGGATCAGGTGTGTTCGGTCAATCGGAAGCTCGATGATACCAATCCACACGTTTCTGGGACGTAGGAGGAAACCGGAAAACAAGACCGAAACCCAAACTCAGGAGAGAACCCTACTGCACCACCGTCACCACTGGAAACCTTACCTTAAAGGTTCAGTTATGAACTGTTGAACCGGAAGTCTGTGTTGATGTATTAGTTCAGTGGTGGCCAACCCTGTTCCTCGAGAGTCACAACCCCACAGCAGGGTTCTTTCTTTCTGTCTTGTTTTTTCCGGTTTCCTCCTATAGTACGTCCCATGTGGGGGAAGACGAAGTGAATGTCAGTAGACAGATGGATTATTGACAGTTTGGTGAATTACCTGAATTACCCCTTGGTGTGAATGACTGAGTGTGTGTGTGCATGGCCATCCCATTTAGGGACTAATATTGTACACAATAATAATAATAATAATAATAATAATATATGGCAATATTAAAAATGCCTTCATGGTAACATGATGTGAAAACAAGTGTATTCTTTGTTCAGTTAATTGTTTTTGTCTTTTTATCACTTTTTTTTTTCTCCCGATGACAATTTCTCTCCTTTTCTTGCAGACTTCCATAATGTTCTCCACAACCTTCAGAAGATCCTGGATCCACACTGATCAACAAACCCCCATCTACAGTCCAGTAGAAAAAGTCTCCACCCCCTCCCCTAATTAAAATTGCACCTCTGTCCTATTTTAAAAAGAGTGAGTGAGTGAAGTTAAATATGAAATGTGGGTGCATCCTGAAACAAGACAATCAACAAGACAATGATTCAACAAAAATCAACAAAAATATATTATGAAATGAGGTTTTGCCACAACTCCTTCATTGTCAGCTCCGGATCTGAAGAAGTGTGTGATGAACGTTTGTGGTGATGGAATTCAAAAGGAAAATGATGGAACTTCAGAAAAGGATGATCAGGAGACATAATTAGGATGGGAGATGCAAGCTTTTAAACTGATATGATTTTTACTGTTTCACTCTTAATAGCTCAACACATTTTGCCTATTTTTAAAAGTCCTAAAAATTGTAATTATAAAACAATCATTTAAATCTTTTTTTTCTCTCTTGTCAAGTAACTGCACTGCAAATAGTTTAATATATCATGAAAAATTGATAGGTTTTGGTGTAATAAGTTTGATTAAATTTGCATTACTTGTATATACTTCGACTGTCCACTAGATGTCACCAAAAATCACATTCTACCAACAAAACCGCCAGCAGGGGGCAACATTGTCCTGCCACCATCCCATAAAACTTTCATTCTTTCTTCAGAACAGTAAATCTAGTTGAATTTCATGGTTTATGTTTATTAGCAAAGACAGGATCGAGCCCGAATGAAACACACACACACACACACACACACACACGCACATAAGTCTAGTGGGAAATTACTCAAAAGAAATTACCATTATACAAATGGAAGCTGTGTTTGTTAAGATAAATGCAAATCACTTTTCACAAAAAAAGGGTGATAAATAGCTTTTTAATTTCAGGATGAAAGAAAGTATACTTTTTCTCTGCTGACTGATCAGAACACACACCTGGTGCAGAGAGAGCACACACTTTATTATCTCATTATCAGTTAATTAATATGCAGGCACAAAAGGCCCGTTATCTCCGCGGTTGTGTTTGTCCAGAATGAGACTTTGATGTGTTAATGGCTGCAGGAAGGATGGCTTTGGGTCGGGATGGGACGGGATGAGACGGGAGCGAGGCCGCTGACTGACATCTCCTTTAACAGCGCTGAGTGACATCAGCTTTAATAGCTGTCCTGGAGGATGGGGTTGTAGCGGCCTGATATGACGGCGTGGACGCAACATTGAAGTGAAGTCTGACTCTGTGCGATGAGCTTCGGCTCACTGCTGGTTAGATCTGCTTCACGGGGCAATAAGAAAGGATTTTAGGCAGAGCCAGAGATAGTCTGGAAACTATTAGAGGCGCTTTCTTTAGAGGGCTTTTCATCGTCTTATTACACTGAGGCACTTCTTCAGCGGCTGAGTGTTAAATTATATCTGAAGGAAGGCATTTCGTTTAGTTTTCTTTGTCCTGCTCTATAATTACAGCCATGACCCTCATCACCATGACGCTCCATGTTCTTACTTCTGTTTCTTTTATTCTTCTGCTCTATCTATCTATCTATCTATCTATCTATCTATCTATCTATCTATCTATCTATCTATCTATCTGTCTGTCTCTCTCTATCTATCTATCTATAT